>OZ007496.1:62079028-62549028 GCA_963931805.1 Microdon myrmicae | reverse complement strand
CTTGCAAGAATTGTGAAATATGCATAAAAAATAAATCAAGGGGACAAGCCAAAATTGGTCTAATGTCACATCTCGGTCCCGCGAAAAAACCGTTCAAAGTAGTTTCTATAGATACAATAGGTGGATTCGGTGGTTCACGATCCACAAAGAAATACTTACATCTTGTAGTAGATCACTTCACAAGATTTGCTTACATATTAACATCAAAAACACAAAACGCAAATGACTTCATTAAGCTAACAGAAAACGTACTCAAAGAACACAATATAGATATAATCCTAACAGACCAATGATGGGAAGATGTAAGGCAAGTACCCTCAGTATAATTAAATTTAGTAATGTAAACCCACAATGTAAACCTTGAAGTAAACCTCATACAATTAAATTCACTAATATAAACCCACAAAAAACCTCCACGTAAACCACAAAGGGCACATGTCAGTAAAAGACTAAGAAGAAAAAACGTGTTCGGGAAATTGCATTTCAATTAGTGCAATTAATAACATTGAATGTTGTTTCTTTGTTATTATAGGTAAGAATAGCAATTAGTTTAAGCTATAATATTGTAAATTTTGTATATTTTAATAAAAAACGTTGTTATTATAGAGAAACAATTCTATTATTAGCTGCACCACGGGGAAAAAAAAATAAGAAGAAAAAACGTGTTCGGGAAATTGCATTTCAATTAGTGCAATTAATAACATTGAATGTTGTTTCTTTGTTATTATAGGTAAGAATAGCAATTAGTTTAAGCTATAATATTGTAAATTTTGTATATTTTAATAAAAAACGTTGTTATTATAGAGAAACAATTCTATTATTAGCTGCACCACGGGAAAAATCCATCAGATTATATATATATATATATATATATATATATATATATATATATATGTATATATATATATATCTGGCGCAAGACTAATAACCTTGTCCGGAAAAAAGAATCAATATGGAAAATTTAACAAGCCTCAGGACTTGCTAAATAAGGCCAAGACCGGTTCCCGGTTGTAGTGCCGATGATGATGATGATGATATATATATATATATATATATATATATATATATATATATATATATATATATATATATATATATAAATATATATATGTATCTATATCTATATAGCTATATATATATATATATATTTTTTTTTTTTTTTTAATTCTTCTTTATCAATTAAGTCTCGACTTTTTAATTACTGTGGCGCAAATAAACACGTACATTCGTTTAAAAATAGATATTAAAAAAAAAACAACATCTTATCATCCAAATCTCATTTAATAAGTTAAAAACACCTTTTAAACCAGCTGGAAATCTGGTTTTGCCAAAATCAATAAATTTATATCTGCTGTACACATTAGTATATTCCCTTGAGAATTATAAGCAATTACATTGTAAGTTGTTGTAATAAACAAAGCCGATACGTCAACAAATTAAAGTCGTGGGTTATACATACTTTATGAAAATATATTCTACGTAGTATAGAAAAACGTAATCGCAAATCACATCTTAATGGAAAGGCACCTTATAATTTTATAGCTTCGACGCAGGTGACGCTAAATATACACACTCTTGTTTAAAATACAAACATTTTCAAATTTTTCCTTTTTTTTATTTTTGTTGTTTGTGCTCCTATATTTCCGTTTTCCTTTACTAACTTAATATTTTGCTTATTAAATAAACTAAACTATTGGAACCCACCTTGTTAACAATATAAATAATAGAAAAGGTTGCTGCAAAACTTTACATATTATAAAAACAAGTTTAATAAATATTGTAAGCCCCATCTGGGTAAATACCACAGCACAACCGTTTCAACAATATTCGCAGCACTATTTGACTACGCACATCCATATTGCGACTCCGTTTACCCACACTCAACTCCACTTGACTCCCCGTGACACATTCAACCCTTTAGACTCCGTCGATCTTCTCAACTACACTCGACTTCAACGATCCGACTTCATTCCAACTCAACACCTTCGTTTAGACTCCACAAGCCTCAACACAATCTCGCCTCCTCTCATTATGTGGGTGCACAATGGCCATCACCAATTGACTCCACTCGACCCAGCTCGTCTTTTCTCGTCTCTTCGTAACCCTCTCAATTTAACTCCTTCAAACCGGCTCGTCATCACACTTTAGCTACTCCGCGTAGCACATAATCAACAGGACGCCCGGTTCCGTCTCGTTCGAACCATTTCAACCTTTCTGACCTTCTTTAAGTACAGGAAAAACCCGCCCCTAACCACCCTTTTAGGCCCTGTTACGAATATTGGCCCTCATGCCCGCCAAATGCAGTCTTCATGCGACTCCGCTCGCCATTGCTCAACACCCTTCTTCCACAACCCCGGCTCCTCACTGAACCACAGCTACTGCGCGTAACAAAATAACCAGTAGGACGCCAGGCTCTACTACCTTAGTCAGACGTAAGGATCTTTCCTCCTAGGGACTCTCAATGTCCCGTAAGCCACCATGGCCCAAGTAAGCGGCAACCAAAGGCAATACACGCCCCTCTAGGCCGCCACACATCTCAGGTACATAGCACTTCGGAGCACGCATCTATTAACCCTAGGGCGCCCTGCGGTTGGACACAACCAGTCACCCACCAGGAGCCCCCTAAGCTACGTCGCCTACCTTTAACCAAGCGCGACTGGCCAGCACCTCACAGTGACAATGAGTCACAATGGGTCTCATCTCTTGGCACTTCGTTGTGTGATGCCAGCGAGCCCCAATAGGCCCCGTCTCCTGACACTTCGTCGTACGATGTCAGCGAGCCGCTATGGGATTGGACCTATTAGATAGGTACAACCGGTTGGCAGGTACCGCCAACAACAGGTTAACACCTTCAGCGCCTCTATCTGCATCTTCCCACAGACGCCACTTCGTCGCTGCGGACGCGAACAGATTTCCGATGTTTGAATCATTGAGTCTGCTGCGCGAGTTAAGGCCCCATTTATTCATATCCTTATAAGACTATAGAATATATAGAATTATATAAAAATATGAATCACCCAAACAGTAATCATTTATTGACACCCAAAAGATGAATCGTCTAATCCCATACAACATAACGAAAGTACATCACCATCCAAACTACTAAATGTCGCCTCAGATAATCTTAACGAATCGACAGTCAAATAATAATGATAGAGCGATTCCACTTCCTCTTTTCTCGGTGAAGCTGATCGAGCGAGCATGTATCTTAAGTAGTAATTCTTCAATTTATTAGTACTATTAATTAAAACAAATATATTTTTAATGTAAATTAACGTTTAGTTAATAATTTCCAGAGTTCGAAATAGAACTATCAAAAAGATTTGTAATCTTAGAGTTTAGTATTTAATTAAATAAAATATATATTTTTGAAACAGTCTAGATTACTTAACTGGCGATCCTGCTTCGTTATAGATATATTCTCTATAACACGGACCATAATTAATACAAGTAATCCCTCACCATATGCAGGTGTTGTATTAATAATAATCAACATAGTTGGGAAATTTTTGCTGTCGAAGAGTCTATTTTTTACCAAAAATAGAAATCACGAAAAGTTAGTCAGCAGAAGTGCGGACTGTAAAAGAGAAAATACTCATACCTGCATCAGGAGATTCCAGAAGTGTGAAACAAAACAATTAGTGATCGAACACCTAATAAAAGGACGACTTACCACGTGGGATCACATCCTGGAAGCAACAAATAACCCGTACGGATAGTTACGTAGACTCTTGGAGTATATAAAAGTGACAAGAGTAAGCAGCACGGTACGGTACATAGCCCTGCCGTCCAGGATAATTGTGAGTATTCCAATTTTTTTTTTTTTCACCCGAAATAAATACATCGTAATTAGAGAAATCAATCCTGAGATGACAATTCACTTCTGTGCCAAATAACAAAATCAATGCCTAAAGTAAAAAAACAAAAAAAACCCATCAAACAATTAACTCAACATTATAGAGTCAGCAAAACAAATATTCACGGCAACTCGCGAAGAGCTTACCAAACCAAACATCAAAATGGCTGAACTACCAGTATTACAAGGACAAATAGCAGCACTTTTACAAGCCCACAATGCTTTAGTGCAGGATAATGCAATTTTAAAACAAACTATTACAGAAATACAAAGCAAGCAATCTGAGAGAAGTGAATTACCCAACATAAGACCTCTCGAACCAGCTACGTCTGCCGTAAAATCTGCTGATGAAATCAACATAGACATTTTCAGAAGCTTGCCAACATTCGACGGAAATAAAGCAACTTATAGATCCTGGAGATCCCTGGTCTCAACACAAATGAACAATATCAAGGTACATGAAAATACATATAAATATTACACATGCCTGTCAATCGTGAGATTTAAAATCATTGGAGACGCTTCAAACGTATTGGTATCACATAATACGATACTGAACTTTCAAGCGATATTAAATAGACTCGACTATGTCTACGCGGATCAAAGACCATCATATGTGTTAGAAGACGAGCTAAAACAATTAACACAAGGAAAATTAACACTTTCGGAATTCCATAGTGAAATCAGTAAAGCATTAAATCTTCTCCTAATGAAACTGGAAATAGAATTTGGAAATAACACCCCACAACTAGCGGAAAAAGCTACAGCAGACAGTGTCAGAACATTTATTCTTGGGATCAACTGCGATTACACACGCTCAACACTCTACACTCACAAACCCAGAGATTTGGAGAGAGCGTATGCAATGGCAAGCACTATTTACCACGATAACGTCCTTCATAAAGTTTCAAAACCTAGACTAGAAGACATAAGACTAAATAAACCTCCAAGAAACCAGAATCACAATTATAACAATAATTTCAACTACAGAAATAACAGAAATAACCACCACAACAACTTTGAACATCCAAAACAAAATAATAACTGGAAACCACAATATCATCCGAATGTCCAAATAAAATACTAACCACCACCGGAACCCATGGACGTAGATAGTTCACAAGGCTACAGACATGTGACACAAAAACCATCAAACGCCTACTACAGACAACCAAAAAAAATCATCCAGACAGAATATTTGGTCCAGAATCATCACGAAATCATCACCCACCACAAAACCAGCAAGGAATAAACGAGATCAAAGAAGATGAAGACAACGAATCAATCTACCCACAGCTAAACGAAGAAGACGAATACGTTAGACAGGAAGCTCTTTTTAGGATTATAGATGGCCTCCCGTGTCTCGAACTATACCCGAGGGATAGAGGAAGGTCCTACATAACATTAATAGATACAGGAGCAACAAAGAACTATATATCAAAACAATGCAAAATGGGTGAGTCTTCAAAAGTGATTCCATTTAATGTAAAAACTCTTCATGGCTCTACTAGAATTAGAACAAAAAAAAAAGAAATTACCTTTTTAAACAAAAAAATAATATTTTACGAAATAGATGATCTAAGCGATTATGACTTTGTGGCGAACGCCACTAACCAATCTTCCAATAAACCTAGGTAAAAACCCCCAAATAGGGCATACAAAAAAAGGGAAACAAGTACCGTGCCAGTTCCATTGAACGCCACTACTTACCTTACAGGTACACAAGGTAACAGTCCCTGAAATACATTTAAAGGCGGCTCACGGCACACCAACACCAGCCGCCCTCTTACCAGTCACCAGATCAGTGTCGACCGCGAGCTGCGCGACCTCCTGCAGAAGTTCTGGATTCAGGAGGAAGTTTCTCACCACCCAACCGCTCTGACTTTGGAGGAGCAAGCATGCGAGGCTCACTTCACCTCAACTACCAGACGCGACCAGCAAGGCCGCTACATATTACGACTGCCACTAAAGCATAAAATTATAAAGTGACAAGCAGATAACTCTTTTTTTTTAAACAATCGAAGTAGAGAAAGATACTCATTTACTGATGTTCTCAACGGACAACCTAAAAGGAGAGTCTGTGCAGAACTATTGTCACAGACGGACGTAAATTCAAAAGTCGGTCGCGAGTTACGGCACCACCGGACACCCCGCCACCACTTAAAACCCCCTACGCCTAAGTATCAGTATATATGGTTAAACAGCAAGTCTCGCCTACCAAGGCTATTATACCCACATTCATTATTCCACAGGTATCAATATCCAAAACATCATAACGCAGGCTGACCAGACGTACTCTTTTTAAGAGTACAGTACTCTTTTAAGCGCAAAATTAGTACTCTCTCTGTTCAGCGTCGAGATAGGTTCCTCGACGTGACAGCAAAATCCTTGTGGCGTTGTTGCCCAGCAAATTTTGTGGCGTTATAGCCCAGTAATAGCAAAAAAGAAATGAATCAATTGACGTTTTTAAACACACTGAATTAACCTTTATTTCACATAAACGGTTCAGACATAAAAAAAAAAACAGGTGCTGAAGGCACCGTAAACAACATAACATTCTAACTTTAAAAACCATACTGTCGATGGAAACAGTAAAAAGCAACTGTGTGCAAACAGTAACATATAAAAAGTCACATGAATAGACAATTTTGGTTTTGTCGGCGGCGTTCCATGTGGTAGGTTTTTCCAACTGGTATACGCTGGTATGTATGTTGCGGAACTGCAACATCTTCCCGGGCCGAGACGATGGACCCAGTAGTAGTCTTCCTTAGTTGGCGTCACCACCTGGTGTCAGCGCCGTGAGAAGTGGCGGTTGGTATTTGCTCAGAGCCCTTTATGCTCGTATTGCTCATACACCGGTACGGTGAAACGGTAGGGTGGCAATAATTATATTGTTATATCTGATTATTAATTGAGTTCGTTATGAAATATGATTGGTTATGGAACAGTAATACTTGATGTTATCAGTGTGTGTGTGTGTGTGTGTGTATATGTGTGAGACCGAAGGTCCAGTTGGCCATTGATTGCTAACGTTGTAGCTTTTGATAAGGCCGTCGTTGTTTGTTGTTTGTAGTCTCCGACATGTTGTGGAGGGGTTGCCTGAGAGGCGATATTTGCCGCATCAGCTGCGGCAACGATGTGACTTGTGTTTAATGTTAAATGTTGGTTGGATCGTAAATCCCTGGTGTCATCGATGATCTTCTTGGACGTAGTCCTCCTTTGGATTGTGAATCCCTCTGTGTCATCGATGACCTTCTTGGACGCAGTTCTCTCTTTGGATCGTGAATCCATTTGTAGAATTATATGTGTTGGACGTAGTCCCATGTCGGATCGTAAATCCATATGTAGAATAAAATATGTTGGACGTAGTCCCATGTCGGATCGTAAATCCGTAAGTAAAGTTTAAATAGTTTGGACGTAGTCCTATATTGGATCGTGGATCCATGAATGATAAGTGAGCGATGTGATCGTCAATATGTTGAATTGTTTGTTTTGTCCCTGGTTGGAAATGTGGCCCTTTAGATTTAGTTGAAATCTAGGAGCACTAGATGGAGCTGTCAGTTCAGTCCAAAGACCGATTAGTTGCGTTAAAGTCGGCCGTGCAATATTGGTTTTCTATCATCTTCTGAATATGGCCAGCCTGTGCCGATATTAGAAGTATTAGGGTTGCCGCCAACTGCGTATGATCATCTGCGTCTTGAATCCAAGGTGATTGCTGTGGCTGATGCTGTTGCAGTTGGGGATGTGTCCCATCTACGCCGCTAAACCAATGCTCGGCGTTGGGCGAGTTTGTGGATGGGAACTGAATCCTCTGTCGGCAGCGTTACCTTTGGTCGTATTTGATGAACTGGTTGAATGATGGTGCTGGACATGGTGGCTTTCTTTTTGGAATGTTGTGGTTGAGTCCTTGCGGCCTATTTTGTTGAATTAGAACTGGCACTTGATTGAGCTAGTGAGGTTGCGCATCCAAGTTGCTATTAGAAAGATTACTCTGCTCATTATTAAAAGCTTACGTTCTATTGAGCCACATGATGAAATAATCCTAAAGCCAGGTACTTTCTTCTTTGACTGGTGGCTGGACCATGTGTTCACTGTTCGCCGTCCGTTGGTTGGATTTCCCGAAGGGTGCCGGCATCTTCCCTATTCTTCTCCTTTTATATTCCCTAATCTTTGCACCGAAAGTCTATCTTAGACACCGACTCCGTTGGAGTGGTGCCCCCGTGGCAGCTATGTGCAATGGGCGGTGTTAAGAGGGTGCCCCCAAAGCATTTCGTCCAGGCGGCGGAAGGTGAAGAACCCCAGACACGTGACAGCGATGTGCCTGAGTGGCGAGAGCGGCAAAATCAGGATGCTCGAACGATGAATCCTTGCGACGAGAAGCGGTGAACTCCAAATCCGCGACAGCTTTCTGATAACATGCTTTTCCGAAAGGTGCCGGCATCTTTCCTTGTTCCTCGTTTTCTTGTCCCTTAGTCTTGTAACCGAAAGTTTATCTTAAACACCGACTCCGTTGGAGTGGTGCCCCGTGGCAGCTACGTGCAATGGGCGGTATTAAGAGGGTGCCCCCAGAGCATTTTGTCCAGGCGGCGAAAGCGAAGAACTCCAGACACTTAACAGCGATGTGCCTGGGTGGCGAGAAGCGACAAATCCTGGATGCGCAAACGATGGGCCCAGGTTTCGACAAGCGGTGCCCCAGGAACAGATGTAAATGAGATGGTAAATCGCAATTCCCGATGTTCTTGGACTTATTCATCTGCAAGTTCGATGTTTGAGATGATACTTGTAGGTATAGGACCGGAAGTGTCTTCGTTGACGAATTTTGTCTTAGTAGTGACCGCTTCGATTTCATTGCATTAGAAACGCTGACTCGTCAGATGATATTCTTATTCAGGAAGGAAGCTTCCAAAACTTTTTTGTCTCCCTGATGTTGTTGCAGGTGACGCTTGCCTTTCCGTGAAAGCTTCTAGCTCTGTCGTTGAACCTGATTTCAACACACTTAGATTCAAAGGATTTGTCCTCTTGACTATTGCCCGATGGGCCATCGTCCTCGTTTTGAAGTTCTTTCAATGTACGCGGAGCGTATCTAAGTTCTGTAGCGTGGGTTGTGCCAAGTACCTGCAAGATTGTTAAAAGAGGAGCCGAACGATGTCCTCAACCTTGTACTGGGATCGATTTGAAATCTTCTTGATTTACCTGCGGTGACTTCTGCAGAATTAAATAAATGAAACAACCTTGGATTTTTAAGAAAGTGGACTGTAATTTGGCCTTGTTAAGGTTGATTATTATTTAAATTGCTAAATAATAGTAATTTGGTAGAATTACTAGCCTTTCGGTTACTAATATTGTTATTTAGGTTATTGTTCGACCTATGTGTTAAAGTTGGAGTAATGTTTGATGGATCGTAAATCCATCTATGTCATCGATGGCTACTCGGACGTAGTTCTCTTTTGGATCGTGAATCCTTCTATGTCTTCGATGACCCTTGAACGTAGTTCTAATTTGGATCGTGAATCCATATGCGTTCCACTCGTAAGAAACGCAAAACATGTTATTTTATTTATATTGGAGTTGTAGTATGGGACAAAACAGGAAATGTATCTTATTTTATTATTTTCCGCTGATTACAAAAGACAAATTAATTAAATAAAGCAGAAGTTAAGTTATTCTTCACAAGATTGACGAACCACGCAACCAGTACGGGCTCGTAGATGTCTGCCCGATGTGAAACTCTGGAAATAGATATGTGGTAAGCATATTCTACTTGACCATACGTCTTCGTTTTTCAGAAGCATATTTGCCAGAGTTCCAATTATGAAGTGCTCCATCCCTTTGATTATCATCAGCGCTTGGTGATGTAATACCTGCATCAGATTCCCATTGTTGTTATCAGGTTCTAATTGAATAGCTTTCGTATAGACGTCTATGGCTTCATCGTACTTCCCTGTATTGATTCGGCCATATGCCTTGCTTTAATTTGGATTGTAGAATAATGCAGAGTTGCAGTCTTTAATCGCACTATCGTTTTCTGTTACACGGATATATGCTGCAGCTCGATTACAGTAGAATGTTGGATTTTTTGGATCGAAAATAATGGCCGTAGTACCACTTCTTCATATTTGCATTCCTTCATCAGGCGGTTGCCTTTATTCTTAATCCGTCCGTCTGTTCCAAGGGATTGTAGATTGCGTTTGATAGACATCGACTGGAACATTTCGAATAGATATAACCTTTGTGGTTCCGCTTGTGAGGTTGTGCCTGCACTGTTAGACGTAGCTTCTTCGCTATCGAGATCCTCGTCATCGCTCAGATTAAACGCTGCTTGCAAACATTGTATAACAACATCCAGACTTTCGACGACGTCAGTGCCCAGCGATTAGCCCTCACTCGGTTGTTTTACATAGTCAATGAAGGATTTAACGAACTGCTTGTTGATTTGATCGGACATTTTCGAAATCTATCAACCGTAAACACTGAATTGTCCCGAACAAATATGTTTTCTTTATATAAAAACGACAATCACAATCCGGCGACAGACAATGTCGACGAAATTCATTTATTTTCACGCACACCACACAACACTTTTTTAAGTTAAGATCCATGGATCTCTTAATTAAATTATATATTAAATTATAAATTGCACCCTACCTTGTTTCGGCGTGTAGCTCCCTCGTTGAGGTTTTGGTATGTCGGACGTGATCCTATGTGTGGCGCCTTGACTTGTTGCACGGATGTTGGAGATCCGGCTCCGAAGGACCATAATGTTCAGCGTCGAGATAGGTTCCTCGACGTGACAGCAAAATCCTTGTGGCCTTGTTGCCCAGCAAATTTTGTGGCGTTATAGCCCAGTAATAGCAAAAAAGAAATGAATCAATTGACGTTTTTAAACACACTGAATTAACCTTTATTTCACATAAACGGTTCAGACATAAAAAAAAACAGGTGCTGAAGGCACCGTAAACAACATAACATTCTAACTTTAAAAACCATACTGTCGATGGAAACAGTAAAACAGCAACTGTGTGCAAACAGTAACATATAAAAAGTCACATGAATAGACAATTTTGGTTTTGTCGGCGGCGTTCCATGTGGTAGGTTTTTCCAACTGGTATACGCTGGTATGTATGTTGCGGAACTGCAACACTCTCTTTTTTATAAAATATCAGGTATGTACTCTTTTTGCGTTCTTGGCACTGTAAAACTTATTTAGTTAAATAATTCGCCAATAAATAAATAAAATTTAACAACATTTTGAATGTTAAAAGTTAATATGAGTAAGTGTGTAAGTATAAGTAGCAACTAAACTATATAATAAATCTGAATTGTGAGATTTACCCCTTACTTTGCTAAACATGTCAAATGGGGACATTTTGGGATTGGGAAACATATGGCATCAGTGGCAACACTAGCAGGCAGTGGTTTGACAGTTTGATCATTTTTGAATTTTGAATTTATTATTTTGGTTTTTGTGATTTGTGGCCGTGGCGTGACTCATTAGTTAGTGTGTTTTTACTTCCATAATATTTTTCATTCAACTTTTGGTGCATATAAAGAGTGATTTAATAATTACATATTTTGTTTTATAAACACAATTCAAATTACTAGTATACTGGCCATTATGGCAAGAAGGAAGTGTTACTTTAGTTGGAGAGGGAACAGCACACGATGGCAATACTGGCGCAGGCACTACTGAAATGCCGTCATGACAAACAAATGTCAACCAACAGCTGACATTTCAATAATTTTTAAATGAGTTGACAGATCGTCGTAAAAAATTCCCTTTTCGAGAGACAGTTCGGAATCAATTCAATCAAAGTTAATCAAAGTTAATCAAGAGAAATAAACGTAAATGTTCAATAGTTAACGACCGTGTTCTTACTTATCTGGAGGATTCCTTTCTTGAGGCCAACTTAGGGTATTCCTTTCTCCTTATTCTTTACCATAGCAATTGTTTCAGGACGACAACTATCGACGTTTATATACCGTGCTGGTGGCCCGATAAGTGAGTCATTGTCAAGAGTTCCGTATTGGGGATAGTAGCTGATTGCAACAGAGACAACCTTGTTCCTGATTATCCCCACGGTCCATCACCAGAAGCAGATGTTGGTGGAACTGCAAGGCGCAGATTGCCGTTCGCAGCAAATTTACAAATTGGCCGACCGAGTGCCAAAACACTTTTCTGAAAACTTCTCAGAATTATTTAAGTGTATTGAACCCGTACCTGATGACAACACTAAAGCAAAATGTTCAATTTGTAAGGTAACATTTTCAATAAAAAATAAAGGCAAACATGACATAGAACAGCACGTTGCTTCAGAAAAGCATAAAGCTGCATCAAACATGAGTGTAGCACATACATTTTCAAATTTTTTTCACAAGAAAAAGATGGATTCAGAGGATTTGAGAATTGCGCGCATGGAGATTACCTGGAGTTACCACAATGTTCAGCACAATCATTCTTTTCGTTCAATGGATTGTACATCAAAATTACATTTCACGATGCCCCCAGTGTCGTTAACCGACCCAAACCTGCCAATATTAATCTGCCCCCTTTTGACGAGGAGGACCCTGAACTTTGGTTTGCTGAGACTCTACTCGACGCTCTGGACAAGTCCGGAAGTTTGCCGCAACAACGCTTGGCGGCCGAAACCAACCTTTCGGGAATGAGACCGTCCCTTTTCCTGACCCATTTACGCTCTATAACGGGGACCAGGATCTCGGACGACCTAATACGGCCACACTTTTTGAGATGTCTCTCCCACCATGCCCGTTCGGCACTCATAGCCCAAGCCAATCAGAGCTTGGGCTATTTAGCCAAAATTGCGGACGCAATTATGGAAAGCTCAGACCAGCAGTATGAGCCTCCAGCGTACCAAGTAGCGGCGGTTTCTAAACACGTCGCTCAGCCTACACGGCATCCTTTTCCGCCACTAACAGCCCCACCGACGGCTCCGGCGCGTCAACCTTCTTCGTCACCACATCTCAGAAGGCTTGCCTCAACCAATGTCACACAGCGGACCCAAGAGGACTGGCCCAACGAATTCCGCCCGAGAAGTTTTCCTGCTTAGGTCACCATTTCTGACCTTCGTGCGATACAGGCCTCATTCCTCTGCGACCTAAATCAAATTTGCGCGGAGGTGACCAGCAACCAACGAGGCGCTCCGAATCGTGCCGTATCTAATCGTCCCTTGGATCGGCAACAACCTTCCCAAAATGCCCCTCAGCGGGCCAACTTTCGCCGAGCACTACCTCGGCCTTCACAAAACGGCAACATTCAGAGGCAAAATTCGCCCAACAACGCCGCCTCTCTCCCTTTGTGCGCCAATCACCAACGATACGATCGCGCATTTAATTGCAAGGCGCCCTGTGGTTGGACGCAACCAGCCACCAATCAGGGACGACCATTAGAAATAATTTTGCCGACCGATACCCTCGCGAAACCGGCCGGCACTCCCTCTGTAAGTCGCCTAACCATCCGGGACCCCGAACTGAAGATCGCTTTTACTGTCGATACCGGCACCGATATCTCAGTCCTCCCGCGATCGTTTGCTCCGCGCAACCGCGTGCCCCCCGCCCTTAAACTGTCAGCTGCAAATAATTCACCGATACTTACGTACGGTCAAAAGAAGATGACACTCCAACTGGGTCTTCGACATCCGATGACTTGGCGTTTCGTCATTGCGGATGTTAACGAAACCCTGATAGGTTCCGACCTATTAGGTGTACACAACCTGTTGGTCGATACGACCCACAACCGGTTTGTGGCTCCAACCGCGAATCCCTTGCCCATGTCGGCATCATCAGCGGTAACATCAAGTGCCGCAAAGAGTTTAGACCCAATTCAGGTCATGGTACAGGAATTTGCCCGTACAACAGTTCCTCTACCTAACCAGCGCCGCCACAAAGCTACTGTGTTTCATCACATAGAAACACGAGGTCCCCCGGTAAGCCAGCGCCCTCGCCGACTGGCTCCCGAAAAATTACGTGCGGCACGCGTAGAATTCGATCACATGATTGAACTAGGTATCTGTCACCCGTCAGACAGCCCCTGTACAAGCCCACTTCACTTAGTGAAGAAACGTTCCGGTGAGTGGCGCCCATGCGGTGATTACCGGCTGTTGAACGCTGCAACAGTCCAGACAGATACCCCATAACACACCTCTACGTATAAACTACGAGGTTGCAATGTCTTCACCACCCTGGATCTCACCAGGGCTTACCACCAAATTCCGGTGGCACCAGAAGACATGCCCAAGACCACAGTCATTACACCTTTCGGACTCTTCGAGTTCAAGGTAATGATCTTCGGCCTCAGGAATGCCGCACAGACATTCCAGCTCTATATCGACTCGGCATTACGTGGTCTCAACTGCTGCCATGCATACCTTGATGACATTCTCATGGCTTCCAAAGACTACGCCGAACACAAACGTCACTTACGTCAAGTCCTCGAGCGCCTCCGCGAATTCGGTCTTGTCATCAACCCAGATAAGTGTCAATACGCCAAGGAGCAAATAACTTATCTTGATTATGTCGTTGACAACCAAGGCATACGCCCACCGCCAGACCGTGTGGAGGCCCTCATAAAGTATCCTCGTCCCACCAACGTAAGTGAGCTTCGTCGATTTCTGGGCATGCTCAACTTCTATCGGCCGACCCCGAAGAATGCTGCCCAGATTCAAGGTCCATTAAACGAATTCCTGAAAGAAGCTAAGCGCAATGACAAGCGCCTAATCCCATGGACAGAAGCCTCTGATCGAGCATTTCAACTGTCCAAAGAGCAATTGGCAAATGCCACCTTACTCCGATACCCCCCCGAGGGAGCGGCACTGTCCATCTAATGCGACGCATCGGTTACCGCAATCGGAGTTGTCCTTGAACAGGACATCGAAGGTCGACCGGAACCGCTCGGTTTCTTTTCAAGGAAACTGAGTCCCACTGAGCGACGTTACAGCGCTTACGATCGTGAATTACTTGCGATCTACAGCGCTGTTAAATACTTCCGTCACATGATAGAAGGTCGCTAACTCTACATCCTCACAGACCACAAGCCGCTGGTCTACGCGTTCGGGAAGAAGTCGGGAAACGCCTCCCCCCGACAAGAGCGTCAATTAGACCTCATTGGGCAATATACTACGGAGATCAAGCACATCTCCGGTAAACAGAACGTTACGGCGGATGCCCTTTCTCGAATCGATACGATTCACTTGCGTGCCGCCTTAAACAACACTGACCTCGCCCTAGCCCAAGAGGAGGACGAACAGCTCAAGTCCCTCCTAACTGCCGATACGGCACTAGAGATTAAGAAAATTACTCCTCGCGACCCTTTGGACGAAATCTGGTGTGATGTTTCCACTGGAACTGCTAGACCTTACATTCCTGAAAAACTTCGTAAGGGCGTGTTCCAGGTTTACCACAACCCAGCCCACCCCAGCGGCCGAGCAACAGCCGCTGCTGTCCGTCGCAAATTTGTTTGGCCCTGGATGAGCAGAGATCTCACCGGTTGGGCCCGTGCTTGTCTCCAGGGCCAACGCTGTAAAATAGCGCGACATAATGCACAGTTCAAGCTTCCCACGGCACGCTTCGCCCATGTCCATATAAACATAGTGGGACCGCTTACTCCATCAAGAGTAAGCTCCAGAACAGCCTCCTATCCAAGACACAACCGCCGCCCGACCTGCACAACCTCCCTTCCTTTGTCGGTTATCTACCGATCTTGGGGTTTGGGCACTAATATGATTGACGTTAGACAATTATACCCCAGATCATGCCTGACGATGCTCCGGCCTGTTAAATAAACAAACACGATGTGCATATCATCGTGACCCTTGAAATAGCGTTTTTGTGTATCTTAAAGCAAAAACCTATTTTGTTCTCAGGCGCAGGTCATCAAAGATTTATGGCCCTTGAAATATCGTTTCTGTTTAATTAGGACACAGGAACCTATTTCTCCCTTCGGCGACTTCGCTATCGCGTATCTAATAATGCCTGCTATTCATTACATGTGTATTCATGTGTTTTTCGTCGTTGCCGATATCCAGGCTGAAGGGCAACGTACTTGTGTTATACGCACATATACAGAATCCTGATGGATGTAAATTACATTTGAGTCAGATGTCAATCTCCATAGCGGACGGTCGTGCCTTTTTAACGTCAAAATTCGTCTTCCGTGGAGTTCGCTTGCTGTTCGTTAATCCTCAGTTAGAGTGCGCGATATAATAAGCCGTAAAAATCCTTTGATTATCATTTACGGTTTCTGGCGATAGCACGGCGAATCGAACGTTTTGTAATATAATGAACAGTGTCGCGAGTACGATAGTTCAACTGTACGAAGTGCTTTGATTTTCTTGGAATACCTAGATGTGCTTTTAGTCGCGACTAACATTTGTAAAACAAACAGAAAGAAAATGTGAGCAATAAAAAACAGTATTGTATTAGATTGTAGTGATCGTGTAAGTGCCGATTAATGTATTCAAAGGAACAATAAATGATAATAAAAGAACATTCGACAGAACAACATCTGTGTTTTCATCTGACATTTTGCTGTAGTGCGCAGTCTCCAGTAACTCGAGTGTGGAGAACGGTGACCGTAGGATCAGTGACAATTTTGGCATGTTACGTGCGGTTTCCGCCACCACCATCATTCGATAATTTGTAATTTTGATATAATTTGTTTTGAAATGGTATGATGGTAAGGTGGTGGAGGAGTTGCACGATCCACAAGTCAGTTTTCGAACACGCCCGGATTCGGGTGTGGATCGAGCAGCTCTTCGGGTTCGAATTCGGTTTTCGAGGTGGACGTCGATGGAGAGTGAGAGAGGGAGACAGCAGGATGCTTGAGTTCGGTTCTTTTGTTGATTCGGTTGTCGACGGTGCTTTTGGAGTGCAGTTCGTAATCGGGAAAAGGTCGAGAAGTAGTGGTTTTAGAGGACAGATGTCGAGTTTAAAAAGAAAAAAGAAAAGGCCCAGATAACAACGAAAAAGGAAACAATAAGAGCTGAGTTTAAAACGAGGCGGGGGAGTTTTTCGTAAAAAGAATTATTGTAAATTGTGTTGTAAATTACGTGCCAATAGGTGATCATATCAGTTCAGTTTTTTTCTTTCGTGGCTTTATATTCGTAACATTGTGATAACCGTAACAATTTTTAAATCTACAACATGCTGTAATAAAAAAGGAAAGACTTCAAGATGAACCCAAATTAAGATTGTTTTACTTCTTCTGTCCCGGACTAGAGCTTCAGTGGGCGGACTAGTGGAGCAAGTATTCCCAGGTAACCTGCGACTTCCAAAATTTTCAGTTTCTCAGGTAGTGCAACGGTCGGCCATCAAAGGTTGGCGATTTCCCCTAAGGAACAGATTTCAACGGGAACCGTACAGCAAATACCGTATCGGCGCAACCTATCCTGACACGGTGGCCACAACCGCTGAAGGTACAGCATAGCCTTTTAATATTGAACCAGCCTCATGTCCTTGGCGTTCTATTCCAACACTCGGCAATTTCTTTCCAAAGAATAAGATGATAACCATCGGCGCACACTGCAAATTGCATGATTACATTATTACGTCGTAGCAATTAAAACGAAATTGTAGCAACTGGCGCTGCCAATCCACTCCGCAATGACACAATGATTTTATCTCCAAACAGGATAATCTATCACTTCACAGTATCTGGCAACTAGCAGTCATTCTTCCGGTTCTTGCCATGTCTAACAAATATCATTGACCAAAGATATTACAATCGCTAATTAAAGTGTTACAATTATTCCAAATTAAAATATTACTAGTTGAGCACTAACAATACAACGAATTAGAAAATCAAATATTACAATTGCCGAAGTACACTTGAACAATTTGCTAAAGATCACCATACATTACAATTGGCTTGTGGTCTCAACAACAACACCACGATTGGAACCGAGTGCCAGTGAACCTTGGCTCGGCAGCCGTTTACACAAATTTCTGTGGCAGGAAAGCACCACAGTGGCGCAGCCGGTGCCCATTAGTTGGCTCTGCACTGGCATTTGCCCTCAAATCCTAGAGCACGCTTAGCTCGGAGGTGCAAGACCATTGGTGGGTGGAGCCCAGATGCTCCATAGGTCCATACGCTTGCAGGGGAGCAGCTGCAGAGAGGCAGGATAAGCATAATATACATAAGTAGGAGGTCATGCATGGTGGAACCAGTTATGGCGGCGGTTGGCGAGTTGTTTTTGTTGTTTTTTTTTTTCTCTTTTTTGTTAATATTGGTTTTTTCAAGATTTGGTAACGATGAATGTTAAAAAATGTTAGTTATAGGTGATATGTTGAATGTGGACATTTTTTTGTTTTGAATATTTTATTGGGGCATATTTATGGTTACTATTAGCCCTAATTTTTGTTATTTATATTTATATAACATTACATTTCCTTATATTTTCTTTTTCCGTTTTTGTTATTGTTGTTAGTTTGATTGAATTTTTTTTTGCGTTCAATTTATTTATTTATTTATCAACCAGACTGCCTGGTTAATTTTGTAAAACGGACATTGTTGAGGGGAATTCTGCTTTTCTTCCTTTTTCGGCTGCGCATAATTCTTTTTTTTTGTTGTTGCTGCGTTGCAAATTTACCATAAGGCATATATTGCTTTTATACGCGTTTGAAATTTTCTTCCCCCTTTCTCTCTCTCTCCTCTCGGGCTGTGTAGTGATCATTTGTGTTGTTCCCGCGGTCTGTGATTTTGTGGCTGCGAGAAGAGTTTGTCCCCTTTAGGAGTGTTTGTTTGTCTGTTGTGGGAGTTGTGTCCCTTGTTATATCCGATATATAGACGGCTCGTGTGCGGATTGTTTCTGTCGCGTTCTGGTTGGTTCTCTCGTTGGGGATATTGTGTTTGTTGCTGTGTTTCTTGTAGGATCCCGGGTGTTGCTTTGTTTCGGGGTTTCGGGTTTGGTCCTAGCATCGGGAAGTTTTGAGTTTGGTTATAGATGCAGACGAGGCAGCGACAAAGAGGCGCATGCGCAGGCAGTCCTTAGCGACGGATGAGTTTCTGGTGAGCGATGCTATTTCCCGGTGGAAGTGGACTCTTTGCACATAGGAGACCCAGAGCATGAGTGCTGAGTCCATTTGCGAAGGGGTTAACTCGGTGGGAGTGTTTGGGCTGGGGCTCGGGCGCGGTCTCCTCCCCGGCGTGGTTTTTTTCTGCAGTCGCCGGGCAAATTCGACGCATCTGGCCGTCACGCGGAGGAGTCTGGGGAGCTGGGAGTATCGCATCAGCAGCTCGTTGTCCTCTCGTGGGGCGCTTATGACGTGGCTGCTTGCGGGGCGGCATTCCAGGTCCACCTCCGGGACGGCGGTGTGGGTGCAAGGCCATGGTATGTTGCCTTTGAGGAACTCGGGGCCGTCCATCCATAGTGACGGCGAGCGCAGTTGGTCCGCTGATGCTCCGCGAGACGCCAAGTCGGCGGGATTCTGGACGCCGGCGACGTGATGCCAGTGGGCGCCCGGTAGAGACCCAGTTGGCAACGTAAGTTTTCCATCGGCTCGGCGCACCATGGATCCATGATATGACGACGGTGGAATCTGACCAGAGGTGGGCTGGGGCGTTCTGGGTTGACATGATGGTGAGGGCGCGCTTCACCAGGCGCGTCAGCAGCAGTGCGGCACACAGCTCCAAACGTGGCAGGAATACCTGCTTCAAAGGGGCCACCTTGGTCTGGGAAGCGAGGATGGCGCAAGATGATTTCAACGGGACGCCAAATGTTCTGAGGTAGATGACGGCGCCGTAGGCGGCCTGGGAGGCGTCGGCGAATCCGTGAAGCTCCATCGTTGGGTGGGTGTTGGCGCAGCCGGTCCATCGAGGGATGCGGAGTGCGGGTAGTTGCTGTAGATCCGCGGCGAG
The DNA here is from genome assembly GCA_963931805.1 of Microdon myrmicae. Lineage (NCBI taxonomy): Eukaryota > Metazoa > Arthropoda > Insecta > Diptera > Syrphidae > Microdon > Microdon myrmicae. The sequence continues at coordinate 62,529,304 of OZ007496.1, read as the reverse complement.
GTCGTGCCACCTGGATTCCATGGAAGGGGGCAGGGGTTCGTCCCATCCTAGTCCCAGGGGCCACAGTTCCTGCATGAATATTTTGAATCTTATCATGACTGGGGAGATCCATCCCAGGGGGACGTAGAGGCGGCCGATGAATGCGACAGCCGCCCGTTTGGTGAGGGCCGCGTTGCCCGTTGAATCTCGGAGATGGAATGTGAAGCAGTCTTCCTGGGGTCGCCATTGGATTCCTAAAATTGAGTGGGCGTCAGCTGGGGGCCAAGTGGGGCATGTCCCGAGCTCGTCTGGTTGGTAGGGGAGCAGCGACGGGTGGTTGGAGGTCCATTTGCTGACGGGGAAGCCGCCCGCCGACAGTAGGTCGCTGAGCTGCTGCTTCAGTAGCTGTGCCTCTGTGAGAGTGCCCGAGCCAGCGAAGATGTCGTCCACGTATGTGTTTCTCATGAGCACTTGTGCTGCAAAGCGGAATCGTGCGCCCTCGCCGAGAGCCAACTGCTTCAGCGTGCGTAATGCCTGATATGGGGAGCTCGCGAGTCCGTAAGTTACCGTGTTTAGCGAGTAGACCTTAATGTCGCCGGTGGTTGACGGCCTCCACAGGATTTGCTGATAGTGGCGATCCCGCTCATCAATCCTTATTTGTCGGTACATCTTCGCAATGTCCGCAGAGAAGACATATCGGGGCGAGCGCCAGCGCAACAGGACGTCAAAAATGTCACTCTGGGGCTTGGGTCTAACATAGAGGCACTCGTTGATGGAGATTCCAGTCTCCGGCTGGACGGTACCATTGAACACCACGCGGATCTTGGGTGTTTAGTCAGATGTCTTGAACACCCCATGGCGTGGGATAATGAATCCATGTTCCTGGGTGTCCGCACTCGTGGTGTCCACTTGAGTCATGTGGTCAAGTTCGAGATACTCATCCACGAATTTCTTATAGAGATCGCGGAACTGGGGCTGGCGCTGGAACCTGCTCTCCAGTCGTCGAAATGCAGCGCGGGCGGCGCTGCCCGAATCCCCCAGCTCCGCCGAGTTAGGCTTTAGTGGCAGTCGTAATATGTAGCGGCCTTGCTGGCCGCGTCTGGTAGTTGAGGTGAAGTGAGCCTCGCATGCTTGCTCCTCCAAAGTCAGAGCAGTTGGGTGGTGAGAAACTTCCTCCTGAATCCAGAACTTCTGCAGGAGGTCGCGCAGCTCGCGGTCGACACTGATCTGGTGACTGGTTAGAGGGCGGCTGGTGCTGGTGTGCCGTGAGCCGCGGGCAGCTGCACCCGTTAGGATCCATCCAAGGTGCGTAGACTGGGCGATCACGTCGGAGTTGGTAGACTTCTTTAAGCCGGCGGTGATTATCGCCGGGTAAGCATCAACACCAATGATTAAATCTATGTTTTCTGCTGATGAGACGTCTGGGTCTGCCAACTCCAGGCCCGCCACAATAGAGATATCGCTTGGAGGTGGCACGTAGTCCGACAGATGGGGCAGGGTGAGCGCGTCGACTGTCCAGGTTTGCGAGCTCTTGGTCCGGGGCAGTATGGTGACGGATGATAGGGCCTTTGCCGCCTGGCAGCGGGCGCCCCCGACTCCATGGACTGGGATGAATGATGCGCGCCGGCGCAGGTGCAGTCGCCGGGCGAGTGATTCCGATGTAAAGGTGGCCTCTGAACAGGGGTCCAGTGGGGCCCGAGCCTCCAGTCGACGTTGGGAGCCCGACTGGACGAGGACGCGTGCTGTGGCCAGGAGGATCGCCCGGCCAGGCGGGGCGCTGGTCGTGTGAGATGACACCCCGGGGATCTGGCCGCCTTGAAGCTTGGGGGTTGCGCCTCTTTCCGAATTCATGTTGGTTGTGGTCGTTATGGTATGCAGCAAGGTGTGGTGCCGCCCTTGGCACTGCCGGGATGTGGATGTCGATGGACAGTCACGATGTAAATGCCTTCGTAGGCAGTTGAAGCAAAGGCCCTGTTTGGTGACGTGCGACCTTCGCTCTTCCGGGTGGAGGGCCCGGAATCCCTCACACGATCCGATGTAGTGGTCTGATCTGCAGACCGAGCAGCGGGCAGGGGGCTTCTGGACATGTGGTGAGGCCGTGTGCACTGAGAGGCGCGCTTTGGTGGTGTGCTCCGTCTGGCCGGGTCTGTTGCGCTGGGGTTGGTCGATGGCGGTCCGGGGCAGCTCGGCGAACTCCAAAGCCTCGATCCTTGTTTTCAGGAAGTCATCGTGCTGGTGGTACGTGGGTGGCTGGTTGGTGTTGCCTTGTGCCGTTTTCCAGTCACGAGCGGTGCGGGGGTCCATGCGCTGTGTTGTTAAGTAGACAAGTATGTCACCCCAGGCGGTCACGGGGCGGCCGAGCGCATCCAAAATTTCGACTGCATCATTGGTAGTGTCGCGGAGGTGGCGCAATCCGGCACCAGATTCCTTTCCGACGACCTGTACCTGGAAGAGGGTACTCAAGGCAGAGTGAACCAGTGCCCGAGTATTATCGAAGTATCCCACCAGCTTGTTCCAGGCTCGCTGGTAATTCTCCTCCGTGACCGGGATGTTTTTGATGGCCCGGGCGCCGTCGTCGCGGAGGCCCGACTTCAAATAATAGAGTCGTTCGACGTCCGTCAGATCTGGGTGATCTGTCAATACCGCCTGGAACAGGTCCTTAAATGGCCGCCATTCCGAGTATTTTCCGGAAAATGTCGGCAATTGCACTGGAGGCAGCTTGCGGGGATTGGCGCGGGGCGTCACCACTGCAGCCGCGGCCTTAGATGTTGTCGATGGTTCCATGTTGAGGCCACGCTCTTCGGCGAACTTTGTCGTCTCCTCCAGGTAGACCTCCTCAGCTGACTCGAGGAAGTTCTCCGTGAAGTAGCGGTGGTCCTTTGTCTCCGACGTCGCCAGCTCTAGGATGTGGTCATGCCGGTCACGGATTTCTTTCCACTTGCCCTGTAAATTGTCTCTACGGGTTTGTACGGCACTTACCGTTGATGGCCCTCGCTTCTTCAGGTTGGCGAATGCTCGCGACATTTGGCCCTGTGCCGCGTACTGCGCGGCTATTTGTTTCTCCATTGCTGTTGTCGCGTTGGTTTACAAACTTTTATCCACATTGAATGTTTCTCAAAAGGTCGTCGCCGTTTTGTCCTTATTGCTTCTCTTCTTCAGTTCCTTGATTTGTGTCGAGGTGACTGGCAGTTGTCGATGTGCCGCGAACTGGGCGGCGATGATGCAAATCCAATTAAGCACTGGATCCGTTTCGAAGGACCAGAAAATGTTGTAATAGAGGCGGCCGATAAAACTTGCAGCGAGACAGAACCACAAGAAAACCAAAACTGAACTTGATGTAATGTTGATCGGACGAGAACCGATGGTGTCCACTCGATGAAGGTTGAATGCAGACTGACTCATTGGGCATAACTGCCGATTCAAAAAGCGACGCTATGACATCATCGTGGTGACAATCGGCCAGTTGGTGCCAGATGCTGCGCAACTGGTATACACTGCGAATGTACTAGATTTCTCCGGTACATTTCAGCACATTTAATTGCCAATCCGCAACAATGCGCACTACAGAAATAAAATATTAAGCCAATGAAAAATCTATATTTGTTAGTCAATAATAGAAATTTCAAAACACAAAAAAAGAGTTATTTAGTTGGTTGCAGTTGCGCAAATAAATATAGCGGGGAGAATCTAGTACGTTCACCGTCTAATACACTCCCGGAGCAGCATATTCACCACACGCCTGTCAGCCGCCAGCTGATAATGTGTTATCACCTAGGGGCGCCACCAGACTTACACCCTTTTCAAATGTGACCAACGGCTTTCAGCTCATCGTCGCGAGTGCACCGCTCGCTAGTCAATTTAACAGTTCGTGGTCTCTCGTTGCAAACAGCTACTTGGACGCTGCTCTATCAGCTTTGTATCACCTTGGATGCCACTTCTTTGTTCATATCACCTTGGACGCGGTTTTATTAACCTTGCATCATCTTGGACGTCACTTCTCTGTTCAGTTCACACGTTGGACACTACCCTATCAGTTTTGCATCATCTTTGACGTCTCCTCTCCGTTCACCTCACAACCAGGATTGCATCCTAGAACATAGTTATTGTACACAAATTCTGATCACATGTAAGGAAAATTCCCCTCAAAATATGACATTGTCCATTTTTCTCTTCGGCCACGGCCCAAAAAATTAATTTCTCCCAAATTAATTTTCTTGTCTTGAAGGACGGGAGGATGTAGTACTCCAGAAAGCCCTACCATTAATATGTTCCCCACTACATACGATGTAGTATTCCAGAAAGCCCTACCGTTAAACCCCTAAACCTAAAATAATAAATTTAGTAGAGTTGATCGGACAACAGGTGTGACAAGAGAAGATAAGCACAGAAACGGAAACAAACATCTAGTGTTAAAACTATAGAGGTCGGCGATGATAACTATATTAAAGACGGAGATTCCAAAACATTTCTGGACTTCTCGATTTTAAGACTTATGATGAAAACATTCGAATTAAAATGAGGGAATGTAAAGGACATGTGCAAAAGCGTATGACCATCCAATCACACGTTTTAATGAAAAATACAATTGAAAAAATAAAATCACATGTAGAACAATATAAAAAACACCCTCCACAGTCAGAGTTTACAGGTAAACTAATGGTTGAATAAATCGTATCTTACAATTCTGTTATAAGAAGAAATTGTTATTTGTGGGTTACCTATTTTCATTACAATTCCAGGGGGCAAAGGCTACGGCCTGAAAAACACACAACTGATCCTAAACAATAGTGCATCATTGGGTATAGAGACGTTGAACGGAATACATCCATCCTCACCCGTCAGCAAAAGAAAAAATTAAGAATACAGTTCGCGTACACGCGCGTGTGTGTGTGTCCTCCTCAAGAGGAATTAACAATAAAGTGCGGAAGTTCTATACACGCGCAAGTGAACTTGTGTGTTCCACTTCACATGTGCTATAGGGAATTCAGTAGTAAAAAAATATAATCAGTGGTTGTGTTGGCGTGTGAATCACTCGCGAGATAAACAAAAATTTAAAAACAATAATAATAAAAGAGTGGCTGATACAAATCTGTGTTAAGTGCAAACTCGTTCAGCAAAACGACGTCTAACCGACAGTTCTTCAGGAAAGGAAAGTGATGCGTGTGAAGTTGACATCACAGAGAATAATGATGTTTACTACTCAGGGTCAGGAAATAAATATCAGCAACCAGAGGAAACAACAAAGACAAACCAAAATAAACAACGGAAGCGGCAAGCACAACAGCAGCAGGAGCAAACCACAAAGTAGATGAGGGTACCACCAATCGTCGTCAGCTTCACTGGAGCTAAGGATATAATACATTTAGGTAAGTTGACCTATATTAATTTTAAAATTAAAAGAATTGGTTTTGAAAATAATAGCGTAGCATGTGACAGTATTGAAGACTATAATGAATTCAAATCAGTTTTAGAAACAACAGAAAGCGAGTACTTTACGTAAATAGTTAAATCGGAGAAGACAATCTCCATGTTACTCAAAGGAGTAGATCCGGAATTTTCGCCCGAGGAAATCCTCGAGGAACTTAAGTCTACCGAAATTTACAGTTTAAAATTCATTTCTGTAAAGCCATTCTCCACCTCATCTTCAAGAAAAAGCAATCGCAAGTTGCCTTTTTTCATAGTTTCGCTAAGCCCTGATAGCAAAATTGATGGGTTAAGACACATAAGACATCTCAACTATTAAATGGTGAGTTGGAAAAAGATTCATAAAGCCAAACATGTGTTCCAATGCATGCGTTGTCAACGATTTGGGCATGTTGCTGTAAACTGCAATATGCAGTTTAGATGGGTCAAGTATCTAAACATTCATAACACTGGGGAATGTCCACATGGAAAAGAAAAATGAAGAGTCTGTGCAGAGCTGTTGTCACAGACGGACGTAAATTCAAAAGTCGGCACCACCGGGCACCACTTAAAACCCCCTATGCTTAGGTACCACCCACCAAATATGGTTAAACAGCACGCCTCGTCTACCAAGGCTATTACACCTACATTCATAATCGCACAGGTATCAATATCCAAAACATCATAACCCCAATTGACTCAAATGAACAATAAATAGAACAAAATGTTGATTTGTTGCACATTTGATTCAAAATCCCTAAAACAAAAATTCTCAGATAAAAGCAAACTACCCTGTGTGATATGCAAAAATTCAGGTCATACTGCAAATGTTAGAGGATGCCCCAAATTTCAAGCCCTTAAAGGTAAAATGGATAAACGAAAGCTTGAGAACGAAGAACAAACACGAACAAAAGCTCGCTCTTATAACAATTTCGTTGCGCCCAACAGGTCATATGCGCAAATGACCTCTGGCTTAAATAATCCAATCGTCTTAGCACCAAAGCATCAACCTGCGATGAAAGCACGCGCCGTGGAAGAAGAATCAGATATAAAAATGATTCTCCTCAACATGCACGCGGACGTCGAAAAAATAATTAAAGAACAACCAGCCCGAATACATTTACTTCATTTATCGCTGTTTGCAAACAAAAACCCATAATCATTGTTTATGAGAACATACGGCGCCATTTGCGCGGAGACGCCATCCTGTCCATTCATTGCTAAATCCAGCCAATTCAATGCCACGGCCCAGCATACCGATGTTTATCAGAACCATTGGTTCTTGCCGCCGTCCTTTCATTCATCACATTTTAATGCTACATCCATACCATTATCATGTTTACGAGAGCATGCTAAAACAATTGCCGACGTACGTTCATTCATTTCTTTTGAATGCCACATCCCAGCACAATTTATGACTGGGCAATAAACACAGAGTTTATCGTCATGCCGTCATCACCACCAGATTCCATCAACAGGATCTGCATTTGCCCGCAACTGGCAAATTACAATAGCCATCAGCAAACAGCAGAGGTGAAAAGTGAATCACCGCCAACCCAAAAGGGACCGCCATAAAAATACGATTACTGTACAGGAACCTTCGTTCCTGTTGTCTTGTTTCTATACACCAAATAATTTGTATGGTTTGAAAATATCGATCGCCCTTTTGTATAACGCTCTGTTAGAGAGCAGATAATGTTCAAGTTTTTTTTTGTTCTATGTATGCAATAGTAATGCTCTGTTGCGAGCAATGATTTTGTATCTCATTAGATGTAAGAGTATTAGTATAGAAAATTTTGTATGTATAGGATTATAAGTGAAAAATAAGTTCAGAATGCAACCAACCACTGGCGTATTCTCATCTAATTAATCTTCTTACTTTTCAGGTCCTTTCCTTTTTTTTTGGTATTCTTATGAGATATTTAGTGGCGTTGCGCCCGAACATTAACCAACAAAATATCACACTAAGGGTGTTGCACCCTAGTGTACAGTAGGGCTTTGAAGGTTTAGGTGCTTAACAGACAATTAAATATCAGGTCAAAAGATGCCTGATTCAACAATCATTAAATTCTTCTTAGCTGAGTCAGTCCTAAAGATTATTGCTGTGAATGTTAATTCACTTATTAGAATAGAGAGAAGAGACAATTTAGGGAAACTGTTGGAAGCCGAACGCTCTGATATCCTTCTGGCCAGCGAAACAAAACTAAACCAGAAACATAAATTGGGCTACAAAAACTACAAGGAGGTGGTGTTGCACTCTTAATTAAAACAAGTCTTCGACATAGGATCCTGTACAGCAAATAAGTGCACAACTTTCAAGTGCTGGGAGCTTGCATAGTAGACATTCCTCTTCCAAGTCAGAGGCATTTATATGCGGTGTCACTATATGCTCCACAACCTCATTAAGGCGCCCAATTTATCAACGAATTAAATACGCTTTTCCAGTGTCTTAAGCTGCAATCGGATAACAACAATTTCGTTTTAGTAGGTATATATATAAATATATATTCATATAAACATAAATATATATTCATATAAACAGGAAAAAGCAATAAAAAACCTAAAAATCATAATAATGTAACCAGATTCAAATTTCCTTTTTTTCTCTGATATAATTTGTAAATTATGTTTAAATTAAAAACAACAAAAAATTAAATAACTAAACACCGGAAGGTAACATATTTGTATAGAAAACAAAATAAATGTACGTAGAATAATTTAGAGTGCTCATACAGAGCCAGTAAATTACATAACAATGTAGTATGGCTTAGTTTTTAGTCTAATATTGTAAACAATTAAAATGCGTTAACAAAAAAAAAAAAAAAAAAAACCGATAGTGCATTTGGCAACGTACTTCAGCTGCAAGCGATTTGCTATCATTCAAGCACGACTGATTGCTTATTTAACTACTGATATTGACTGATGTTTTATTAGTTATTCAATATATTAATAAAGGGCTAGGTTAGGATGCGGTTTTAGAACGGTGTGTGTTTGGCTTTAAGGGGTAATATCACCTGGAGATCACTAAATTTCACGTGATTTTCTGAGACGTACCACGAACGATAGAAAACGGTAAAAAAAAAACGGAGATCATAACCTCCCCGAGCGAGAGTTAGTCTTTTAGCCGCTTTGGTCGACTTTCGTGGCTATCCTGCGTTCTTTTGCGACGCACACGGCCTCAGCTAACTCACACCACTTCACTTTATGACCACAGAAAACGATTCGATGCATTTGCTTTATGATTTCCGCATTTGTAGGTTCTTTTGGCCATCCAGAGGGAGTTGCGTCTTCGGTGCTTGTACGACCCATTTTAAATTCACTAAACCACCGATAAACTGTTATTCTCGAAGGAGCAGATGTGGGATAACATGTCTGCAACCATTTCAATGATTGTTCAGAAGTTTGTCCCATCAAAAATGAATGTTTGATCAAGATGCGATATTCCTGTTTCTCAATTTTTTTACGGAAGCGAAAGTGGCGTCATTCAAATGACTGTAGCTTGTAAACCAATGGACGAAATGTCATGAAACTTCATACATAAACTAGTGACAGATGAGCCTCTTGAAATGAGTAATGTGCATTTTCTAGTGGCGCCACCTGTTGAAAGACCCGGAAACTGTCAGCCCATCTAATAGTGACCAGGTTGGATGGATTGAAATAATTTGTGCATCTCTTAAGAGACCCCCTACATTTGGCCGCACTTTCGCAGCTTCAAATATGTGGTCGTTCCAATTAAGAATCGAATTAATTCGAGTGCTGAGGATTGATAGTTCCTTAGCTTCGTCGATGTAAGTGCCGTTCATCGACAGTATATTTACTGAGTTTATAAGGCATTGAATTCTACTCGGATAGGTAATCCACATTGATACGTATATCTTGTTGAGCTCGGAATTCCATGTATCAACTAGACCTGTTCTATAATTAATATCGGTTAATTAGTACCCCCCCCTAAAATACATAAAATCCTGGCATCTGTATATCCTTCCCCATTACCAAAACATCACTTTACCAGTACAATAGAATATTCCCACTATTCAGTAGACAAAAATTAAAATAAAATAACACCCCTAGATCCCTATCCCAATAGAAAATATTTGGTTCTACCTAAGAGTCCCAAATATTGTGTGCTGAACACAACAATAGTTTCTCCAAATCAGTTTTCTGTGTGTATTTCCGGTACAAAGAAAATGAAACTAGGAAAAAAAAAGAGGATATGCAGATAGAGTCACGAGGATTCGGCCTCCTCTTCCGTGTGGGTTGAGCGAGTGTGGTCATCGCTCCGCACAAGATAAAAAATAATAAGAGCTGTTGTAAATTATGTGGTCGACGAGTGTGGTTGTCGCTCAGAGGAATATTTAAATTAGCTCTGGCCCCGCGAGGCGGTTGAATAAACGATTCACTATTGAGTTTGCCCTTTGTATTTCCTATCGTTTTCCTACAGAAGAGATCCTTGTACATTCGGCTAAAGAAAACAACAGGCGAAATAAAACGGACTACACGTTCACCCAAGACTTAACAAAAAAAAAAAAAAAAACAAAAAACGAATCATAAATGTGCATTGGCACGGTGCACTATTGATTTTTTTCTTTTGTGTTCCAGCTATCGATCCCAATTTCCGAAAGATAAGGAACGAAAAATGGGTCAGGCGGAAAAAAGGAGATATACTTTTATATGCAGAAAAAAAAAGGATTTCCATCCAATGGGAAATTAAAAATGAGGAAAAAACTAGAGAGGATTGGTTTTCGAGATTTTGGCCGAGACGGTCAAATAGGGAGTTGCTTCTGGACGATTAACCGAGGCGGTCGGAAAAGTGAAAGGAGTGCTGGTTGTAACGTTGTAAAGATTTTTAATACGAGAGCCGCTGAGTGACTACTAAGAAGAACCTATTATTATAGTAAGAAATAAGTGTTGGTTGTAACGTTGTAAGGATTTAATACGAGAGCAGCTAAGTGACTACCAATAAAGATTAATTGTAAATAGTAATAAACCAAATGTGTTCTGATTAATGAAGAAGGGTGTGTGATGTGCAAGGTGTGTGGTGAAGGTAAATATAAAATTATAACATGTGTAAACACAAGTCGCCAGGCGCGGCATCGCCAGACGTCGACAGCTGTTATATTCGGTACCTGAAAAGTCGTTGAACGAAACACATTGATCTTCGCCTGTCAACAAAGAAACAGCAAAAGTATAGTTAGCGTAACGCGTGAGTTAACACCCAAAGAACCCCATAAATCCACAACTTAGGAAACCTACAGATAACGATAGCCAACGACGACAACTATGATGACTCACCACATCACCAATAACCAATGATGATAACAATAATGAATGACGACAAACCATGATGACTCACCGCATCGCCAATAACCAATGATGATAACAATAATATATGACGACAACCATGATGACTCATCACACTGCCAATAGCCGATGATGACAGACAATGCCGATAAACCAATCAGAGATAACTATTTGTATATTAGAAGAATGACAACAAGCAACCGATGCTCATTTATCCGCCTGTAGTGTTACAGTTAGTATTAAGCTAAAAGTGTAAAGAGCCTCAGTGCTAATGATTGAAAAAAATAAATAAATTTTTTTCTCTACAAGCAACTGATATTATTAATTGGCGATCCTGCCAGGAGTGCTCAGACTTCTATCGTTTGAACACCCTGTGGACCATCAACAAGGAAGTCATCCCGAATACGACACAAATTCAAGTGATACCTCAGCGATACTATCCTGAAGCTAAGGAGATCATCCTAAAATAGATAACAACATCGAGCAAAGTTAATTCACCAACGAGTAGCTGGCGAACACTTCGATCGGAGGATAAAACCCTGTAAACCCAAGGAGAAGACGAATCAACAGTCCAAATTCCAAGGAGGAAAACTGGGTAAGAAATTTAAATTTTTAATAAAAAGTGAAAGTGGAAAAAAAACGCCAAGTGAACTGCTAACTACATGAAACTTACAAACAAGAAAAAACAAAGAAGCAGAAGTTTCCAAATTTTCCGAAGACCTACGGAAACCGACTATAGCAGCGAAGAAGAAATCCCTAAAGGTTCCAAAGGAAGTGCAACTCAAATAAGTGTCCCAAGAAACGAAGAAACCATGACGTCGAACGCAGAACTACAAGCCACGCTAGATATAATCCTGAGAAACCAGGAAGTGCTACAAAATGATAATAAAGCATTAGCCGAACATATCAAGACATTAGAATCCAGAAATTTCGGAAATATCGAACCAGTGACTGTGAAAAAATTGCAACCTGTGTGTCTATCAATTCAGAATGCTAATGAAATAGACACCGAAATATTTAAAGCATTACCCACCTTCGATGGAAACCAGGAAGGATATCGTGCATGGAGAAGCAAAGTCACAACGTGTATGAATAACATAAAAAATTTCCAAAATACAAATAAGTATTTTACGTGCCTTTCAATCGTCAACGCAAAAATAGTCGGAGCTGCAGCAAATGTGTTAGTTGCACATAAGACAATTTTCAATTTCGATGCCATAATGAATCGTCTGGATTATGTTTACGGCGACCGAAGACCACTATACGTTCTGGAAGAAAATCTGCACAAATTAAAACAAGGACACCTATCATTGTCACAATACCATGATGAAGTAAATCGTGCTCTAAATCTGGTGTTAAGCAAGTTAGAAATGGAAGAAGGCACTCAATCCGACTTTGCAACCCGTCGAGCAGTAGAAGGAGGAGTCCGAGCATTTATCCGAGGACTAAACTGTGATTATACACGTACATCTCTGGACACATTTAAACCCAATGATTTGGAATCAGCATATGCCATGGCCCGTACAATAGCTCACGACAGTCCAGGATACCAGCTACACCGTGTGAGAAGAGAGGATCCACCTCGACGACCACAACTACCATCACGATCTCAACAAGGTCAGTTCCATGCACAACAGTATGAGTCACCAAAATACCGACCACATGTACAAATCTAGTACAGGCAAGCAGTCGGACCAATGGATGTAGATGATTCAACTCAGTTTCGCCGACCCACACAAGCGAACCCCTTCAGAGAATTCCAACGTAACCAGCAGCAATACAATTGGCAAAACAGATATCAAGGAAACAACCCAACTAAGAGAAAACACGGAAGTTCATCACAAAACCGTCGACCTAATTTCCATAGGATAAATAATGTACTGGAAGAAGGCAAGGAATCCGTCATAGCACAAATCGACGAAGGACAAGAAAGATCCGAGGTTTCTTTTTTAGGAAAAGGAAAGGTCTCCCGTGTTTAGAGCTATTCTCTGAGGATAAAGGGAAACCAGAAATTAAAACATATATACTCATCGACACAGGAGCAACAAATAATTACATCTCTAAATCATACCCCTACGGCAAATCAAAACCAGTCGACCCTAAGATAATGAAGACCATGCATGGAGACTGCACCATCACTTCAAAAAAATTAATACATCTTCTGAACCACACCATGACGTTCTACGAGACTGATGACCTCACTGACTTCACCATGATTATTGGAGAATCTGGACTCAGGCAATTAAAGGCTCAGGTAAATATAGAAACTTACGAATTAAATTATAAATATAAAGTGAAATTAGAAGATAATAGATTAGAAGAGAAAGAAAACGTTAAAAGTAGTAATGAAACGAAACTAAACGAAATACTTGAAAATAATGAAAATAGGCAAAGCGTAAATTTTACCATTGATCGTAAAAAATTCAAAAGCGAAATCAGAGAAATCATGTATACTAATAGTGCTACTAACCCTACTCTACCTTTTACTACAAACATAGTAGCTACAATACGAACGAAAAACGAAAATCCAATTTACACCCGTCAATATCCTTATCCCGAAACTGACCGCGAATTTGTAGAAGAAGAAATTTCAAAACTTTTAAACGAGGGAATTATACAAAAATCTCATTCACCGTACAACTCGCCAGTCTGGGTAGTCCCAAAGAAAGGTATAGATGAGAACGGCAGACCAAAACGTCGACTAGTAATAGACTATCAGAAATTAAACAGTGAAACTATAACTGATCGTTATCCCATCCCAGATATTAACACCACATTACAAAATCTGGGAAAAGCTAGAATTTTTTCTACCTTAGACTTAGAAGCCGGCTTTCATCAGATAAAAATAAAACATTCAGACACACCCAAAACTAGCTTTAGTATCAATGGTGCGAAATATGAATTCATACGTATGCCTTTCGGTTTAAAAAATGCCCCTTCTATATTTCAAAGATGTGTAGATGATATTCTACGTCCATACATACGAAAATTCGCATATGCCTACATAGACGATGTATTAATATTCTCAGAAAATGAAAATGAACACATGAAACACATAAAGATCATTGTAGAAACATTAAGGGAAGCTAACATGAACATTTCTGATGAAAAATCTCACTTCTTTAAACAATTATTTGGGACATATAGTGAAAGGTGGGGCAATAACAGTAGACCCGGACAAAATAAAAACAATACAAGAATATCCAGAACCAAGCAATTTGAAGGAACTTCGATCATTTTTAGGTTTAGCCGGTTATTATAGGAAATTCGTTAAAGATTTTGCAAACATCGTAAAACCAATGACAGTGTTTTTACAAGGCGAGGGAAAACAGGTATCAGGTAATATGAGCACAAAAATAAAAATAAAATTTGATGATAATGCCAAAGATGCATTTAATACAATAAAGAAAGCCCTTCAAGCACAAATAGAGTTGTATCAACCAGACTATAGTAAGCCGTTCGAATTGACTACCGATGCAAGTAATTATGCAATAGGAGCAGTACTAAGTCAGGGAAAACAACCCATAACGTTTATTTCAAGGATTCTAGTCTCAGCAGAAGAGAACTACTCCACTAACGAAAAGGAATTATTAGCAATTATCTGGGCATTACAAAAACTAAGAAATTTACTGTATGGTATTACCAATTTAACAATTTATACAGACCAGCAATCTCTTACTTATGCTATCTCTGAAAAAAATCCCAACAACAAACTTAAGCGTTGGAGGAATATAGTAGAGGAATATGGAGCAAAATTGGCATATAAGCCAGGGAATGAAAACGTCGTAGCCGATGCACTTTCACGTCATCAACAGGTTAACACATCTTCCTGCTCTGATCACTCAGCCCTTAGTTCACCCATAGAGATTTTACAGAGAGTTAATCATCCTTTCAACCGCTATAAAAATCAAATTTTATTAGAAAAAAAAAAACACATTCAATGATCTCCAAACATGTACAGTATTCAAGAATACACGTCATAAAATAAACTTTAAAGACGAGAAAAAATTTATTTTCACAATTGAAAAAAATCCTAAACCCAAACTTAGTAAATGTTATAAACTGCGCAGAAGAAGATATATTTCAACATCAGGAAAAGATTAAAGACGTATTCAGTAACTATAAAATAGTTTTGGCACTGTTATTTTTGAAAGACATTACAGAAAAAGAAGAGCAATTAGAAATTATAACAAAAGTACATAATAGAGCCCACCGCGGATATCATAATAATATAACCGAGATCATACGAGAATATTATTGGCCTACACTAAAGAAAGATTTCAAAAGATTTGCAAATGAATGCCATATATGTCTAACATCTAAATACGACCGACATCCAAACATACAACCTATAGGAAAAACCCCCATTCCTGATAAAGTTTCTCAAAATTTACAAATGGACGTTTTCTATATGAACCACGAAATTTTCCTCAGCACTATATGTAGATATTCTTAGTTCCTCCACTTGAGACTGTGGGGCTTTTCAGGGCCCGAAGAGCCATGCATCGCTCGAACCCCACCATTTCCAGCAATGCGACTTACCTTAAAGTCGAATCTTCAGCAAGATTATACAACCTTGCTACGGCATTAACCGCCAACCAATTCGATGGAATTAATTAGGTTATCCCCAAGGATAACCGACATAAATACCTTATAGGCAGCTTACTTTTCTTTGGGGGTTTTTCCAAACCCCTTCTCCACGGTCATTTCTGAAAACATAATTCATGGCAAGATTATCATCTTGCCATGACATCAATTCAGCATCACCACGAGCTTCCGCGACCGAACAATGGATGGCACATATCTACCAACACACGCTGATCTTTCCGTGTGTTATCTTTGTACCCATTCATTGACCTAGCATCATTTCGGGTTGCTTGCACATCTGCAAGCCAGATTTTCGACGGCATGTCTATGATCTATCTTTCCTACCAGTAAAGAAGATCAAATTAAACATTGGCCTTTCAGGCGCGCATATTTACTTGTATCTCAGCATGACCGATTTTGTGATCCGTTGCCGTTTCTCGGAACGATCACCAGCATCGGTCATGTCCACCAATTTTAGTTTACACAAAGTAAACACTCAAACGGATACTTTCGCCTGATAGTCCCTTCAACGGGATTAACATATCCCTAAGACAAAATACATCACCGAAATATGTTTATTTTAAATGATCTGGGAACGGCCATAACCAATGCTTGATTCATTATTCCAAGATAGATTCCTGCCTTCGGCAAGGGTTTTATTGACTCACGTCAATCAAAGAATCTATCCCTTGCGGATGGCGGCAGTTTATCTTGCCCAAACATGTAGCAGCAGATTCGATCTGCTACATGAGTTTTTCCGTTTCCTTTTGTTTTGGACCTTCGCCATTGGCGGCGAATCCTTTAGGTTCGTTTTCGTTGGATGTCTGTAAAGAGACATCCAATAGGCAGTCAGATACAATCCTCGTAGGAGTACACACGCGCTGGAAGTCAAGACGCAAATTAGCCCACGTAGTATCGCACGTTCGAGCAGTCAATAAGAACGGTGATTAATTGAAACGCGCGAGTAATTAAGTCCGTGAAACGTATATCGAGTGCACTACATACCAGTTCGGTTGCGTCAAAACGTAGATTTTAAACATAAAATCCGAAATATTTGTTTCGGCATCCCTTCACACACAGGGCTCTGCTTACGCTGATCGACCGGATAAAGTACCTGCAGCGAGTGAGGTGTGCGGTTTAAAGTAATTTTGTGCAATTGATTTGAAGACAGCCCGAATTAAACGGAGGTTAAGTTTAAATGAATATAGTGTCTAATAAAACGGAAGGCAAAATTTGAACAACTATTGTAAAAAAAAAGTAAAGACAGGTAAATAAAAGAGAGCATTTTATCAACTGGACAAATCCGTGTGTTTTATTTTCATTACCTTTTTTTATGAACAATAAGTGAGTTTCCGGATACGTGGACATCGGAGTTTGTGAACAATAAGCAGTGAACAGTCAGTGCGTTTTATTAGTGACAATCCGAGGAGGTTTAGTTAACTCAGCGTCCGTGCCGGCGCATCGACTAAACCATACCTACAAGACATATACCAGATAAAACAAACGTACATAGAGTTCTCGACGAAATTCTCTCACAAACATTCGCATACCACGGCAAACGCACATTGATGACCGATAACGAATCTATTTTTATAAGTCAATCAGCAAAAAGTATCTATCGACGTCTTAACATTGAACATGTTAAAACCCCAGCTGGACACTCAGTGTCAAACGCCCAAGTGGAACGATCACACTCCACAATATTAGAGATCATTCGTACCTTAGCAAAACAATTAAGAACATAAAGAATTAATATTCGAATCTGTAAGGCAGTATAACGCTACCATACATACGGTAACCGGTTTGAAACCCGAAGATATATTTTTTAACCGCGCTTCTTATCCAAACATGAAAACCTGCATTTCAAAAAACCAAAAAAGGATAATAAAATATTTTAACAAAGATCGTGTACAAAAACAATATACACCCGGAGAAAAAATATATGTTAAAACTAAAAGAAGGAACAAAAATTTAGATAAATTCGTGATCCATTGTGTAAAAAGAGATAACGGAGAAACCGTAGAAACTAATAAAAGTTCCAAAGTACACAAAGACGATGTAGTATTCCAGAATACTACTGTCCTTATAACTATTAAGTTTAATACTGAATCTCATTATTTATCTAACACATCCTTAAAACATTCTCCTAATGTATCCAACATTCTCATTTAATACATATCATAAATAAACATCCACAATATTCTATATCAAATCAGTTTCAGTACATTTCATAACATGCCCCTTTTTTCATTTGAAACATGACTCTTTGATTTTCGTTCAAAGTTTGTTCTAAATTAAAAGTCACAGTAGAGTAAGTAATACTTTGATAAAATTGATTTTGTTCAAATTATAATTTACAGTAGATTAGAACTCAAAGTTATATAAGAAGAGGGAAAATTTTATTGTAAAGTCAGTTAGAGAAAGTCAGTTGGAGAAATACAGTTAGAGAAATAGAGTTGGAGAAATAGAGTTGGAGAAATAGAGTTGGAGAAATTGAAGAGTTTGAGAAGGTCAGTTTTGAGTTAGAAGAGTGTTGAGTTTTGAGTTTTGATTTAGTTGGAGTTTGAGAAAAGTCAAGTTTGAGAAAGTGAGTTGTGAGATTTGAGAACGAGTTTTTATTGTAAAGTTTGGAAGAAGAGTTGTATTATGAAAAAAAGGTTGTTTAAGTTGTTTAAACTAAAGATTGTTTAAGTTGTGTAAATAAATAAATACAAAAATAAAGAACATTAAATAATTAATAAACGAATTTATTATAACCTCCACACTCTTCCCTCGATAGAGGAGGCACGGCGTTTTGGAGACGCAACAACGATATACGTTCTAAACCATGTTCGTGAAGGTATTTATAATCCTTTTTCTTTTAAAAACAATGCATTCATACGAAGTTACAAACCTAAACAACAAGAAATATTTTATGATAGAAACTGATCCAGTATATCTCTACGATAAAAGTGAATACCTTTTCCATATTTTTAATCTAACCAAAATTCTAGAACCCGTAAAAGTAGCAAAATTACAAATGAAAAACGCAGATCCGAACTTAACAAGATCTATAAACGTAACTATTATGAGAATAGAAGCACTAGAATCCCAACTTACAACCCATAAAACGAGATCAAGAAGAGGAATAAACTTTTTAGGCACAGCTCTAAAATTCATCACTGGAAACCCAGATCATGACGATATGGTCGAAATTCAAACCAGAATTAACTCATTAATACAGAATAACAACCAACAAAAAACAATCAACTCTCGTTTACAAAAATTAATTGATGTTTCTAATAGGAATAGATTAGGTTTAGAAGCACTATTAGATGAAATATATCTAGAATTAAATACAATAACCACCACAATCAATTTTGCACGAAATGGTAATTTTTATTCGAATTCATTAAATCTAAAAGAAATAAAACCTATAATAAAACATGAAAATGTAAATTTACCAATTATCCACGTTATGGAATATGCAAAGATCTGTACATGTTACTTTAAGAATAATATTATAATCATTTACAAATATCCTTTACTAGACAAACGATGTCAACTATTTAATATATACCCTCCATCTATTAAGTATGGAAAACTAAAACTACTTGATAAAATATCACTATGTAATAATACCCAATATACTCATGTTAACCTTTGTAAGAATTATATTAGTAGCTATATATGTAAAGAAATCAGTAGACAAGATAACTGTACAATCCCTATATTAAAAAACGAACCAGCAAAATGTGTAACTATAAAAGAAAACAATGATTACATTAAAGAATACGAAAACGGAAAAATATTTATCGATAAAAAACATATAATTAATGAAGAAACAATTCTTGGACCTAAACTAATTCAATTTGAAAACAATATTACTATCGATGGAACCATATATTTAAATGTAAAGAATAAAATTAAAGAAATCATTTCAAAAACACATGATGATCTTGAAATTCTAAAAACATTATCATCAGAAACCGAAAATAAATTTACAAACATCCAAGAATTATCAACTATATTTATACCAATAGAAGAACATCCTGTAACAAGCATTATCATTATCATTGTAACGACATTTTTCATTACATTTGTAATCTACCTTTTAAGAATTCTTTGTAAACTATATCAAGAACACCAAAGACTTAAACAACAGAAAGCATTCTTGATAGCATATAAAATTGAATCAGAACGACTACAGCATCTGTCATTCACAAGAAACGAGGACGTTTCATTCTAAGAGGGAGGAGAGTTAACACCCAAAGAACCCCACTACTCCACCTCTTAGGAAACCTACAGATAACGATAGCCAACGACGACAACTATGATGACTCACCACATCACCAATAACCAATGATGATAACAATAATGAATGACGACAAACCATGATGACTCAGCGCACCGCCAATAACCAATGATGATAACAATAATAAATGACGACAACCATGATGACTCATCACACTGCCAATAGCCGATGATGACAGACAATGCCGATAAACCAATCAGAGATAACTATTTGTATATAAGAAGAATGACAACAAGCAACCGATGCTCATTTACCCGCCTGTAGTGTTACAGTTAGTATTAAGCTAAAAGTGTAAAGAGCCTCAGTGCTAATGTTTGGGAAAAATAAATATATTTTTTTCTCTACAAGTAACTGATATTATTAATTTGTGTGTGTATGTATCCTCCTCACAGAGGAATCAACAGTGAAGTGCGGACGTTCTATACACGCCCAAGTGAACTAGTGTGTGTGGCGGTTCCACTAAACGCCACTACTTACCTTTCCAAATTACCGTCCTGAAGCTTCTAAAACCCCAATTGTTTCAACATTAGCCTCAGTGCTAATGTTTGGAAAAAATAAATATATTTTTTTCTCTACAAGTAACTGATATTATTAATTCGTGTGTGTATGTATCCTCCTCACAGAGGAATCAACAGTGAAGTGCGGACGTTCTATACACGGCCAAGTGAACTAGTGTGCGTGGCGGTTCCACTAAACGGCACTACTTACCTTTCCAAATTAGCGTCCTGAAGCTTCTAAAACCCCAATTGTTTCCCGCTAATGCAATCTCATTAGCACTTGCAAAGCTACATGCATCACGGTTATCTAATACATAACCTAAAAGTCCCTGTAAAAGAATACTTACCTTTCATGCATCCAATGCATTTCCTAGATTCCCTACAGGAATTCTTCATATCATACGGGCATCATAAATTCAAACCCATTCGGCACCTTTGTTTGCCAAGCTGAAGACAGTTCCTCTGAAAAGAATAACCACAGCCTCACATGTGCAACAAGAATTGTCTTTACATGCACATTGGCTGGCGACCTACTTGTCTAACGACACAAAGCAACGCCAAGCGGCTTGTTGACGCAGCTGCAAACAATCAGCTCAATAGCCACTAAAATCGAGTTCCTCAGCATTTCCAAATGCAAACAAAAACTCGGTACAGCAACAAAGCATACAAAGATTCAAATGTCACTCGAAAATGCCAGCAGTGATTCTAAACTACAAATTGATATCAGATGCACTGCTCGGCACATTACCAATCAAATCGGAATATTCCTACAGTTTGAATTAAGATGGTGCCCCTATGCCGAACTCACCGAAGAGCCTACACATACAGATGGATAATATGGACAAAGAATGTTATCCTGCCATATCAATGAAGACTGCTACCAGCAACACACGTCGTCTATTCGATAATACATCATCAATGATGACATCAAACCGTCAATCTACATTGTCCACCAGTAATCTAATGCGCACAACAACTTCGCGGGTTGGAACAATTGATATTACAGGGACCGGCTGTATAAGCACAAATATATTACTACGTTACAAAATTATATTACATCCCCTTTGTGTAATAGTGCAGTGAAAAAAAAACAAAAAACAAACAAAAAAAAAAACAGACCAGACCCTTGTGCAGTGTGCTGTGTTTATAAAACAAAAGAGTAAAACAATTGCAACGAAATGGCCTGCGGGCCAAATGTGAATAGTAACCGGTTTAGCGATCTTACGGAAGATACAAATAGCGATATTCGACCAAACAAAATGAAAAGGACACTTATGAAAACAGAGGAATTTTTTCCTAGCTTACCAACAATGAACAATACAAGAGATCCAAAATTTCTAATTATATCATCCAAGGAGAATGGTAAGCCTATTTCATCTCTAAGCCCATTTTTAATTAAAAAAGTGATAGACGATGTTAGCAAAGAGTATGAACAAATCACGGTTCTACGAGATGGACAATTATTAGTAAAAGCTAATTCTCAGAAAATCGCAGACCGTTTTCTTAAAATAACGTGTGTCCCGTTTCTGTAAAATTACACGAAAAATTAACTGAATGCCAAGGCATAGTGTACGCCCCTTGTCTCATAAACATCTCGGAAGCGGAAATAATAGCCGAAATGGGTCAACAAAAAGTCACAGATATGTACAAATTTACCAAAGTAGATGACTGTAAAGTGCGAAGACCCTCCGGACTTATGTTATTTACTTTTAACCTATTCCAACCACCAAATTCGGTTGACATCGGTTTTTATAAAGCTAAGGTCAGCGAATATATCCGCAACTGCCAACGACTCGGCCATACCACAAAACGCTGCACGAAAGTGTAATCTGCCACCTCATAGCCCCGTAAATTGCAGTCGCACTATGTGCGCAAACTGCTCGCTCCCTCACTCGGCCGCGGATAAAACCTGTCCCTTGTATATCCAAGCGAAAGAAGTTTTAACAATAAAAACCACAAACAAATGTTCAATGGGAGAAGCCAAACGAATTTATAAGGAAAAAAATATCCACAAACCTGATCAACTTTCAGGAAGCTTTGCAGATACACTAAAATCGAGCCAATTACAAGAACCCTCAACGGAACAAAACAAACAAAAAACTACACCCAAGGAATCCCTTCCAACCAGCTCCTCCTCATCTGCTACAATCAACAGTATTCAAATTGCATTGCCCCACAAGCCAAAAAAGTCAATAACACATAACCCAACCAAACCAATTTCGTCTATAACACCACTAATCCAACGAAAACCATCAATTCAATTAACGCCATCAACTCAACTAACCACATTCGAACCCTCACAACTACAAACAAGTTCGCCAACAAACAACCAAACTGAAACCATTCCACAAACCACGACAAGCTGCTCTGCTAATAGCCATTCGCAACGCACCCCTTCACCCAAATCAAAGGTAAAAAGTAAACCGTCTCTCACTAATATAAATATTAATAAAAATGTACACACCTTAGTAGATGATGATATTACAATGTAACTATAAAACCAACAACCAAGCCCCTGACTCTGCTGTTCCTGAAGTTGGACACTTGAACTCAATCCAGAGTGCAAGTGCCCAACATCCGGAACAGCGGAGTCTTGATCCTAACAACATACATCCCGCCCACCATACCTTCCAACACCTTAAAATATTTAAGAATATACAACCCCATCCCTCTGCAAAATCAAGATCTAAGCACGCTAGCACGGCTGAACGCCCAAAACTCACTCCAAAACAAACCCCATTCACCATTCTACAATGGAACATGAACGGTTATACCAATAACTTTGACGAACTAAACATTCTAATTAAGGACCATAACCCACATATAATATCACTGCAAGAAACGCATTGCCCAGTCAACACCACACCATTCATCCCTAAATCCTATGTAGGCTACTTCTACAATTCACCTGCAAACACATCACACAAGCAAGGAGTAGGAATACTAATCAAGAAAGGTACTTCCCACAAAATCCTCCCCATCATTACAAATATCCAAGCTCTCGTTGTAGAAATACAACACCCTTTAAATTTTACCTACATTGCCTTATATCTCCCCCCAAATCAACCATTAAATAAAAATGATCTTCAGGCTATACTCAACCAAACAAATGAGCCCAGAATACTTGGAGGCGACATAAATGCTTGGAGTACACTCTGGGGTTCACCTTCCACAAACAAAAGAGGGGAAGTAATTGAAAACCTCCTCCTCACCTCCAATCTGATCCTACTGAATGACGGTTCCCCTACTCACCTTTCTACACACAATACCCTCACTCATATAGACATCACTTGTTGCTCCTCAGAATTGGTTCCGAAAACTTCATGGCAAGTTCTAAACGACCTCTACAATAGTGACCATTTCCCCGTTTTAAGCATAATAAATAATCAGCAACCGATAACCCATCACAACAGATCTCCAAAATACAAAACCGATTCCGCCAACTGGGCACTTTTTGAAAGAAAAGTTGACGAATTTCTTTCAAGCAATTCCCCCACACCCGACACGAATCACGAAGCGGCGCTAATCAGTAAAGCAATTAGATCCGCTGCCAATCTTTCAATACCCCAAACAAATATCACAACCAAATCAGAAACCAGGCAACATGTACCTTGGTGGAACTCCGACCTAACGCTTCTCAGAAAAAGCAAAACGTCAGCCCTCTCTGAATTTAAAAAAAGACCAACGCAGGTTAATTTTGTTGCATACAAAAAAGCGAATGCACAATTTCGTAGGAAGATGAAAGAAAGCAAAGAAAAAAGCTTTCTTCAATTCACTTCCTCAATCAATCCAACATCCTCCACAACCACAATATGGCATAAAATACGCAGCTTAAGTGGTAATCACAATCCGACAATTATCTCATCCCTTAATTCCGAAAATACTACAATCTCAGACACAGTGGAAATAAGCTAACTCTTTGCCAAAACCTGATCGCAATTCTCAGGCAACAATAATTTTCACCACGAATTCAATCGTAAAAAAATTGAATACGTTAACAATCCACTATCTTTGCAAACTCCTAACTCTGCAGCTCTACGCCTTGAACAACCCATCTCATTTATCGAATTCGAGTCAGCACTTAGTATAACTAAGGGCAAAACTCCAGGGAGAGATCGAATATCTTACCCAATGTTAAAAGACCTTTCGCATTATGCAAAACAAAGAATTATAAAGTTATACAATAAAATACTTGAAACATCACACATTCCACAAATATGGAAAACCGCGGTCCTAATACCTATTCCCAAACCGAACAAAGATAAAGATACGGTGGATGGCTACCGCCCTATATCCTTAATTCCTTGTCCCGCAAAGGTATTAGAAAAAATCGTAGCCAAACGTCTACTCTGGCTTATGGAAACAAAGAAATTGACATCCATCAACCAAGTAGCTTTCAAATCCAACAGAGGTTGCACAGACGCCTTACTCCACATTGACCACTACACCTCAAAGGCTCTATCCGCCAAAAATCACGTCACAATACTCTCTCTTGATTTTGAGAAAGCATTCGACAGAATAGGCGCTCACACCGTACTTAATAAATTGTTAAAATGTAGAATTGGCAACAATATATATAGGTACGTTAAATCATTTCTAAGCAATAGAAAATTCCAATGTAAAGTCAACCACGTTAACTCCAATACATTTCCATTACACAACGGAATCCCTCAAGGATCCCCACTGCCAGTTGTACTATTTATGATCGCCTTTGACGACATAAGTACAATAATACACAAACAGAAACATCTAGATCATTGCATTTACGCCGATGATATATACATCTTAAGTAAATCCAGTGATCTAACTTTCTGCAAAAACATTTTAACTGAAACAGTGAAAGATATCTTAGAATGGTCAAATTCTTCAGGTGCCAAACTCTCAGTAGATAAATGTAAATTATTTCATGTGTGCCGACGACGACTTTGTCCCCAAATACACCTCAACATAAACAACAAAACAATCCAAAATGTCCCCAACCTCAAAATCCTAGGATTAACATTTAACAATAAGTATACCTGGAAACAACATTGTTCAGAACTCAAAGTATCATTAGCAGCGAGGCTCAATGTTATCAAATACTTAAGCAACATGAAAAGTAACGTACACATTAACACTCTATGTAAAATTACTAAAGCTCTAATTTTAAGTAAAATATACTACGGGATCTATATCTATGGCAATAGTCCAAAAACGACTCTAAATATAATAAAGCCCATCTATCACCAAGCCGCTAGAAGAAGCACATTTGCATTCAGAACGACACCAATAAAAAATATACTGGCTGAAGCTGGGCTTCCAACAATCGAGGACCGGATGGAAATCATATCATTAAAACTAATAGCTAAATTAGCGTTTTCGCGAAATTCCATAATTGACAAAGACATCAAACTAACAATAGGATACAAAAACACCAACCGAATCCCATCTGCAATCAGTCGCATTTTAGATAAAGCCAAGCAATTGGAATTGGATATTAAACAAACTTTCAAATACTCCGCAACTTACCCGCCATGGCTTCTAAATAATAATAATATCATAACAACACTCTCAATATTTAAAAAACCAAACACAAATAAAGAAATATACGGTGCACTATTCTGGTCAGTCGCCTGAAAATATAAATCCAACGGATGGCGCTTTCTGTACACAGATGGATCCAAAACAACCAACTATACTTCCTTTGCGGTCACATCCGAAGAAGGTGCAGTAAAGAAAATCGGACTATTACCCGAATTTTGCTCCATTTTCACGGCGGAAGCCTTCGCGATTTTACAAGCCGTAACATTCGCCACCAACCACAGAGAAAAATATGTCATCTGCACCGACAGCCTGTCGGTACTCAACTCAATAAAAAACACCAACAACACTGATGATATTATTTCCAATATTCGGAATAATATCATTACACACTGCAATAAAATAAAACTAATGTGGACTCCCAGTCACGTCGCCATCAGCGGTAACGAGAATGCAGACGCCGCAGCCAACTCAGCCAAAAGAGCTCCAGTCCATAAATTCAACATCTACACAAGAGCCGATCTACTGTCAATTATCAGCAATCAACAAAAACAAATAAACCAAACAAACTGGGATACTCACCACCATGCCTATAAAATGGTAAACCGTTTCAAAACTCACCCTTCTTACCCAACTAACTTGTCCAAATCCAAAATCACAAACTGTGTGAGGCTGCGATTAGGCCATACAGCTGCTACCCATCTCCACCTGCTCCACCGAGCTACAGCCCCAATCTGCCCAAAATGCAACACAACACTTACAATCACTCACATATTGAAAGACTGTCCTCACCTAAAACCCTTGAAAGACAAACTATTTCGCAATACAGATATTTATACAATTCTAACAGATCCCACTACCGACAACATAGAAATTGTAAATAGCATTAAGATTAAATTGTAAATTAGAAATACAGAGCCAATAGTCCCCGCTGCTAGGCTCATTAGGTTAAGTTATTGATATGTAATTTTACATTACTAATTGATAATAAATAAATAAATAAATAAAATAAATATCTCACCAACTCGTTTTCGGCCAGTAACAAGAGGAGATTATTAACTTAAAATCAACAACCTTGTTAAATATATTAAAGATTAAGCGCCTAGGCTTATACATCTAAATCCAACTATGAGGTTCTAAAAGAAAACTCTGCAGTAGCACTGAATGCTGCTAATTGCAACTGGAAAATGGACTATTCATTTACAGTTGTAGTTACTGTTCTGATTTGGATTGATTACTGATTTTGGAAAGGAAAACAAACAGTTTCAGTACATGCTAATTCTTATGAAGTTTTATATGGTGCTTTCAGCACCTGTTTTTTGACAGTTGATTGCTTTACAAAATGTAGAAAGGATGTGACATTTTGTTCTAATAAAATAAAGGTTTGAAATACAACAAAATTAACATTTTTGCTTTTCTTTCGAGTACCACTCGTACGAAAACACTACTGCAGTCAGAGATGCCATAAACATCTAAAGCCCCATTAGCAGTGAGTTGCAGCGTATTTACTTAGCTGAACCCTCATTACAGAACGATGCCCCAGGTCGTTTCTCCCTTTATTTGAACTCCTTTCAATATTTCAGCATTCGTTTCTCATGACCTTCGTTCCATGAGCAAACAGTGATCCATTAGCACATCGCTAAGATCACCACACACACACCACTGCGTACCAGAGATCGCCTTCCATTGGTCACTGGAAAGATTTCATTCCTTTTTGCAACACCATAAAGAGAAATTTTCTCTCTCTTCTTTTTAGCTTACCTCGAACTGAGGATTGAATGTCGGAATTCAATCCTCGCGGAGTCGTTTTACATCCGCCGACCGAGCCGGTCGGTTCTTCTACCGCTCCGCGTAGCGCTGCGGGGATGCGTACACCCAGTAGTCGCGGATTTTCAACCCCCGAGTGTTAGTTGAGTCGTGTGAGTCAATTGCGCAAATTATAGTAAAGTAACTTAAAATCAACAACCGCAACTTTTGAAATTGCGAGTAACAAACCTCAAGCGAGAATAAATTAAGATCTGCTGGACAATAAACAGTGCATATTTATATATTCAGTTAAAGTTGTACCAGAGTTTTAAAGTGCTTGTAAACCGTTTTAAATAAATAAATTATCATTCACTACTGTTGCGGATTCGCCCTGGACACAACCGGCGAATTCGCAATTGAATGCTACCCGTGGCTTCACCCTAACCAATGTCGACAGTCAGTTGACATATGTAAATTAAATTTTGTTGGTTGTCAAACGACAACCATTTTTGCTTCCATCTTCTTAAACTTTCATTCAGAACAGTTCACCTTCGGATATAATCAAAACAAATCTTAGTGATCCATTTAATAAAGTTACAATTTCAACAAAAAGTCAACCGAATTTTGTAAGGAGGATACGTTTTGGGGGGATTTATTCTGGAATTCATCAAAGGTATTCGGTCCATTTTCCCTGTTTCAATAACGATTGGTGGTTTTAGGTATCAGCGTGGCGGTCGCCGTTGCTTTTGCACAATCGAGATCACGTGTGTGGTGACTGTGGGGCTTTTCAGGGCCCGAAGAGCCACGCATCGCTCGAACCCCATTATAATCAGCAAATACAGCTTACCTGAGAGTTGAATTCCTGGCAAGATTACACAATCTTGCCATGGCTTTAATTGCCAACCCATTTGCTGAAAACAATTCGGTTGTCCCCACGGATAACCGACATAAATACCCCGAACTTGGCTCATTTTCTCTATATTCGGCATGGCATACTTACCCTTTATTTACAGACCCGTCGGCCGATCGTCCTATCGACGAGATACAGCGTAGCCATCATGGGCTGCCTGCAAGCGATCGAGTGTTATTTAAAATAACACACACTCGATTCATCGACCGACGGGATGTTACATTCTGAGCAGAATCAAAGTGTATACAAACACTGTCGCCATGCCCACCAGTGTCCAAGAATACATGCCGGGCTATTCGCTGGCTTGCACACCTGCAAGCCAGATTTCTAATAATCCGGCAATAGGAAATAATGAGCAGGATAATAAAAAAGACCATAAACCTTTTTTTCTAGCTTCTATGGCGAGCAATCTTCTGTGGATTTTACATCACAGAAGAGCCCAATTGCCGCCGCCTGCATTATTCTTTTATTCTCGCCCAAATACGTCTGTTTAACCAATGCAAACAGAAGAAAACATTTTCGCCTGTACGGCACCATCTTACCAACCAACGTAGCCAAACATAAACATACATTCGGGCAGCCTTGAGTTTCTGTTTGATATTATATCAACATCATAGGAAACCATTCCCATGATTTATGACTGCATTTTCTGTCAGTCTCAATACCCGTCCCTTTATTTACCCAGATGTGTATTTGAATTTTCCTGGTACACCACGAGATTTCCAATAGTCATTGCTTCCAGCGAGTGGACGTGCCTTCCTAGCCTGTACGGCTGCCGGAGTAATTCCATTGTTGGAGTTTCCAGTTCGATGGCCATTGGGTTACCACCAATGAAGCGATCGGATTGGCTCTTTGATTGATCAGCGTCTCAGCCTCGTGGCTTCAAGGAATGTTGAGGACGAATTCTCGAGGAGTCAGATTGCAACCCCAATCTCGTTTGCACGTCCTAATTATCGGTGCATTAATTCTCCGATCTATCTGCACAATTTTTCCGCGACGAGAGCGATTTACAGAAAATAGTAGTTGTTTAAACATCCGGTTAATTTCAGTTAAATTCCACGTGCGTGACTAATCAAGTGTGTTTGTAAGATGTTATAATTTAATGAATAGTTTGTGCGTAAAAATAGAACCTTTAGTACACCTCACCAGTTTCACCCTGCCTATTGACTGTTGGTGGCAACTTTTCAGTGTTGAAAATAACTGAGTGTCATTAATACAATCCACGAAACGTTCTAGCTGAAACAACACAATTGCTGTAAAAATATTAAGGGAACATTAAATTAATTCAGTGCATTTTATTCATTTCGCTTGGTGGTGAACGTAACATCGGTGGATTCATTTTTGGGTGCCTTCTCAGTGCTGCCGATAGTGTTGTGTAGTCTTTTCTGGACATCGGAGTTTTGTGAACTATTTCGTTTGTTCTTGGTGAAACAATATCGTGGAGAGTATGTGAAACAGTGTCCGTGCTGACATAACAACATTGCTTACCCACATGACCACATCGGTTCGATTAAAAACCTCAATTTTGCGAAGTGTTCAACACGTGTTGAACACACAAATTTTGCCCAGAACAACCTCCATTATTTGTTCGTGGAAGTTGCGTTCAACGCTTGTTGTTCGCACCCAACTACAATAGACCAATAAACAGTGTTTCATTTTACTTACTGCTTGTGGACGGTGTGTTGTGGAGATTTGTTTTGTTTTTCCTGTGAATAATTCCTGGCGGAATCTTTTACTAATGATGGGGATAGAAGTGAACCTAGTGCCATACGCTGCAATTCAGCGGTGATTATATGCAATAAAGAAATATAATAATTCCTTGTGCGGATGTGCATGCGTGCACGTATGTGCACTTCCGTGAATCACTCGCGAAACAATTAAAAACTTAAAAATAATAAAAAATAAACGTAAAAAAAAAAGAAATCCGAATGCAAAGGATTTTATGTGAGGTCAGCGAAGAAGAAAAAGAAAAAAACAAGAAGAAGAAATGACACGTTTCCTTCGATCGACGGAAAAAGAAGAAGAGCGGAGTTCGTTGTCAGAATTCGGACGAAACGGACATCCGTAGTTCGTGTCGGTCATGCATTTTTTAACTCCTAAGTTTAGGCTGTGTCAGTGAAAAATAAAACAAAAAGATAGATGATGTGTCCTTTAAGATAAAAATAAAAAACATAGACTCATACCTAAGAATGACGAGTGACTTTTAATTCAGGTTGTGTTTATAGTTAAACCTTCCTCTCTGTTACCAACCGGCTAAGTGGGATTTGACAGATGCGTTTTCGACTGTGAAAATAATCCTCTACAGCCCACAACAAGGGCGAACCGCCCTACTTACAATTAAATAATTCTAACTGTTTCGGATTCATGATTATATGCTCGGGGAGAATCTATTCCATCGTCTAGTACTCTCCCCGACACATATTCACCACACCTGACGGCGGCCAGATGACAGTGCACAAACAACTGTCAATGCTTTGTTTACGGTTTTGTGTGAACAAAGAAATGGAATGACTGCCTCTACGGTGTTTTGGTT
Organism: Microdon myrmicae; assembly: GCA_963931805.1. NCBI lineage: Eukaryota > Metazoa > Arthropoda > Insecta > Diptera > Syrphidae > Microdon > Microdon myrmicae. The sequence goes on along the minus strand of OZ007496.1, from coordinate 62,498,534 downwards.
CTTGAAGATTGAATTGTGCTCAACGAAAATTGATTTTACTGTGGTTGGGGCTGAAATTGAATTACTGTCATGTTGGTGGTGGACTGTTTTTTTAGGAAAAATGTGATACTGTTGTTAAAGTTATAATTACTGATTGAATTTTGCTTTCGCGCGAATTAATAAAACGATCAATTTAATGAAATATAAAATAATTATTTTATTTTTATTTTAACTTTTCTAAAAAATTATTCTTCTTCGAATTTCTAATCGAGACTGCTTGCCAAATCCGCCTCCAGTCTCCTTTTTAACCTTTTTCTTTCTTCGCTTCCATGTTGTCCTTATCATATGGCAGCAGATCTTTGTCGTGAGGACTGTGGGAACTTTTCCTTTTTGTGCAGTAGTGTTGAATGCATTGAGGACTGTGAGAACATTTCTTTTTTTGCAGATAGTGTTGGATGTATTACCTACAGCATGTGTGCTGAGGACTGTGGGAACTTTTCCTTATTTTGCAGATAGTGTTGAATGCATTACCTACAGCATGTGTGCTGAGGACTGTGAGAACTTGTGCGAATTTGTTGACGTATTCAACTAAGATTGCGCTTGTATTCTAAGAATTAAATGAACCATATTATATCGGACGCTAATTTAAAGCAAAATTATGATTCATATGACAGAGAATGTGAAGTACGTTTAAATGCATTTATAATTACAGGTAGATATGTTGTTTGCAGCTAGTGTTGGATGCATTAACTCGCGCCACCATATGGCTTTTGCATTTTACCATTACTTTTAATTGATTTGTCACACACCAGTGTGGCAGTTAAATGTATACGAATTTTCTAGATTGCAATAAATGAAGTCGAACTTTTCTATTCGAGCGTTGTCTGGTGTACATTCCTTTCGTTCGTGAACTTACAAACGCAAACATGAACTTTGACGGAGGGACAACAATTTCTGCAGGAGTTGCAAAAAGGTATTGCTGTGCCCTTCATCTCAATACAGATTTAGTTTCAGGCATCGTTGGTTTCGGACGCCATTGCGTCAATCCTCGTTTGGCAACGTAATCTACCGTCGCAATTCCCCGAACGACATTCCTCGTTCGGCGGACCAACATCACCACAGGATCTCGGCTGACGACATTCCTCGTCAGGATCGAGACAAAACACTAACTAAAATGCAATAATATTACATAAATTTACATAAATATAACCCTACAAATTGGCGCAGCCGGTGAGCCCAAGGCCGCCCGAGTTTACTATCTCGTAAGAGCTTGAAAAACCTTGTGTCGAAAAGAACGACAAAACTCTCATATATATTAAAAGCAATAAACATAACAAAGTAAACGGTGTACAACGAAACCTCAATAAAGTTATTAATGCGGATAAAAACAAAATAGAAGTAACTACTTCGTGGTAATGGAAAATTATAGACAGTGTACAGCGGACAATTTTAAATACACATGTGGCGGTTCGTGCGAACGCCACTACTCACCTGCCGACTTACCACCAGGTAACCTTCTTTTCGCAGGCTTTCGGCGCCAGAAAATCGAATACTTACCTGCATTAGCATGTAAAATAACCACAAGTCCGCTGATACAAGTGTATGAGCAATAACATGCATCTTCCTAAAAGTAGAAATGCGTAAAACACGAAAATCATGTCATGAAGACCAAGCACAACGTAGTTGCAATGGTATGAAACTACATGGCATAGGAAAGCATGGGACATCTGCACATCGATCTGGTAAAAACATCAACCCACGATCTGATGTAGCAGAACAACCAAGCAAAACGTGATGCGGTTGCGCAAGCTTGTGACTAATTCCTGGAATTACCAAGCAGGCGCGCAAAAAGATGAAACCTACAACGCATGCCCTTAAAAGGACACATCTCAACAAATACAAATACGTGAGATATAACGCATGCCCATGTAGCTGCATCACATAGCACGTATGAACAATACGAACGGCCCTCCACATAATGACGTACAACGAGCGAACACACGCCATGGCGCGCACCACTGTGCGCATAATAAAAAATGCACACAGGCAGGGGTACGATGTGGTTACCAACACCGATGGAGGTTGATGTGCTATGGTGTGGCGCGAGTCAACCCTTAAGGAAAGTGGGAGTTGGAAAGAGGCAATCAATGTGAATGGTTCTACGTGCGGTTATAGAAATTAGAAATATAATTTAAACAGCGCACGCGCCACAGTGAAAATAATTAGTCCTGCGGCTAACTAATCAAAGTGAACAGTTCTACGTGCGGTTATAGAAATTAGAAATATAATTTAAACAGCGCACGCGCCACAGTGAAAATAATTAGTCCTGCGGCCAACTAATCGATGTGAACAGTTCTACGTGCGGTTATAGAAATTAGAAATATAATTTAAACAGCGCACGCGCCACAGTGAAAATAATTAGTCCTGCGGCCAACTAATCGATGTGAACAGTTCTACGTGCGGTTATAGAAATTAGAAATATAATTTAAACAGCGCACGCGCCACAGTGAAAATAATTAGTCCTGCGGCCAACTAATCGATGTGAACAGTTCTACGTGCGGTTATAGAAATTAGAAATATAATTTAAACAGCGCACGCGCCACAGTGAAAATAATTAGTCCTGCGGCCAACTAATCGATGTGAACAGTTCTACGTGCGGTTATAGAAATTAGAAATATAATTTAAACAGCGCACGCGCCACAGTGAAAATAATTAGTCCTGCGGCCAACTAATCGATGTGAACAGTTCTACGTGCGGTTATAGAAATTAGAAATATAATTTAAACAACGCACGCGCGAGCGTGGAAAGCATTTGTATTCATTACAATAATAAATATTTTATATTATAATTCATTTGTGTAAAATTAATACCTATATGGTAATTATATACAGAAATACATATAGTAGTAAATACAATATTCATTACAAGAATAAATATTTTATATTATAATTCATTTGTGTAAAACTAATACCTATATGGTAATTATATACAGAAATACATATAGTAGTAAATACAATATTCATTACAAGAATAAATATTTTATATTATAATTCATTTGTGTAAAACTAATACCTATATGGTAATTATATACAGAAATACTCATAGTAGTAAATACAATATTCATTACAAGAATAAATATTTTATATTATAATTCATTTGTGTAAAACTAATACCTATATGGTAATTATATACGGAAATACTCATAGTAGTAAATACAATATTCATTACAAGAATAAATATTTTATATTATACTTCATTTGTGTAAAACTAATACCTATATGGTAATTATATACAGAAATACATATAGTAGTAAATACAATATTCATTACAAGAATAAACATTTTATATTATAATTCATTTGTGTAAAATTAATACCTATATGGTAATTATATACAGAAATACATATAGTAGTAAATACTATATTCATTACAAGAATAAATATTTTATATTATAATTCATTTGTGTAAAACTAATACCTATATGGTAATTATATACAGAAATACATATAGTAGTAAATACAATATTCATTACAAGAATAAATATTTTATATTATAATTCATTTGTGTAAAACTACTACCTATATAGTAATTATATACAATTATTGAAATACATATAGTAGTGATCAATATATATACGTACAAGAAGAAATATTGTACTAATTCAAATTTGTAAAACTTGTTAAATACCTATCACATTTCGATGTAAGATGTTAGAGAGCATATGGCATTAATAAAGAAAATAGCTTTAAGAATATAACAGTGGTTGACTTTGATTATATCAACAATACTCCAAGGAAACACCGCAGTGGGGACGTCTTCGGTGAACTAGTGTCCCCCGGACACGCTATCGAGGACCACCATACCCTACAATTGGTGACCTACCAAGTGAGGAAGAGCACACAACCTGACAACGAACATCGAAACAACCACCAAAATCACTACAAGTGGAGTCAGATCGCAGCACTATCCTCAACACAGTGCGAGTAACGACACCTGACGAAACCAAATTCTCAACGTTGGACTCCAGGTGACGTAATTTTTTTTTCTCTCTCTCTCTTTTATATCTATATATACGCTGAGCTCCTTCAGAGCCAGCTAAAACACAATATTTTCTTCTCCTTCCAATGTATTTAAAGAGCAGCGGTAGGTAATAACCGAATTTAAAAATATTTATTTATAATTGAATGGTACAAACGTTCACCACAACAAATTCGCGTAGTAAGCCCCGTCCGGGCATCGAAAAATCGGAACTAATACGGATTTAGCACCGGAAACTATACAGAGTAAATTAAACAACCCACACATACACTGTTCACTCGTGCCCATCACAACAGCTGCAAGCAACGGGCTTTCCGCCAACTAGGCAGAGCTATAACTTCTCCCTACTAACCTTTTCCTGCAATTTCTCGTGGTTCTCGCGTGTCGAGGAACGGCCACCACCCTTTTGTAGAAGATGGCTCAGTTTACGAGGTCAAAGAAGGCTCAACAGGAGCCCCATCCGGAAGCGCTGCGGGAATCGCTTACCGAATCACAGACGGCGCCTCAGGCGGAGCTGCAGCGGGAGCTGGAAGTACCGCGTCCGGATTCCCCGGCCTTCGTGGACGCCCTCAGTGTAGAACAGCCCACGGACTCGCGACATGAAAAAGCCCGCGACACACGCCCTCACAGATCGGAGTCCCCGGTATCCGCTAGTGCGACTCCAACAGTGCAGGCACCACATGTTGCCTCGCGCGACTTGCGCTTGCCTCCTTTTGAGGAGGAGGAATCGGAGCTCTGGTTCACCATGGCGGACCTCATATTCGAGGCGGCAGGCGTGAGCGAGGAGAGACCACGTGCGCTTGAGGTTATGAGGGTTTTAAACCGAAACCAGCGTACACATGTGGCACACATTATAAGAACTCCTGGTAACAGCCCGTATACAGATATGAGGGAAACGCTCCTCAATGCGCTCGAGGAGTCAATTGCCAAGAGGCACCAACGCTTGTACAACGAGACCAATTTCACGGGGATGAAGCCATCGCATTTTCTCACTCATTTGCGGTCTATAGCGGGAAAGGGGATCTCTGATGATGTCATCAGACCCCACTTCATTAGGGGTCTTCCGCAACAAGCGCGTCCTACTGTAATCGCTCAAACCAATCAAAGCCTGAGTTGGCTGGCTAAGATTGCAGATGCAATCGTAGAAAGCGCTGACCAACGAGAGGAGTCCCCCGCCTTTCAGGTAGCGACCATTAATCGCCCGGATGAAGCATCTGCGCGATACTACTCCTCGCCCCATAATATTCCGCGCGCAAGTGGAGGCACCAACGCGTCACAACCAATCGCCACAGACTCGGCGCGGGCTTTGGCGCATACTCGGGACGCAGAGCGATCCCACTTCCGGCAACCGGGACCCTCGCGTTACGAATTAAGTTTACAACGCGAAATCGCACAATTACGGGCCGAATTACGAGACTTTGCGCGCACGGCCCAAAATCGCCCAACATATCAAAAGACCCAGACCACAGCTGGGCAACGCGAAACCATGAGAGGTGCCACTAGCACGCGCGGAAGACCCGCGCCACAGCCGACGGCGAACCCTCAAAGGGCATTAACACCCGCGTGGTGTTCATATCATCGGCGGTTTGGGGCAAAGGCCCGCAAATGCACACAACCCTGCGGTTGGAAGCCACTGAAGCCGGCACAAAACGCGAATTTAAACTAGGACGGCCGACCGCAACCTCAGCGCAAACGGTCGGCACACTCCAAGTAAGCCGCTTAACAATCAAAGACCCGAGATTGGATATAAGTTTTACGGTCGACACTGGCGCCGACATATCAGTCTTACCTAAGTCATACGCTTCGAAAAATAAAACGCCTAGCAGACTCCAATTACTAGCAGCGAACAACACATCCATAGCTACTTACGGACGTAAGTACCTACGACTGGATCTAGGTTTGCGGCACCCCATAGGTTGGCACTTCATAGTGGCCGACGTCTCCGAACCATTAATAGGGTCGGACTTACTATCGTGCCACAACTTGCTAGTCGACACCGCGAACAATAGATTAGTGGAACAACGGCCACTCGGTCATCCGCCTGGGGAGGCCCCACGGACGCCACACGAGGCCGACATCACATGCGATGAGATTCCGGCTCTACTGGAAGAGTATAGACACTCGACAGTACCACTTCCCAACCAGGAGCACATAGAGTCCGGGGTATACCATCACATCGAGACACGGGGTCCACCGGTAAGCCAACGTCCGCGTCGACTAGCACCAGACAAATTGCGCGCAGCACGCGAAGAATTCGACTACATGCTGGAGCAAGGAATCTGCCAACCTTCAGTCAGCCCATGGGCCAGCCCGCTTCACCTAGTTAAGAAACGAAGCGGCGAATGGCGCCCGTGTGGCGACTACCGACTGTTAAACGCGGTCACAATCCCTGACCGATACCCCATCGCACACTTGTATGATTACTCATACAAATTGCGCGGATGCACAGTCTTCACGACCCTGGACCTCGCCAGGGCATACCACCAAATACCAGTGGCCCACGAAGACATCCCAAAAACCGCGGTCATTACCCCTTTTGGACTATATGAGTTCAAGGTAATGACTTTCGGCCTTAGAAACGCCGCACAAACATTTCAAAGGTACATCGATTCAGCGCTGCGTGGACTGGATTTTTGCTACGCCTACATCGATGATATCCTGATTGCGTCTCAAAACCGAGCAGAGCACCAGCAACATCTTAAACAGGTGTTAGAACGCCTCCGCCGTTACGGACTCATGATTAACCCAGACAAATGCCAAATTGCCAAAGAGCAGGTGAGCTATTTGGGTTATCATATCAACAATCGGGGTATTCGGCCTCTCTCGGACAGAGTTAAAGCTCTCAACGAATTCCCACGTCCTACCAACGTTCGCGAATTACGACGTTTCCTGGGCATGCTTAATTTTTACCGGCCGACATTACAAAATGCCGCGCATGTCCAGGCCCCTTTAAATGAATATTTAAAGGGGGCAAAAAAGAACGACAAACGTCCAATCGTCTGGACGGAAGCAGCAAGTAATGCATTCCGTCAGTCGAAAGCGCAACTTTCAAACGCCACCCTGCTGTGTTACCCGGCAGAGGGCGCACAGTTAGCAATACAATGCGACGCGTCGGACACCGCAATTGGAGCGGTATTGGAGCAAGAGAGCGACGGTAGCTGGGAGCCGCTGGGTTTTTTCTCTAGAAAGCTCAGTACGGCAGAACGAAAGTACAGCACCTATGACCGAGAGTTATTAGCCATATACAGTGCTATCAAATAATTTCGACACATGGTCGAGGGTCGCCAGGCGATCGTCAGAACGGACCATAAACCATTGAGCCACGCCTTCCGGAAGAAATCCGGAAATGCATCGCCGCGACAGGAGCGGCATCTGGACCTAATAGGCCAATACGTCACCGAGATAAAGTACGTTCCTGGTAACCAGAACGTAATAGCAGATGCACTATCTCGCATAGATGTGATTCAATTGCGCGCAGCCTTAGCTGACGCTGACTTGGAGCAAGCCCAAAAAAACGACAGCCAACTTAAAGCTCTCGTAACAGCAGACACAGCACTGGAACTGCGTAAGTTCGCTATAGACACCAACGGGAAAACCGTTTGGTGCGACGTCTCAGCGGGTACAGTCAGGCCGTACATTCCTGCGGTGTTGCGTAGGGGCATTTATGAGACTTTTCATAGCCCAGCTCATCCCAGCGGGCGCGCGACGGCTGCGGCGATTCGACGTAAGTTCGTTTGGCCACATATGAATAAGGACCTCACGAGGTGGGCGCGGGCGTGTCTCAAGTGTCAACGTTGTAAGATAAGCAGACACAACGTACTGGAACCGGCACAATTCAAGCTGCCCGAGGCGCGTTTCGCCCACGTACACATTGACATAGTCGGCCCTTTAACTCCCTCCAGAGGATTCTCGTACCTGCTCACGATGATAGATCGCTTTACGCGATGGCCCGAGGCTACCCCATTACGCGTGATAACCGCAGAGAGCGTGGCTCGGCCTTTCTACTCAACGTGGGTAACGCGTTTCGGCGTTCCCACAACACTTACCTCGGATAGGGGACCTCAGTTCGAGGCTACGATCTTCAGACAGCTTACGGAGTTGCTGGGTTGTCAAAGAGATCGTACGACAGCATATCATCCTGCTGCCAATGGAATTATAGAGCGTTGGCATAGATCATTGAAGGCCTCCTTAATGTGCCATAATGACACACAGTGGTTCGACGCACTGCCCACAGTCCTCCTTGGTTTGAGGACCAGCATGAAGGAGGACCTAGGCGCCTCAGCAGCCGAGCTCACTTACGGTACCAGCCTCGTTCTGCCCGGGAGCTTTTCGTCGACGGCGAGGCACCAGCGGAACCGACGAAGAGCGTGGGCTACCTGCGTGACTTGATGCGGAAAATACGACCAAGACCGGTGGCCCGACACGGGTCAAAGAGAGTTTTCGTGCATCCAGAGTTGCGCACCTGTACGCACGTTTTCGTTAGAGTGGATAAAGTGAAAAAACCACTCGACCCTCCGTTTGAGGGCCCGTTCAAAGTGATTAGAAGAATCAGCGAACGGGTCTACGAGTTGGACATGCATGGAAAAGCAGCCACAATCAGCGTGGAACGGCTAAAACCTTGCTTTTTAGAAGAAAGTAACCAGGGGTGCACTTCTCACACTACCGAGGTGCAGAAAAAGACGCCGCCGACCACGGCGGGCGTGCCAGATCAATATAAAGGGCCCATTACGCGAAGTAGTAAACGACTTCGCACTCGACAAGTGTTACCGACCGGATGGAAATAACAGAACCCCAAAGGGAACAGCCGCGTGACCACCTAAGAGCACGCCTCGCTTTCAACACCTCTTCATTTTTATGTTTTTGTTTTTATCGTGACTATGTCACTGGGGGGGGGGGAGTGCTGTGGCGGTTCGTGCGAACGCCACTACTCACCTGCCTACTTACCACCAGGTAACCTTCTTTTCGCAGGCTTTCGGCGCCAGAAAATCGAATACTTACCTGCATTAGCATGTAAAATAACCACAAGTCCGCTGATACAAGTGTATGAGCAATAACATGCATCTTCCTAAAAGTAGAAATGCGTAAAACACGAAAATCATGTCATGAAGACCAAGCACAACGTAGTTGCAATGGTATGAAACTACATGGCATAGGAAAGCATGGGACATCTGCACATCGATCTGGTAAAAACATCAACCAACCATCTGATGTAGCAGAACAACCAAGCAAAACGTGATGCGGTTGCGCAAGCTTGTGACTAATTCCTGGAATTACCAAGCAGGCGCGCAAAAAGATGAAACCTACAACGCATGCCCATGTAGCTGCATCACATAGCACGTATGAACAATACGAACGTCCCTCCACATAATGACGTACAACGAGCGAACACACGCCATGGCGCGCACCACTGTGCGCATAATAAAAAATGCACACAGGCAGGGGTACGATGTGGTTACCAACACCGATGGAGGTTGATGTGCTATGGTGTGGCGCGAGTCAACCCTTAAGGAAAGTGGGAGTTGGAAAGAGGCAATCAATGTGAATGGTTCTACGTGCGGTTATAGAAATTAGAAATATAATTTAAACAGCGCACGCGCCACAGTGAAAATAATTAGTCCTGCGGCCAACTAATCGATGTCAACAGTTCTACGTGCGGTTATAGAAATTAGAAATATAATTTAAACAGCGCACGCGCCACAGTGAAAATAATTAGTCCTGCGGCCAACTAATCGATGTGAACAGTTCTACGTGCGGTTATAGAAATTAGAAATATAATTTAAACAGCGCACGCGCCACAGTGAAAATAATTAGTCCTGCGGCCAACTAATCGATGTGAACAGTTCTACGTGCGGTTATAGAAATTAGAAATATAATTTAAACAGCGCACGCGCCACAGTGAAAATAATTAGTCCTGCGGCCAACTAATCGATGTGAACAGTTCTACGTGCGGTTATAGAAATTAGAAATATAATTTAAACAGCGCACGCGCCACAGTGAAAATAATTAGTCCTGCGGCCAACTAATCGATGTGAACAGTTCTACGTGCGGTTATAGAAATTAGAAATATAATTTAAACAGCGCACGCGCCACAGTGAAAATAATTAGTCCTGCGGCCAACTAATCGATGTGAACAGTTCTACGTGCGGTTATAGAAATTAGAAATATAATTTAAACAGCGCACGCGCCACAGTGAAAATAATTAGTCCTGCGGCCAACTAATCGATGTGAACAGTTCTACGTGCGGTTATAGAAATTAGAAATATAATTTAAACAGCGCACGCGCCACAGTGAAAATAATTAGTCCTGCGGCCAACTAATCGATGTGAACAGTTCTACGTGCGGTTATAGAAATTAGAAATATAATTTAAACAGCGCACGCGCCACAGTGAAAATAATTAGTCCTGCGGCCAACTAATCGATGTGAACAGTTCTACGTGCGGTTATAGAAATTAGAAATATAATTTAAACAGCGCACGCGCCACAGTGAAAATAATTAGTCCTGCGGCCAACTAATCGATGTGAACAGTTCTACGTGCGGTTATAGAAATTGGAAATATAATTTAAACAGCGCACGCGCCACAGTGAAAATAATTAGTCCTGCGGCCAACTAATCGATGTGAACAGTTCTACGTGCGGTTATAGAAATTAGAAATATAATTTAAACAACGCACGCGCGAGCGTGGTAAGCATTTGTATTCATTACAAGAATAAATATTTTATATTATAATTCATTTGTGTAAAATTAATACCTATATGGTAATTATATACAGAAATACATATAGTAGTAAATACAATATTCATTACAAGAATAAATATTTTATATTATAATTCATTTGTGTAAAACTAATACCTATATGGTAATTATATACAGAAATACTCATAGTAGTAAATACAATATTCATTACAAGAATAAATATTTTATATTATAATTCATTTGTGTAAAACTAATACCTATATGGTAATTATATACGGAAATACTCATAGTAGTAAATACAATATTCATTACAAGAATAAATATTTTATATTATACTTCATTTGTGTAAAACTAATACCTATATGGTAATTATATACAGAAATACATATAGTAGTAAATACAATATTCATTACAAGAATAAATATTTTATATTATAATTCATTTGTGTAAAATTAATACCTATATGGTAATTATATACAGAAATACATATAGTAGTAAATACTATATTCATTACAAGAATAAATATTTTATATTATAATTCATTTGTGTAAAACTAATACCTATATGGTAATTATATACAGAAATACATATAGTAGTAAATACAATATTCATTACAAGAATAAATATTTTATATTATAATTCATTTGTGTAAAACTACTACCTATATAGTAATTATATACAATTATTGAAATACATATAGTAGTGATCAATATATATACGTACAAGAAGAAATATTGTACTAATTCAATTTTTGTAAAACTTATTAAATACCTATCACATTTCGATGTAAGATGTTAGAGAGCATATGGCATTAATAAAGAAAATAGCTTTAAGAATATAACAGTGGTTGACTTTATTTATATCAACAATACTCCAAGGAAACACCGCAGTGGGGACGTCTTCGGTGAACTAGTGTCCCCCGGACACGCTATCGAGGACCACCATACCCTACACACATATATGTTAAACAAACAAAGTTGATAATTTAAAAATGAGAAATTTATAAATAAAAGCCTCCCAGACACAAAAAAACGAGATCTACAGACAACTGAACGACATACCTATAAAGTGGCATTATCCAGTCCAGCGCTAGTCCGTGGAACTCCCCCTTGCTCCTAGTATCCAAAAACACCTGACAAGGAGGGCCATAAGAGATGGAGAGCCGTGGTGGATTTTCGTAGGCTGAAGTAAGTAACAGTCGGCGATGCATATTTTCATCAAATCTTCATGGATGATGAAGACAGGTGCAAAACTGGTTTCAGTACCCCATATGAACATTATGAATACAATCGTATGCCATTTGGTCTACGAAATGCACCTGTGGCGCTTCCGCCAAACGCCACTGTCTACTTGCCAAGCTTCCTGTATCGAAGCTCCTCAAACTCCATTGTTTTCCGCTAATTCAATTGCATTAGTACCTAAAAATATTTCCCTGTCCAAGGACAATCAATGCTCCCAATGCATTACCTAGAAATTCCTGAAAAGAATTTCACCTACAAGGGCATTTTTCCATGCATCAACGCATCGTCAAAAATGTTCCCAACAAAGAATTCTTAGCATTCATAATCCAATGCATTATTAGAATTGGAGAACAATTCGTCTGCATACATGTACCATAAGTAGGAAAACTATTCCGGCACCATCGTTTGCCAAGCAATTTTGTCCCTCATGCGCACCCTAATTTTCCCACATGCACATATCTAGCAGACCTGTGGGGTTCTTTAACCCACTTCCAAGGAACCTCACATTATCATAATTTACCTGCACCTATTTTAAGCAGCTTACCTGAATATGAGCTGTTCTAAACCCTCATTCGAACGGTCATCCCTGAAATATAAATTCCTGACAAAATTACCATCTTGCCATGACATTGTGGCGGTTCCGCCAAATCTCACGGTTCCCCTTCCTGAAAAACCCCCATAATCATCACCCAAGACTCATAAGTCTTCGCCAATGCATTCGCATTCGGCACCTAAAAATGCTTCACGCATTATATAGATCAAATCTATGATCATTAAGTCCCTGTAAAGAAAACTTATCTTCATGCATTCTCTTCGCATACCACTGCTCCTCAAGATTTCTTTAGTAGCTTACCAGGAATTTCCAATCAATTTCGGCATCTACGTCGCCAGTCAAATTTCCCTAGATGAATTCCGGTAAACAAAATAATTTGATTTACATACATTGTAACCTTCATGACAGGGATCATAAATACTGCGCCATGTTGTTGTACACATGTTCCCTACATACACATTGGCTGGCGACTTACACCCCAGTGACCAAAGAAAATTCGCATTCCGCGCCTCTTGCATTAATTAAATCCTACAGCATATTTAAATGCAAATAGGAACTCAATACCTACCCTTACTAGCGATGCCATTAACACATTTCCCATTGTGTAAATAGAAAAACCATTAGCGCTTCTTCCTAATGGCGAAACATTTATCTACGCATCCGCACCACAGCATAGACACAGGTCATAAATCTCTTTTATCCTACATAGTTCTGGATCCGTTTCCCAGTAACCTTTCCATATAAAGGTCACGGCGGAGACGCGTATATATATTTCGAGTTGTGTTGGTGTTCATGTTGTAAGTGCGTCCAATACGTATCGCGTTCCAGAATCTAACAGTCTCAAACCACGGTGTTTGTAATAAGTTTAGCATATAAAATTATGTGTAATAATTCAATAAACAGTATAGTGTAACTGCCGGTGTTTAATTCAAATCTCTAACTGTATTTTAATTCATCTCAACGAAAGTGAAATAAAATGAAAATCCATTACAAACAATAGACTAACCTCGTGTTTTTATTACTATTTGTCGCGGAGTTTTGCACAAGTCGGTGGACGGTGTTTTGGTTTTCCTTCTGTGGAACCTTTAGTGACGGTGGAGACGAAGTAGAACCCCGTGTCGTACGCCGGCACAACGACTTCGCTCCCCGCAACATCAAACCTATAGCATGAACCGAGCCACCTCGATGCATCCGTCATGAACCGACCGAACTACGGACGGCACATGTCCACCAAACACACGCCAACCTTTCTGTGTGTTATCGTTCCATCAACCCGTTGTCCAAGAAGACATGCCGGGCTACTTGCTGGCTTGCACATCTGCAAACCAGTTTTCCAATTTGCATGCCCCACGATCTATTTTTCGAAAAAAAGAAAAAAAGAACAAATAAACTCTTATCCTAGCCTTGGCCATGGCGAGCAATCCCTTGCTGAACTAACACCACAGAAGAATCCATTTCCGTCGGCTGTAATATTCCCTATTACCCTCGACATAAAGGCTTTAGCGTCCAAGTACGCATATTTGTTTACATACCAGCATGGCCGATTGTATGATCCGTTGCCGAATCGAGGAACGATCACCAGCATCGGTCCTGACTAAGGATGCGTTGTCCAAACAACGAGCAGCCACGATTCTCACCCTGGCTATCGAATTGAAATGCTTCTGTTTACTCAACGTAAACAGAAGAAATTATCTTCGCCTGCACCGCAGCATTGTCTTGTGTTAATGAACACTTAAATAAATAGCACCGTAGCCTCGATCATTGCAGCGAAGTTTGGTTCCATGTTATCATCAGAAAAGGAAACCCTATTCTCTATGATTTATGATGGCATAGTCAGCCAGCCTCGGTATACGATCTTTTGTTTGATCAGCCGGCGTATCTGAGTTTCCTTTTGCGCACCGTTCGCTTCTGCGTTATCGTGGTTTTCAACAAATGGATTTTCATCCAGGCCTCTACGGCCACGGGGGAAATGCGTGGGTTAAAGATTCCAGTTCGATCGCTCTTTGGTTATCACTAGGGAAAAGATCGGATTGGCTACTTCCAGACCGATGGAAATCCATCTTCATCGCGGCTAGTGGATGTTGACGGCAACAGACCACGGGGAGTCAGAATTCTACACTTGAGGAGCGCTGTCGGCAGCTGTAAGTCTTTAGTCGGCGCGTCATACAAAAGTCCTATACGTACGGTTAGAAAGAGGAAATATGTTCGCTTTTCTCCCAGTTTAAGAATAATTTAATTTAACAACGAAATATTTTCGCGTGAGTCATAATTTGTTGTGTTCCTTTATGTGAATCATTGCCGAAGTGCTCATAGTTAAACGAACAAATCATTGTAAACAGTTTTAAGTAAAAATAAAGCAGTAGTTGAATCCTGATACGCAGAACCCTTTATGTGAATCATTGTCGAAGTCCTCATAGTTAAACTAGCAATTCATTATAAACAATTTTGAGTAAAATTAGAACAGTAATTGAAGCCGTAAAATTAAAGAGATCTTTTGATTAACAGAACAACCAACCTGTTTCATTTCACCAACCAAACCTGTGTGCTCTTTTCGTTTTGTTTTTCTGGTGGAACAATTTTTCTCTCAACAAATTGTGGGTGTGTTGCTGAACCCACGCCCGTGAAGGCGTATGAGTGACACAAACCCTACAAACCCTTTGTTCAAGGGACAAAAGCAAATACGAGCATCTAGCGTCAAGTGCCATAAACCGAATTCGTTCGCATGTAAACATGCATAAAATCAAACCCATGATTTGTTTTCCTACTAATAAGCAATCACGACTTTCGTGCTTTGCCACAAACGAATTACCCTGCATTTACAAATGCAGACAAGGGATTCGTTTCGTCCACCGGCCCAAGATACGATATACAATTTTCATTGTATACAGTATCCCAATCCATTAGCATCTAATGGCTATGCGTCAATTTACGCAAGGGCATCACTCATCCAAAACTTTAATGATGCCCTCGTCCCATCTTTCCTTTTAGCACCATTTCCTTGATGTATTGCCGTCTATTTATTTAGCCGCAATGCACATCATAAACAAAGATCTTCACGATCCCTTTGTTCTTTTTCCCTCGTTGTAGGTTTCGTTTACCCTTTGCTGAAATGCATCGATAAACACGGTGATGTGTACGATCACACACGCACACCACTGCGTGCCAGAGGTCGCCTTTGGTCACTGACAGTAAGGAAAGATGGCATTTCCTTGGTGGCCACACCCCAAAGAGAATATTTTCTCTTTCTCCTCCATATCTCACCCTTAACTGAGAATTGAAGACAAGTTAAAATTCAATCCTCGGGGAGTCTTATTGCAACCGCCGATCCGATCGGTTCGCCTCCCGCTCTCCGTAGCGCTGCGGAGACGCGTATATACCGGAGTCGTGATTTTGGTGTTGTGTACATTTGTAAATGGAGTCAGATTCTTACCGTTCAACCGGGCACACGTTTCAAGGTCTTGCGGTCAAAGTCGAGTTTTATCCAGAGTGGAGACTAGCAGTTGCGCGCAGACAGAGTTATCGTTTCGTAATTGGTTATCACCGTTGTGTGTTGGGTGTGAACTTATTAACATTTGAGAGTGTAAAAACGACCGAAATAAACATTGTAAATAAGAGTGTCATTGTTCTGTGTAATCCAATAAGAATGTTAATTTATGTCACATCGTTCATATGAACCGTTTGGCTTAGGAAGTCAGAGTGTTTTTGTTATTTCTCTCTTCGCTTGGGGGCTTGGTCCCTGTCGTGAACGATTTCTAGTGAACTGTAGTTGCGGAATTGTGGAAGTTTAGTGAATCTAGCGCCCATGCCGGTGCACTGATTAAAACTTACCACACACCCACAACCTTTCAGAGTTTAATAAACGGTGTTCTGATTGTTTTACAGGGATTCGACTGCTTTGCATATTTCGATGACATAGTCCTTTACAGATATGACCTGTAAGACTATAACTCTAAGCTCGAAAGGATATTCAACTGTTTACACCAAGATAACCTGAAGCTTCAACGAGATAAATGTAATTTTCTGAAGAGAGAACTAATCTTTCTTGGTCATATAATCTCCGAACACGGTCTCAAACCGGATCCGGAAAAGATAAAAGCAGCAAAAACAATCCCAACCCCCAAAAACGTAAAGGGAATAAAGTCATTTCTCGGATTACTAGGACTGACGATTTATAAGTTATTGAAAAAGAACGAGAGGTATTTAAATGGGAAAGATATCCACAAAGCCGCCTGGGTATCACCTGATGGAGCCACTCGCAACCAAATTGACCATGTGTTGATTGATCGCCACCACTCCTCGAGCCTGATGACAGTACGAACGTACCGAGGTGACAACGTCGACTCGGATAACTATCTTGTTGGTACAGTTTTCCGACCGCGGATTGCCTTACGGAGACGTATTGCATCCGCCGATCAGATTCGAATCAACACGGCTGCCTTATCCAATGAGAATACCAGTAACACCTTTGGTCATGCGCTAGGACTCGACCTGGAAGAGCTCGGCGGAGGGAAAGTAAGTCCTGGAGTCAGAATGCCGCGCGTAGAAAAGAAATGGACACGCTTTAAGAATACTATCATTAGTACTGCCAACTCCATCTTACGCAGTAGTCGTACAGATCGGAGCGACTGGTTTGATGATGAGTGCAAACTAGCGACTGAACGTAAGAATACTGCATACCGGGCAATACCGCAGTCTCACAGGACGTGTGTACGCGAGGAGAAATACAAAGAGCTCAGAAGATCTGAAAAGAGACTTCACAGACAAAAGAAAGGTGCCTAAGAAAAAAACCTTGTCTGTGAAATAGAAAAAAGTAGAGAGCGAAGTCCGCACCTGGCGCGAAAGTTCTACCAAATAATCCGCAATTGACGCGGTACACACCACGCTGCTCTTACTGTAAGGATAAAGAGGGTAATCTGATCACCGATCCTGACGGCATTCTGGAGCGATGGGAAGTGCACTTCAATGAATTGCTAAATGGTCAGCTCACAGAAGAATTGGAGGCTCAACCAATGCAAGACCAAGACCAAATGCTGCCGCCACGAAGCACTGAGGAAATACTAAAAGCCATAAGACAGCACAAATCAAATAAAGCCCCCGGAGCTAATAGCATACCAGCTTGTGATCAAACAAGGAGGGAGGGCGTTACATCACGCAATTCATGACATCGTGGTGCACGTATGGGTGCAAGAGGAGATTGGTGTCATAGTATAATTTGCCCCATATATAAGAAGGGAGATATCACACTGTGCAGCAACTATAGGGGTATAACATTGCTGAATACCACCTATAAGATACTCTCCACTATCCTACAAGACCGGATAGCTCCATACGCTAAAGTCATCATTGGTCAATATCAGTGTGGCTTCATCTCAGGCAAATAAGAGATTGATCAGATATTCACACTTAGGCCGTCGGTGGAAAAATGTCTGGAATTTAAGAGGCTATGAAAATGTCCAAAGATCGTGTTTGTCACATATTAAATCAACATTTAGGCATGAGAAAGCTGCCCGCGCGTTGGGTGCCGCGTTTGGTCACGTTAGACCAAAAACGTGTTCGAATGAACATTTCCAACGCTCTGTTAGCGCAGTTTAGGTGCAATAAATCCGAGTTTTGGCGCCGATTAATTACTGTCGATGAAACTTGGATCCACCATTATACGCCAGAACCAAAAATACAGTCAAAACAGTGGACTGCAAAGGGGTATCGGCTCCAAAACAAAAAGATAAAAAAAAAAACTGTTTTTTCGGTTGGGAAAGTGATGGCGACTGGTTTTTTGGGATAGTCATGGAGTTATCTTGGGGCGGTTCCTTCAAACGCCACTACTTACCTTCCCATCATAATTCGAGAACTTCCACCAAGCTTACAAAAAACCCTATAAAACAAGTACTATGGCGGTTCCATTCGAACGCCATTACTTACCTTGCAATAAGCATGCCCAACCGTCCACTGCAACCGCCTGCAGGCGTTCTCCCCTTACAGGTTTCCCCCCATAATATGCATTCAATGCATCTGCGAAACCTACCTGAAGGAGAAATCTATTTATGCACTTACGGCATTATCGCAAGGCACCATCGATTTCCTAAAGCAATTCGATTTCCCCAATAAGAAACCGACAACACGAACCACCGCAGGGCGCCATCAATATTCCTTAATGGCAAGAAGCACATGAAACATTCATGTTCCTTAAAAGCAATTTGGTTGCACCATCAAGCAACCAGCGTTACCCGAACCATATCGATGAAATATCTGTGGATGGAAAAAGGCGTACGTGCATTTATAAGCGGGTTAAACGACGACTAGACTAAAAATACCTTATATACGCACTTACCAAAAGATTTAGAAAGTGCATTAGCTCTAGCAGACACTGTCGCACACGATAGCGAATGATATCATTCACGGAGAAGTCTCACCCTACGACCGCAAATGAATCAACAAATGATGAACCATCCTCCGAGACAACAAAGTAGATACCAACCTCAGAATTACGAAACTCCAACATATCGACCTAACATTCAAATGGGATATCGCCAAGCGGCTGAGCCAATGGACGTAAATCCTTTAACACGTGTCAGATTTAACCCCTTCAAAAATAATCATCACGAAAATCCCTACCAAAACAGAAACAATTATTATAACCAATACAATAACAGAGATCCCATCAAGAGAGAATGTAGCGGTTCTACGAACCATACAACTCCTTACAGGTGAGTTATCCTTTTCGCCAAGCAACTCTACTCATCTTTCGCAGCACACGTGCCCACAGACACGTGGCCCAATGGTCATTACCATACCTGTAACAAAGGTTATATCAAATTGCAATAACGTTGAACGCGATATCAAAAACCAAGGAACTTAACGTTCAAAAGCTTCCAATATCGAGTTCAACGCATCCATACATGGTATTCTACCCCGATTCAAAAGGGCAACTAAAGCATCGCATCTAACCAATGCGTCAAATACAGCAACCATCGCATACAGGTCACCAATCACCCATCCTAAGCATCAACGCGATGTTTCCCACGCAATACCACTGTCGGTAAATAAACCGAACAACAGATGCATACTCTGGTAGCTAAATGCAATTAGCACCTAAATTCCTTGCATGACCCTAATGAAGGCACACTTGCGCAAACAAAACGATTCGTTGCGCCGCTGATTAGCAGTCGAGCAACCATAAACTCTTAACACTATCCCTTATAGATGTTTATGAGTAAAAAGGCAAACAAAGCCTTACATCCCATAGTCCGTGTACCCATCCGAATTGCATGCGTTCCTTTATCCGCATGCCAGATGTGTAGTACAAATAAACCCAAGAATGATCGGAGAATAAGCGGCGGCATCCGATCAACAGACAAAGGGACAAGATACCGACATCCAGCAACTAATGGTAATGATGATGATAATGATCATCAGGAAGATTTCTCCTTTTTACAGAGACTACGGCTAATGCAGCTAACCGATACTTTGGGAAGTTCTGTTAGCAGACAGGATGGGAAAATCGGTGCAGAGATCCGCTGGGAAAATTTCCCTTACGATGGGGGATGCGAATACAGTGAGTCGACTTAGAGCATTCAGTCTAGATCGAACAGTCGAAACGAGGAGTTACAGTTACAGAATCCCTTAGAGGAAGTCAGTCCGCGCGTGTGTCAATAGTAACGGTGGTAATCCAAAGTTAAATGAAATGTGTCAGTAGTACGTTTGTAATCTTAAGTTAAATGAAATGTGTAAGACAGTAACTTAAGAACAAAAAATAAACCTGAAAATACGGAAAACAATAAACAGTTCGTGAAAACAAATTTCTCCGTGTTTGATTTAATTTGGCAGTGTTTCCGGGTTCCAGGTTGCTCTTGTTTGTGTGGACAGTGTTCGGCGGAACACTTACGATCTAATAGACCAAAACCACCAAAAGAACACGGCGGTTTCACCCAAAATCAAAGATCACCGAATAAATTTCAACGCATCAACCAAATATTCACTGATGATAACGAATCCACGACAGCACAGCCAGACCAAAGTATTCAATCCGAAGGCAAAACTTTTTAAGTCTATAGAAAGGCTTACCGTGTTTGGAATTAAAAACCGAGGATAAAGGAAAGCCGACCTTAGATATTGTTGTGATTAATTATTTTCTATCAACCTAAAATTTTAGAACTGTCAAAACTCTGTTATAAGTGTAAGTAAATTGGCACCTTTTAACGTACACGAAATGACAGGAACAAAATTATTGTAAGACTGTGATTACTGAAGGGAGAAGTATTTTTATAAAATTGTAAATAAAAGAATGTCTGTTGAAACAACAATCTGACTGTTTGATAAGTTATTGGTATTTATTAACTAACAGGTTATGGGCCCAGAGCATGCCCAAAAGTCAGACACGCCAAATTATCAAACAAAAGAAAAGTCAGTCAAGTCAGGTCAGAAATTGTTGTTGCAAAGTCGGAGTGAGAAGTCCAGCAAAGTCACAGTGAGTGTCAAGTTGTCGAGCCAAGCCGAAATCATCCGTCAGTTCAGCCGTGTGTCAGCCAAGTCAACCTATCAACCGTATGTCCAGGTAAGTCATCGTCAGTGAAGCATCAAGTTGTGAGCAGTGTCAACATAACCTCTAAATGTCAAAGCGCAAGTAAAATTAAGTCAATAAAATTGCGACGAATAATCAAAATTGTAAAATCTTGCGAAAACAATTTGTAGAGCAACTTTTGAGGTTGGGTTGTTAAAATTTGTTCTGTCCTGAGTCAAAATGGAAACAACAAAGTCGAATATTGAAATGTTGTCTGAAGATCGAGACGGTGAAGTAGATTTTGTAGCTTGGCAATTTAAAATTGATTTAACATTAAAGTCAAAGAAAATCTATGAGTATGTAACTGGTGCGAAAACAAAACCTGAGGCTAAAGTTGATGATGCAAAAGTAATTGAATGGTTAGAAAAAGACATTGAAGCTCAAACCGTCATTGGCATAAATGTTAGTAAGGCAATTTCGAAAAAGATTTTGAGTTGTGCAACGTCGAAAGAAATGTATGAAAAATTGCCAAACTTGTATGGTAAAAAGTCAAACTATGAAATCGAAGGTTTGCAGCGAACATTTTTCAGCTTCACATTTGACAGCTCTAAATCAGCTGTTGCAAATTGCAATGACATTCTGCAACTCGCCGAGGATTTAACCTCTCTGGATGGAAATGACTATAAACAATGGGCAATGACTCGAATGTTATCAATTCTACCATCTCATCTGTATCACTTTCGAACATCTTGGGACAACGTAGTAGGGCGTCAGCGTACAATACCAAATCTAAAAGCTGAAAAGCTGAGACTTGAAGAAGACAGAATCAAGGCACAAGAAGGGTCAAGTGAGTCAAAATCCGGAAACGCCTTGATGATGCAGCAAAGAAAGAAGACGAGACAGCAAAGCAATCAGAAGCCAAACAAACAAAGTGGGGCGCTGCAATCACTTGCTACAAATGTGGGCAGAAAGGACACGTGAAGAAGAAATGCACAAACAGGCCGTGTGCAAAGTATTTAGCCTACTGCAGGGAGAATTATTCCTGTTATGTTTGTGGTCAAAAGGGACATTTTGCCAGAGATTGCTTGAAGAAAAATGATGACAAGTCAGATAATGAAAGACCAGACAGGAGTGATAGAAGAAACGGAGGTCGGACAGGCAAACTGTACCTTGCCATTGGTTTGTCGAGTGCTGAATTGAAAATCCATCAACAAGGAGCAAAAGAAAATTGGTATCAGGACAGTGGTGCCACACAACATATGACATCAAACAAAAACTGGTTTGTCAAGCTGAGAGAACAGAAGCAGCCAATCAGAGTGACTATGGGAGATTCTCGTCAACTCAAGGCCACATCAGTAGGAGACCTAGAACTGGAGGCCTACAACGGTGATGAATGGCGGTTGGCGACACTTGAAGATGTACTTTATGTACCTGGTCTGAATTTCAACCTGATTTCTCTCAGTCAAATCATGGATCAAGGTCACACTGAAGAATGTGATAAAGATGTGTCAGTTATCAAGGCAAATAACAACCAAGAAGTTTTGTCGATGGCTCAGCGTGAGGGAAACTTGTACAAGGTCATGTTACGCAAACCAACCCGGAACAGCAGTGTGATTGCATCTTCGATTGTCTCTTGGCATGTGAGGCTCGCATATCGGAATCTGAAGTACGTGAGGGACATTTTGAGGAAAAACAACATCAAGTTTGTAGATGGTTGGAACAACCGAGTATGTACAGGATGTATCAATGGAAAGCAGCAACGAGTATCACATCCCAGGAATGAGAAAGTAGCCAAACAACCATTGGATTTAGTTCATGTAGATCTGGGAGAAATGAACGACAGGTCAATCGGAGGAGCGAAGTATTTTTTGATGTTCAAAGATGACTACTCGCACTTTCGAACAGTCTATTATCTGAAGTCTAAGGATCAAGCAGCAGAAAAGTTGAAGATTTATTTGAAGGAAGTCAAAAATCAATTCGAGAGAAGAGTAAAGGTCCTGAGATCTGATCATGGCAAGGAAATAGACAATTTCACTACTCGCAAACTGTGGAATCAGCAAGGTCAGCCATGCATGCGAAGAACTTGAAGGAAACTTTATGGGCAGAAGCTGTAAAATATGCTGTTTACAATCAATCAAACTGGGACAAGCTCAGTCGTCGGGAAAAGTCCAGCTGATTTGTGGTATGGTCGTCGCATTGATATTAAGAAACTGAAAATCTTCGGGTGCGATTGTTATGTATTAATCACAAGTCAGACTAGAAAGAAGTTGGATAAGAAGTCAAGAAAGGCAATCTTCGTTGGATATGATCTTCAATCGTCAAGTTACAGAGTTTACATTCCTGGAAGCAGAGAAGTGATTTGTTCGGACAATGTTATCTTCAATGAAGGTGGAACGAAAAGCCAGTGAAGTCAATTCAAGAGTCAGAAGCAAGCCCGAATGAAGAAGAAAATGAAGTTGGAGAGGAGACTGAAGAGGTTGATGAGATTCAAACGACAGAAGATCAGACTCATAGTAATTTTGAGAGTCAAATAACTGAAGATGAAGATGAAGAAGTTCCAAAGCAAAAAGACGAGAATGAACAATGTCAGAAGAGGGAAGGTCTGCGAGATCGTAGCCAAATACTGAACCCAGGAAGACTCAAGAACTACGTTCTTAACTACGACAACAAGTCAGCCAACGTCGCAATGATAGGAGAAGTAGAAGATATTCCAATTTCTGAAGTTCTGAGGGATGAAGGATGGAAGCGTGCAATGCAAGAAGAGTTTGATTCCTTGATGAAGATGAAAACTTGGAAAATTGTGAAATGTCCTGAAAATGTCAAATCTTTGACATGCAGATGGGTGTTAAGTGATAAGGCCGATGGAAGATTAAAAGCACGTCTGGTGGCAAGAGGTTTTGAACAGGAAGAAGGAATCAACTACACCGAAACGTTCAGTCCAGTCGCTCGTCATGCTTCCATCCGTTTGATGCTGAGTCATGCAGCCACCGAGAAGATGAAGCTGGTAGTGTTTGATGTCAAGGCAGCTTTCTTACATGGAAAACTGGAAGAGATAATTTACATGCGTCAACCGGAAGGATGCGATGATGGCACTGATGATGTTTGTGAACTCAACAAGAGTCTTTACGGACTGAAACAGGCACTGAGAAATTGGCACGACACTGTATCAACGTTCTTTAAGGAGAAACTTGGACTGATATGCTGTGATGATGATCCCTGCTTATACTACAACAAAGACAAGACAATTATGATTACCTTATTCGTGGATGACGGACTCATTGCAAGCTGTGATGAAGCTGAAATCTATCAAATATTGAACATCATAAATAGGAAGTTTGAAATCACCTACAGCAAGGAAATTCAGAAGAAAATTGGATACCTTGGAATGGAAATTCAGGTCGGAGAAGCAGGTATCTTTGTCGGCCAATCAAAGTACACAAACAGGATCATCAAACGATTCAAGTCAGTCAGTTGCAACTTAAGTTTCACGCCCATCGAGAAAGGTATGGTGGCAGAACGATCAGCCGATACCACCAACTATCCCGTACAGAGAAGCAATTGGAAGTTTACTTTATTTGGCCACCATCTCTCGACCAGATATCTGTTTTGCAGTCAATTTTTTGAGTCGCTTCAACGGAAGAGCAATAATGAGTCACTGGAAAAAGGTGTGAAGAATTTTTCAGTATAAAAAGAAAGGAGAGGGAAAAGAATGAGTTAGTTAGACAACAATTGTTAAAGCGACAAAGTGAACAGAAACTCTTGTAGATAGAAAAAGTCCTTTGAAATTAAATGAAAATGTTTATATTCGAAAAGAGGAAGGTAGACCATTAGAACCAGCTGTTGTAACAAACATTTGTGATAGACCAAGGTCATACGAAGTGCAAATGTCAAACGGTCGAAAACTTGAAAGAAATCGTATACATTTATATGAAAAGACGAGTGAATATGATTGTAATAAAAATGTGCCAAAAGACGCGATTTCAAATGTAACTCAACCGATCCCAAATGTAACTCATGTGAGTACTGAGCAAGCGAGTTCAGATTTTGCAAACAAAACTGTAAGTTCAAGTTCAAATCAAAGTGTTCAAGCTAATCAAAATTATGTAACAAGATCTGCTAGAGTTTCAAAACAACTGTCGTATCTCAAAGATTATAAATTGTAAGTTCTAGTGTAAAATTAATTTTTAAGTCTGAAAATGTACTGAAACTATATTTTGTATTTCAAAATGAAAATCAGAAATTATTATAAAAGGGGTATGTCATGATACATGAAGTGCCACCTAGCTTGAACATTCTATTGTATCTGTCATGATATATGAAGTAAAGTAAAAACAAGTAAAAATAAAAAATAATCGAATACAAGTATAAACGTTCTTTATTTCTTTTTTGTGTGTGGACTATGTTCGGCGGAACATATTGAATAAAAACCGCCAAACTGGTGACCCCGACGTGATACTAAACACACAATAAAAGAAAAGACAGTTACAAAAAGAAAACTCGAACCGAGATGTTGTGAAGATCTCCGAGCGGTAAAGTAAGCAAAAGGTTCCTCGAGCGCGGACCGAGGCGAGTGCGGTAAAACGAAAAACGAGCTTAGTAAAGAATCAAATATAGTAAAAAACAAAAAAAAGAGAACAAGTAAAAATAAAAAAAAAATCGAATACAAGTATAAATTGCGGATTCGCTGAATGCAATCAGTGAAGTCGCTATTGAACGCAGCCACAGCAACTAACTGACGTTTGGTTGAATTTCTGGTTGTCATGGTGACACAAAAACAAACTGTGTGTCACATTCTTTTATTCTTCGTTAGCGCTTGGCGTAGATAGATGATCCAACGAAATCAACCTGAATCATTTAAATAAAATAAATTAATGTTAATTAATCTACAAGCAAACTCGTTTCTTTATCTGGAGGACTCGTTCTGGACTTGCTGTATCTCAAAATTCGGTATTATTTTCCCTTTGTTTTAATTACATTTCCAGTTGGTTTAGAACAAACGGAATCAACATTTATTGGGCACGCCAGGAGGATTTCCGGGATCCTGACGTCCTTCCCCCGGCCCGCCAACAGATCCAGTTATTGGTAGAAGTTGCGTTCAACGCTCGAACGCAAATAATAAACGTTCTTTATTTCTTTTTGTGTGTGGGATATATTCGGCGGTACATATTGAATAAAAACGGCCAAAAAGTCATTTTGACTGCTTTTCAATTTCAATTAAAAAAAACAATTACGTATATAATGACCCCGCGCGAGTGGCGGAGACGATGTTGTGGCGGTTCTACGAACCACACAAACCACTATAGGTTGAGATATCGTCGTTCCACCAAGGAAAATACTCACCTATACCCATTACTCGTGCCCACAGACACGTTCCTCAAAAGTCCTTCCTTCCGCCTGAAACAAAGGTAACATACCAAATACCCAACATTTAATATTCATTCAATACCCAGAATTTAATTAATCTAATCCCGACTCCAGGATGTACGCGTCCCGTGTGCACCGGGGGGCGGAAGTGGAGAACCGAACGGGTCGTTCGGGTGATAGAATACAACTCAACGACATTCAATCGTTTGGGGTGAGTTTTGGTGGTGTGGTGAAAAGGAAATGAAATTTCCTTTGACCAGTGACCAATGGAAGGCTATCTCTGGGACGCTGTGGTGTATGTGTGTGTTCGTACACACCACCGTGTTCATCGATGCGTTTAGCCAAGGATAAACGGGACCTACGACGAGGGAAAAAGAACAAAGGGGAAGCGACCTAAGGCATCTTTCGGTAATGAGGGTCAGCTGTCTAAATAGCAGCCACTCATTAGATGATAAAGGGGATTGCGATAAATTATACAATAGAGATCGTATATCGTCTCTCTGCCGACTGGAAGAATAGGATTCTTTTGTTTGCATATGTCTATGCTATTGAATCCAATCCGACGGCAAAGCGTGACATCGGTGATTGTTTGAAGATTCAAATAAAGAAATATTTCCGCGAGAAGTTCTTGCAGCTGAATCAATAGTTGCAAGTCTTCGGAAAGTAATTTAGATGGATACACAATGACGGTTTTGTATACCATCTGTGCCAATTATGCATGGCATCTATGGCGACGGCAGGATCGAACTATAGTGTGAATATCTACACTAATCGGGAATTCGGTTTTTGGGTCGCTAATGCAGAGATGCATTGATAATGTGTGAATGCCCATGTGTTACGTGCGGCTTCCGCCATCCCCATCGTTTGTTTCACTTTAAATATAATTTAATAATAGATGGTAAGGTGGTGAAAAAACACACGATCCACATGTTGAATGTACGAACGTACTCTTGTTCGATTGTGGATCATGTGGAAGCTGGATCCCTTTTCGGAGTGGATAGAGATAGAGAGAGAGAGAAAGGTTTTTAGTGTGTTGAAAGAAGAACAGCAGTTTTTTTTCGTTTGTTTTCAATGAAAAAAGAAAAGTTTCTGTTCCGTTGTTCCGAACAGTTGGAGAAAAGAAAGAATCGCAACGTCCCGTTTCCCTTTTGATAAATTAAAAAATTGAAAAAGTAAAAAATTAAGTTAAAGTTGAAAAGTTGCTTTGTTTGTCTTTTTTGAAAAATTAAAAAATTGAAAAAGTAAAAAAAGGGTGTTTTCCTGGAGGTGCTTCTAAGTTCTGGCCCGGCAGTGTGTATCTAATTAACGCTGAGTGTCAGGCTTAGTGTCGGAAGATATCAATTTGATAATCCAGTTTCATCTATCACCTTATGCAAGTGCGGGAAGAACTCATATTGGAGTCTGGACACGGAAGGGACACATAAAGAGGCTTCCGACTCACAAAACTCATGCACAGTGAAGCTAAGAAGGTTGCTGGAATAGTCACCTTTACCCCAGGTAACCCTTTTTACATATTTAAATTTCTGTGGCGGAAGACGTTACACATGTAGGAAAAATTCTTTTTAGGAATTTTAGGTAATGCTTGTATGCATTAATTGTCCTGGGAAAAGGAAATATTTTCAGGTGCCCTTGCGGGGAGAATGGGAGTTGGGTTGCGGATATGGGGGGTTTTTTAGGTAAGTGGGCCGTGGTGTTTGGCGAAACCGCCACACATCCATTAAACGCATTTTTCTGGAAACAAACAGAATAACGCATATCTCCTCATGTAGCTAATAGCAATTAGCACCCTAAATTCCTCGCAAGATGTTAAAACTAAGAAGCGCACGTGCGCAAACAAAGGCGTAGCGATTCGCCCGCCGGCACAGAATTCTTGCAATCATAAACATCTTGACGCCTAATTCACGCCAGATGTTTATGACTTGGAAATGCGATCTAGAAACCGATACCAAATACCACGGTTCCTTTGTTACCCATCTGAAGCACACAAAAACTCTTGTTGTCGTAAGCCAGATGTGTAACGCAAACAAATCCCATGAAAGGACCGAGAAAGAAGTGGCGGTACGCTTGATCCCTCGAAAAAAAATTCCGATAAGAGGATTAGTATGAAAAGTACGATGGAAAATTTCCTTTACAGATGAGGGGAAGAGACTCGGAAAGGAAAATCGAAATTTGACAGAGAACAGTCTACTCCGAGTACCAGACAAGTCGTCCCAGAGAACTCCGACGAGGAGGTGATCTTTAACGCGTGTCTAGTTTAACGTGTGCCGAGTTTAACGTTGTCGGAAAGTAACGTATCCCGTGGAGTAATTAACTGTGGTATTAGTCAAGACAGTTTCAACAGCAGATAATGCTAAACCATAAGTGAAGTTAAGTACATAAAATTTTTCGTGAGTTTGACACTTCGCTTGCAACCGAGTAGTTTATGTTGCACACAATACCCCAGGCAAGGTATAAGCAAAGACAACCGTACGCACCCTAGTGTATTAATACAAACTTAGAATTGTGTCTTAACGATTATCAATCAGTGTCAACTAAATTTAACAATAAAAATAAAACCACAGATTAAGAACAAATATCCTTGTGTTTCATTTGTGCAGCACATCATTCGCTCTGGTTTCGTTTTGTATTTTTTTTTTTTGCGCACAGTGTTCGGGGGACACTGCGTCAGCTTTCGACATAGACCAAAGTCCACCAAAATGTCACTTTAAAAAAATAAAATTCAATAAACGTTTATTACGATAAATAAATGATCAACAAAATAACATTTGTAGTTTTATTTCTATTCATGTTTCAAATGTGCAAACATTTGTGGCCCACCCTATATATGTGTTATCCCCACATTGCCCAAAAGCAGTCATTTTGACTGCTTGGGAAATTTTAAATAAACAAATGACTTTTTATTGAATTGATAATATGATAACATACAAGTACATGATAAATGGTCGATTTGGGCGTATACTTGATAAGTTGCAGTTGCTCAATAAGCTAAAGTAGTACTTGTTATTCGAGCCTTTATGCAGTGAAACTTGTTCTGTGGCGGTTCCGCCAAACCCCACGGTCCACTTACCTTAAAAAACCCCCATAACTACTACCCAACTTCCGTAAGTTAGCTAATGCAACAGGATTACTACCTGTAAATGCTTCACGCATTATATAGATCAAATCTATAATCTTAAAATCCCTGTAAAGAAAACTTAACTTTTCATGCATCTCTTCGCATACAATTTTCCGTAAGACTTCTTTCTTTGCTTATCTGGTATTCTAAACCAATTCGGTACCAGACAAATTCCTGTAAACAAAATGATTCGGATTGCATTCAATGTAACCATCATGACAGGGACAATAAATATTGCGCCGTCTATTTTCCCAGCGGCGTCATGTGTACAACAAATACCTTTTCATACACATTGGTTGGCGACCTTTTTTCTCATCAATAAACAACCCAAGCAACTGCATATAATTAGCGCAATAGACGCTGAAACCAAATTCTCTAGCATTTCCTAATGCAAACATGACCCCGGTTTCTACTGCAGCCAGAGATGCCATAAACATCCAATTTGCTTTTAGCACCTTTTTTCTCCCAACGTCGATAATAGCGACGACGCATCGCGTAAACAATGACCCGCATTACCAACGGCGCATTTGGTCATTTCCCCCTTTTGTCTTTACCGCCGGTCTGCTTCGTTTACCCATTGCTCTCGAGCACGTGTAAACCACACAGATCTGAACGATCGCACACATACCACCAAGAGAGACTTTACGTTTCTCTGGTGGTAGGTAAAAACGATATCCTTATTGGAGAGGATATCTACCACGACACCATAAACTCACCCCAAGAAGCGAATCATCGCCGCACGAGATGATTATCGCTGAGTCCTTTTCCGTCTGTCGACCTGAGCAGGCCGTGGGTCCTATCGCTACCCTGGTGCACACAGGGAAGCGATAATCGATTGTAATCGCTTGAGTCGTTGTCTCCGCGAGTCAGTATTAATTATTCTTAATTAAATACACATAATATGATGGAGGAAGTGAACCGAGTGTCCGTGTTAGGCACAATACTTCCTCCCCACATTGGTGACTCCGAGTTGGAACAATCGCGCCTTCTGGAAAATATACAGTCGGCGAAAACAGTGCGCGTTTTTGAGAAGCAGTTTAGATACGAACTTGCGTTTCTTGGTGTTTTTCGTTCCAGTGACCACGTGCGCCTCGAAATGGAATGCGAATGGTACCGTGCATTTAGTGCTGCTTGCGCACGAAATATCTAGCACTTAATATACAAACAGTGAGCGATTGTGGCGGCAATTGCTGAAAAACAGTGACGGTGGAGGGTGCTAATATGTAAAAAAAACCAACCAATGGGCAAAAAACACCGCCCCAACGCCAGCCTAACAACAGCACCTGGCGAAACATCACCGGGAGCAGCCGATTGGATACCAGCACGAGGAACAACACCATCTGCGGACAAACTTCACCAGGAAATGCAAACACCAGCACCAGGCAGCCGATCTACAATAGAACACCAGGTATTCTTTAAAACTTTGAAATTTTTTTTCTCTACTTTCCTTTTTTGTATTGTCCTCATGTAAGCTCCTTCTGAGCGAAACTTAAAATTTGTTTTCTAAAAAACTTCACTGTGTCGTACTGACAAAAATTAACTCAAAACCAGTAAAAATAAATAAATAAATTTAAGATTTTCTGTGTCTCTTTAAACAAAATATGAACAATTGTAATGTTAATCATTTATTCCCTATTAACGAAATATAATAAAAATGGATAAAAACTGAAAAATTAAGATCAATTTAACAATGTTCTATACAATTAACTATCATTTACTAACTTTGATCATGTTTTAATAATTGCCCTAAATTCATTATATCCTAAATTGGCTTCATTATACCATAATTACGTTCATGTTTTGCTAAATCAAAACAACAAACAAACCAAATTATAAACACCTTAATACATTCGCAAATACAGAGCAATCAAAGGCAAAATAAATAAACCAAAATGTAAAACCTATAATAGTTTAAACGGAAATAAATAAATAAATTCACGATTTTTTCGGCATCTCCCTGTGTGTACAATTAAACGTAATACGAATAGTTGTAATGTCACACATTTATTTTCTATTTAGCAAAAATAATTAAATAAGACCACATGAATGTGCAACGATTCAAAAAAATATCTCTTTATTCACGGGTGTTTCTTCATTTCACCAAAAAAACCCAAAACAATATATTTTATACTTTTAAAATTATATATATATATATATATATATATATATATATATATATATATATATATATATATACCATCTCTATGTAATATTTACATTCAAGAAAAATGCATTTATATACACCCTACATAGTACGGAAAACGTAACGAAATAATATATGTATCGAATTTTATATATACATTTACATATACATAATCAAACATTTAAATGAGTAGAACAAAACAAAAATCATGTAATAACTGCCAGTCGATTAATTTTTGATTTTCCCTAAAATGATTTAAAAACAAATTAAAAGAGACAAAAATGTAAAACTACAAAAATTCGTTGCTTTATCGGCAGACCCATCGGCCGATCGTCCCATCGACAATATACATCATAGCCATCGCTGGCTATGCTGTATATTGGTTCGATATGGCTGCGGCCGATAGTTTGCCTTCCATTCGGTAATCATATATTGCACCCATATCCTGAGGTTCGCAACACTTGCGACCAATTCCCTTTCATCGACCATCAACCGGTCATGGGATTCAGGCATGAATATGACTGTTGTGTTAGCAATCATACCCATGTTCATGGCTATGATGACCCGCCTGGAAATCAAAGTAAACACACAGTACCGCACTGTGTTTGTTCTGTTTACCAACGCTGGTCCATGGTTCCCATGGGTGGTAAATTCCTCACCACCATATCCATGTACCAGCATATTTACCCAAATAAGACTACATCCAGCCTGACCCTTAGCCACCGTCGGCAAGATTTCTGTTGACTTAATGCCAACAAAATATCTTCCTTTCTAGAGCACCAGAGCCATACGGCTAAAACAAACAAACACCAAATCTTCGGTCGACCTATCGTCACCGAAGAATGTATCGCCTACAACGGCATTACATAAACACAATGCATGCAGCCCCTTGTTGCCCGTCCACTTGTTTGAACAGGTGCGGTATCTTTCGTTGTCGATATGCAGGCTAAGGGGCATCATACTTGTCCTATACGGACACATGGGGAATCCTCCTATTTAACTCCTTTGTGATCGCTCATTGGCCGTCGCCAAGTTGAGCCTGTTCGCTCCTCCCACATCGATATGATTCACCACCATTGAATCTGACGGATGTGGATTGCATCGGGGAGTCAGATTTCTATCACCACAGCGGATGGTCGCGCCGCTTAACGTTACCTTTTCACCTGCCGCGTTACAAAGTGGTCAAGTTCTTAACACCGTCAAGATACGCGATTCCAGAGTGCGAGTTGTAGTACAGTGTTTCTTTTTTAATCGACAAGTCAAGAAATCCGTTGTTCTTTTTAAGTGAACTTTGTATTACAACTTTAAACGATCCTGAAGGAGTGCAGGCGTC
The DNA here is from genome assembly GCA_963931805.1 of Microdon myrmicae. Taxonomy (NCBI): domain Eukaryota; kingdom Metazoa; phylum Arthropoda; class Insecta; order Diptera; family Syrphidae; genus Microdon; species Microdon myrmicae. The sequence continues at coordinate 62,465,578 of OZ007496.1, read as the reverse complement.
ATCGCAAAGGATTAAGTGATTAACATTGTGAACTCCCAGTTTTAAGCGCATGTGCCGATGCCATATTGTAGATAAAAATAAAGAACACTAATCAACTAAGTAACTTACGTGATTCATTTGGCTGTTTGCTTGGAGTGCGTTTTATTGGTGGACAATTGACAGTGAAACAAACGTGTTGGGGAGTTTATAGGATCTAGTGCCCATGTCTGGTACATATATCACTCCCCACAAGTGTTTTAAGTTCTATTCAATAAAATTCATGAAGTAAATTATGAATGTAACAAAAAAATATGATGGAAGTGTTATTCAATAAAATTCATGAAGTGAATGTTGAATGTAAAAAAATAAAAGATAAGACAGAAGTGTTTTAAGTTTTATTCAATAAAATTCATGAAGTGAATGTTGAATGTAAAAAAAAAATAATTTACGAAATATCCTTGGACTTTGGGATGCGACAGAAGTGTTTTAAGTTTTATTCAATAAAATTCAGTTACTATCATCTAAAGTGTTTTAATTATCCGTGTTGTTATATTCATTAATGTTAAATAAACCATTGAATTATTTTTATGCGGACGACTCACACCCCCACCAAGGCAAACCAACCAGGGGTAAGTAATTGTTGCGGATTCGCAATTAAATGCAGCCGGGAGAATCTAGTACGTTTATCGTCTAGTACACTCTCCAACCACCACACTCACCACACTTGTCAGCAACCAGCTGACAGTGCGTCATAGCCAGGGGACGCCAGCGAACTGTCATATCGATTTGAATATGACTCACACTTTTTGAGTTAGTTCACGTCGATCATCAGCATCAAGCAGTGGCAGTCAGTCTGCCTACCACCGGGTTTGGAATTTTATCAAAAGCAAAGTTTGAAGAACAGTCGCAGTTTGTTTAAACTACTTAGCACTGAACTTCTAAGAATTAGTTATCCAGTCATGTAAATATTTTGAATGTAAAAGAAATAAAGAATCTATTAATTTGGAGTTGACTTCGGTGGATTTGGTTTTAAGGCTGCTGTGTCCCCCGTTTATCTAGTTTAGCCAGTTCGTGGAATTTTGGTGACGGAAGTTCAAGGGCAGCTGACAACTTCTGCAGCATCATCCCCGACGCCATCCCCTTGGTCACCGGAACTCCTTACCCTCATTGGTGGCCGTTCGCTCGCCACCAGTAATAATAAACAAAAATTGTAATTGTTGAGAATATACATTTATATTGCCTACTGTGTGGCGCATGAGCGCGCTCTTATGAATGTATGAATGAACGCAGAAAGAGAGAAAGAGCGGCATGTGTGAAACGAGACATGCGAGGAGCATTAACAGGAGAGTATCATAAGACGCCGTGAGGAATACACGTGCTATAAGCGCCGCGCGCAGTATAAATGAAATCTCTATTAGTATTATTTATATCAACCGACTCAACATGGTAGCGAAGCGTAGTTGTTCGAGGAAGAGCCAGGTGATATAAATAAAATGTTCGTGTATGTTAGAAAGCACAAAAAATGGCGGAAGAAAAAATTATAATACTGGTGTTCGACGGAGCGAACTATCATCATCATCATCATCATCGGCACTACAACCGGGAACCGGTCTTGGCCTTATTTAGCAAGTCCTGAGGCTTGTTAAATTTTCCATAATGATTTATTTTGTCTGGGCAAGGTCATTAGTCTTGCGCCAGGGGCTCCCCGACGGGGAATCGAACCCCGGTCTCCCGGGTGACAGGCGGGTGTACTAACCACTATACTATCGAGGAGCGAACTATAGTGTGTGTGGAAAAAACGACTCGTCTTATATCTGAAATTGAAAAAAATGTGAAAACGTGATAGAAAGCATAAAAGCAAGCGATGATAAAGACGATTGGGACAATAATAACTTGAAAGCGATGAACTACATCTACAGTGCTATATCCGACAAGCAATTAGAATTCGTTTGTGATGAAACAACGGTGTGTGGAATAATCAGAAAATTTAATATGTACTTAAAAGAATCAACGGCGCAGCAAATTGTGTGTCGAAATAAATTAAAAAGACTCAAGCTTAAAAACTATAGTGATTCGGCGACATTCTTTTATGATTTTGAGAATTATGTAAATGAGCTAAAAAACGCGGGTGCTAAGATTACTGAAAAGGAAAAACTGAATTATTTATTGAACACGTTGTTAGAATCGTACAGTAATATCGGTGATTTAATAGACACATTGAAGGAAGAAGACCAGACAGCCGATTATGTGAAAAATAAAATTCAAATAAATGAATTAAAAAATCAAAAGGACAATAATGATGGAAGAAATTCAAATGCCTTCATGGCGGACAAAAATCAACGCACATGCTTCAAGTGTGGAAAAATTAGGGACATGCAAAAAGAATGTCAATATGGCGGCCAAGCGGCAAGAAGCAATCAAGCATCGAATAATGGCGGATACTCTCAACGATCAGCACGAGGCCGACAGAGGAAATTACGGCGGAGGGAATGGCAACTCCCGAAATTGGTGTAGAGCAAGCCAACAGCAGTCAACGCAACAAAGACAGAACAACAATGTGAGGAAAGCGTTGGTAACGCGAGCCAACTATGCGGTAAATAACAATAATAATGATAGTAATGATGTAGAAATAAATTGGTTTTTGGATAGCGGTTGTACTGATCATCTAATAAACGATGACAGATATTTCGAAAATTTTGAGATCCTAAAAAATCCTGTTGATGTATATATGGGAAATAATATCTCTATAAAAGCTACCAAAGTTGGAAATGTAGTTAGTGTTACGGTCACAACCACCCAGCCCATAAAACTTACCTATTTGGAACCAGTCTCCACGGCTAGTGGCGATACACGCCAAGAAACATCCCCATAAAGGATAAAGAAACAACCTAAAACAAAGCATTACCCCATACATCCACTGGTCCCGCATAAATTCATAGCAAGCAAATCAAGCTAAAACGTGCGATTTGCGCCAATCAATTAAATGCCAAGTAAATTGAGCTGAACGCTAAATTTACTCACATAAAAGCCGAAAGATAAACATTGAACCAAGGATTCACCCAACAAAAACTCCTAAGAGGCAAATGTGTGGACCAGATACCGTCGTCCGAACCAAAATCGATGGGAAAGGAAATGAAAATGCGCGAGTTAACGTATGAATCACGCAACCACTATGCACCCTTATGTTCACCTTGAAATAAGAAATTCATCTAACAACAACTAGCGTCTGCATTTTTACGATCTTCAAGGAATGTGTTTCCTATTAATTCCTTAAAATATTTAACATTAAAATTGTGTCTAGACATCATTTCCCTAGACCCAAAAAAAACCCAAAATAAAATGCTAAGAAGCAAAACATATGTATCTATTACGTTGGGTCATTAAAAACACATTAGGAGATTCTTAGGTTAAGATAGAATTTAAGTATAAATAGCAAAGAACAACTGTAGAGAGTGTTCATAGAGCAGATTGTCAGACGCCAAAGACGTGATCTGCGTTTACTACCGCACCCAAGACCCACCGGTCTTATAAGATATCTTTCCCACCATCCCTCTATAAAAGTAGTTAGAGAACACTTGGACTAACACTGTTCACACTATCCTTGGCACACAAGCCTGGCAAAGAAAATATAGTCGCAGCCGCATTAAGTAGACAACAGATAAATAATTCATCAACATCCTCGGTACATTCAGTGGATAGTTCACCAGTCTACAAAATAAAAAGCGTTGCAAAATCAGTAAATCAATTTAAAAGTCAGATCTTCATAGAATTTGCGGAAGAAGACAAAGTAGAACACAAAACAACATTTACGGATTACAAAAGATTCCACTTAAAAATCAGTAATTTATCAGGAATCATTGGAGTGTTAAAAACGGTTATAAACTCGAACCACACCAATGCTATCCATTGCGATGAAGTGACACTTCACGATATCCGAAACATAGTCGAAGAAAACCTAAACTGCGATAAAATCGTTCACGCACCAAATTCTGTAATAGATGTAATAAATGAGGACGAACAACTTAGAATTGTTCAAGAAACACACAAAAGAGCTCATCGAAACTATCGAAACAACATTTTAGAAATATCTGAAAAATACTTCTGGCCCACATTCAAACAAATGTGCAAAGCCGAAACAAAAATCTGCGAAGTTTGTGCAACCTGTAAATATGAAAGACACCCGATTAAACAAGTAATAAAACCCACACCTATCCCAACAAAAGTAGGAAAAAGTCTACAGATGGACACATTCTATTTAGAGAAGAAAATATATATAACAACAATAGACACATGCAGCAAATATCTGTATATCCGTAATATACCAAACGAAATTGGAACAATAGTAGTCATCGACGAGATAATCTCTCAAATATTTCCCTTCGCCGAATCAATCATGACTGATAACGCACCAATCCTCAAAGGAATAAAAACCGAATTTTTACTCAAACAAAGAGGAATAACACATATACTGGTCCCAGTGGCCCATTCAACATCCAATTCAAATATCGAGAGAGTTCACCCAACGTTATTAGAAATCAGTAGAAGTCTGGCAGTTGACAAATCCACCTCAGCGTCAGAAGAAATATTCAACGCGGTTAAGCAATACAACTTAACAATTCATTCAACTACAGGAGTCAAACCAAGCGAATTATTTTTCGGTGTAGTAACAGTAGACATACAAGATAAACTAAAGAACGCACAAGAGAAACAAAATCGATTCCAAAATAAAAAGAGAAAAGATAAAATATATTCACCCGGAGATATTATTTTTGTAAAAAAGAACAGACGAGGGAAAAACAAAACAAAACATATTGTAGTGGAAGATCAAGGAACCACGATAATTGGAAATGGAGGTAAAAGAATTCACAAGGATCTTATTCGTGCTGGGAATAATTGAAACAATCACCGGAAATATGGAAATTATACCTTTAAAGGACAACAAATTTACCTCAACAAAAATCCCAGACGTATGTGTATATGAAAACTCAAGTATATTAATTCACCCATTTAATCTAACATAAATGATGAGCCCTTACAGAGAAATCACATCCCAGAACTTAAAGAAATAATAAAACATGAAGCTTAAAATTTTCCATTAATAAATATCCTAGCCTACGCAGACATATTTGTTTATAGGAAGAAAGATACAATCTCCGTCAAATACCCAAAGATAATCTAGCCCTAGATACATTCCATGGATTAGTTCAAATCATGCCAGAAACCGTAGTATGTAACATAATAAGACAATTTTTGGAACTAATGAATGTACAATAAAAAAAAAAATATATATATATATAAATAAAATTATAAGACTGGCAGACGATACAATAGAAAGAATTAATGAAATTGTAATCCATAGCAATAAGATAGAAATAGAAATTAATAATATACTATACTCAAACTCAAGACTAAATGAGCAAATTTATAATACTGTAGCGAGCTTGGGGTTCGCTGGATTAATTATTTTAAAATAAATAAGTGCCGTTAAATCGATTCTGAATCAATGTGACATTTTATTAGTCCGTAATAACAATCGTTACTTTTTACCGTACACAACGTTTTCTTTATTATCGCTTCCGTAATTATCGCGTATTTTACTGCTTACTTATTACTTATTACTACTACACTTATCGCTTGCTTCACGTTCTACTTCTTACTCGAGACTTTCGCTTCCGCACGTGTCGCTTGCTTTACGTTCTACTTATGACTCTCCCCTCCATCATGTGTGTGCGACGTATTTATACCGTTTCTTCATTCTGATTTGGCGTTTCGTTTCCCTCCGTCCCATAATCTCGACTTTTCTATTCCAGTTTTCCAGTACTTTCTAAAATAATCTAGTACTTTGTTTCGGACTTTCTCGAAGATTCCAGTACTGATTGTCATATGCGTCACAATACCGTTAGAAGATAATCCAATATTAAGCATTATAATTTGTATACTCCTTTTTATAACTGTAATATTTCTTGGTATATTTTGTAACATACTATATAAGAGGTACAATGAATACATACTATATAAGATAAATAAAATCAAAAAAATATTTAATAACAGATTACTAGAGTTACAACACATAAACAAACAATGGTGACATTGTATTTTAACGGAGGGGGGAGTTAACGTATGAATCACCCAACTGCATTATGTTCACCTTGAAATAAGAAATTCATCTAACAACTACTAGCGTCTGCATTTTTACGATCTTCAAGGAATGTGTTTCCTATTCATTCCTTAAAATATTTAACATTAAAATTGTGTCTAGACATCATTTACCTAGATCCAAAAAAACCCAAAATAAAATGGTAAGAAGCAAAACATATGTATCTATTACGTTGGGTCATTAAAAACACATTAGGAGACTCCTAGGTTAAGATAGAATTTAAGTACAAATAGCAAAGAACAACTGTAGAGAGTGTTCATAGTAACCTGTAATTTTACGAATAAAAAAAAGAGGCATAGCCTCCGAAAAAAATATTTTATTTCTTCATACAAAATATATCAGCAATAACTCGCGCCAGCAATTTTATGATCCTTTCAGAAAAATGGTTATCTAAAACCATTAGAACAATCAGCGCCAGTTTTCGCTCTAACCAAATTAAGTTAGAACAAACGAAAAGGCAATAAAACAAAATAACCATGCACCTCGGCACGATTGATCCTCCTTCATGAGTTTCTAACGGAAAAATACATTAGGCAAAAGAAAAACAATAGGCGAAATAAACGCGCTATTGATTTTTCTTTGAGTTTAACAGAAAAAAAAGGGGACCAGGCAAAAAGGAGAGATCCTTTGAGCTGGTGAAAGAAACCAGGTTTCACACTTCGAAAAAACAGTACAAAAAAAAAAAAAAAAAAAAAAAAAAAAACGAGGCTGGTTTTGGGATCGAGTCCAAAAAAGGACAATAGAGTTGGTTAACGACAATTATCGAGACGGTCATCGGTTGAGTGTACGTTTTTAAGTCTAAGGATAGTGCGGTTGGCCTCTCTGGGAAAGGTATAATTCGTTAAGATAATCTGTAGAACTTTTACCGAAAAAGGTCGTGTTAAACTTAAAATAAGATTTGATTTTGCCAATTGGCTGTTTAGACCGAGGAATGTGTGTGACGGAGACTATGAACTAATTTAAGTATCTTTTAAATTGATCATCTAAGTGTGGATTAGCAATAAAAATTAGTTTATTAATGAAACAAAGGAGAATTTTCGAATGTGTCTCAAAATGTGTGCTAAGTGTGTGGTATTAAACAATTATAACAACAACACCGAATAATTTGTGACTGTGGCGGCTCGTGCGAACGCCACTCCTCACCTGCTAGCCTACCACCAGGTAAACCCTCGTTTATAAACCTACGGCGCCAAGAAATCGTGTACTTACCTGCACTAGCATATTGAATTACCGCGATGTCTGCTGATACATAAAGTGTATCAGCAATAACAGGCATCCCCCCTAAATAGAAACGCTTAAAAAACATATATAAGAGTACAACATGGGCATAATAAAACCTGAAAGGTACGACCTACCTGCCCATACGACCAACCACCAGCTGCAATATTTAACTGCGCTGTTCAAATATTGCCAAACCCAAGCACGCCATAGGAAGTACAAATTGGTCGCACATCCAGCAACCAACATTGCATTATCCCCTATCAAGAAACTGGTCATAAGAAACGGCGACTATGCAACGAGAAATGTTTATATTTTCTCTTGATACGTACCCGAAATGCCACACACAGGCAATATAGAACTTACCAGCGTAAATACACGCACGCAGGCGCGATTTTGTCAATGCTAACGGCCACCATGCGCACGATCGGCAATCATGCTACAATGTAGGCGCTGATCATGCAAATACAATAACCTTTCCAGAACAACTCGCCCCAGCTGCGAATGTGTTGTTTTTATGTTTACTCAATGTATATGGTCCGCATGCTGGGCGACACAAGCGACAAGCACTAACGAGGGAAGATGCTGTGTGTTCCACCCTTAGAGGATAGGGAACCAAGTAAGAAGAAAAAATGACCAAATATGGTCATCGAGGCGATAGAGAGGTTTTTGGTATCCTGTCGCCTCGAGAGAAGAGACAGAGCGTTACGGTCAAGGAGTGAACTAAGTCGTCGTGGATACGCGGTAGAACAGAGTGCCTTAAAACGAATTAATAAAAATCTCTCATGGGATGTCCCAAGAGATCGCTACAAACGTGTGCGGACTAAACAAGCTCGAGGTAGAATTGACGCGAACTTGATTGCAAGACGAATTGTGTGTGCCACAATTTAAGCTGTATTTAAAGACAAATATAATCAATAGAAACTAAGAGTGCGTGTATTCAAATATTAAGCTATATTTAAAGACAAATATAATCAATAGAAACTAAGAGTGCGTGTATTCAAATATTAAGCTATATTCAAAGACAAATATAATCAATAGAAACTAAGGGTGCGTGTATTCAAATATTAAGCTATATTTAAAGGCAAATATAATCAATAGAAACTAAGAGTGCGTGTATTCAAATATTAAGCTATATTCAAAGACAAATATAATCAATAGAAACTAAGAGTGCGTGTGTTCACAATTTAAGCTGTATTTAAAGGCAAATATAATCAATAGGAACTAAGAGTGCGCGTAGTAAACCACATTCTGCGTTACACATATCGTTTGTTTTATCATTAAAAATAAATAATCTTTTAGTTATTATAAAATACGTTGTAACCCCAAGTGAAGTGCAAACATTTTGTTCTGTATATAAACTGTAATAAGAAACTTTAGTTATTAAAATAAATCATACCACCAGCGAATCGAGCCTTTCATTTGCGTAAAAGAAGGAACCGTGACACTGTGACGTGACGTAGGTTAGATGGGGTTGGCGTCGCGTTGTAAAGACGCGCCGAGAAGTTTAGTGAACCTGTGCCCCCGTGGCATATTACTAAAAGACATAAATAAATAATACCACTACACCATAATTGGTGACAAGCCGACGTGATGCGAAGACGCATCTTCTGGAAGTGTTTTTTATTGAAGTTAAAATGGAGTCAGAAAAGGGTCCTATCCCCAACGTATTGCAACCTACAACATCTGAGCAGCAGGACGCAGCTAACACATCGAAATCAACAAGCTAACACCAGGTTTTCTTTTTTATTATTTTCTTTTTCAAATTTTGTCATTCCGCCTTTCGGTGAGCTCCGTCTGAGCCACCAACAATAAAATTTCAAAAATTGTAAATATCCGAGTGGAATCATTAATTTTAAGTGAAGATACCGAAAGAGTCTACAAATTGAAAAGAAATAATTTTGTTGGTGTTTTGAAAGCAAGAAAGCTGAACGGCTATTTGAAACACCACGAGAAAAACAAATTCTAGCTATCGGCAAATCATTAAAAGAAAAAGGGTAATCCTTAACATCACTATAGACTCTCGCAATATATAATTTTTTTTTTATATCGTTAAATTTACATACAGTTATAAGACCAATAAATGTTAGGAAAGTAGACGCATTACTCGGTACAACCATTTCCTTGAATAGCCACTACGAGTAAGTTTACAGTAAAAAAAAAAAAATCTATCCGGTCAGAGATGTAACTGCAGATTAAGTACACTGAAATCGATTTCTGTTTTGAACATAATTTTGACTTTTTATTAACAGTAAAACAAGTAAACAGCGACTAGAAAATTGATCAGCCTAGAACCTATAACTAAACCCAAATAAATTAATTTAAATGTCACAAATTCCCGCAAGGAATATAAATTTATAGAAACAAAACGAGAGTTAAGTTGTAGAGTAGTTTTTAAATTATAACTGATTAGTAGGCCCCTTCCGGGCATCGAAAAATCGGAACCGATACGGATGTTACACCGGAAAACCTTACACAGTAAAGTAACCAATCCTCACGTACACATTGTTCACTCGTGCACACCGAAACAACTGCAAGCGACTAGCTTGTCGCCACGGCGCAGAGTTATAGTTCCACTCCCCACCAACCTTTTCCTACATTTCTCGTGGTTCTCGCGTTTCAAGGAACGGCCCCATCACCTTTTGTAGAAAATGGCCCAGTTTACGAGGTCAAAGAAGGCTCAACAGGAGCCCCAAACCGAATCACTGCGGGAGTCGCATACCGAACCACAGACGGTGCCACGGGCGGAGCTACAGCGGGTGCTAGAAGTGCCGCGCCCGGATTCTCCGGCCTTCGTGGACGCGCTCAGCGTAGAACAGCCCACGGACTCGCGACACGAAAAGACCCGCGACATACGCCCACACAGATCGGAGTCCCCGGTATCCGCTACTGCGACTCCAACAGAGCAGTCACCACATGTTGCCTCGCGCGACGTGCGCTTGCCTCCGTTCGATGAGGAGGAATCGGAGCTCTGGTTCACCATGGCGGACCTAATATTTGAGGCAGCAGGCGTGAGCGAAGAGAGACCACGGGCGCTGGAGGTTATGAGAGTGTTAAACCGAAACCAGCGTACACATGTGGCACATATTATAAGAACTCCTGGTAACAGCCCTTATACGGATATGAGGGAAACGCTCCTCAACGCGCTCGAGGAGTCTATTGCCAAGAGGCACCAACGCTTGTTCAACGAGACCAATTTCACGGGGATGAAGCCATCACATTTTCTCACACATTTGCGGTCTATAGCGGGAAAGGGGATCTCTGATGATGTCATCAGACCCCACTTCATTAGGGGTCTTCCGCAACAGGCGCGTCCTACCGTAATCGCTCAGCCTAATCAAAGCCCGAGTTGGCTGGCTAAGATTGCAGATGCAATCGTAGAAAGCGCTGACCAACGAGAGGAGTTCCCCGCCTTTCAGGTAGCGACCATTAATCGACAGGATGAATCGTCTTCGCGATACTACTCTTCGCACCATAACACCCCACGCTCAAGTGAGGGCACCAACACGTCACAACCAATCGCCACAGACTCGGCGCAAGCTCTGGCGCATACTCGAGACTCAAGGCAATCCCATTTCCGGCAACCGGGACCCTCGCGTTACGAGTTAGGTTTACAACGCGAGATTGCCCAATTACGAGCCGAATTGCGAGACTTCGCGCGGGCGGCCCAAAACCGCCCGACATATCAGAGGCCCCAGACCCAGACCCAAACCCCGACCACAGCAGGTCAATGCGAACCCCCGAGAGGTGCCAATAGCATGCGCGGTAGACTCACACCACAGCCGACGGCGAACCCTCAAAGGGCACTAACACCCGCCTGGTGTTCATACCATCGGCGGTTTGGGGCAAAGGCCCGCAAATGCACACAACCCTGCGGGTGGAAGCCCGTAAAACCAGCAACAAACGCGGATTTAAACTAGGACGGCCGACCGCTATTCCAGCGCAGACGGTCGGCACACTCCAAGTAAGCCGCTTAACAATCAAAGACCCGAGATTGGATATAAGTTTTACGGTCGACACTGGCGCCGACATGTCAGTCTTACCTAAGTCATACGCTTCGCAAAATAAAACGCCTAGCAGACTCCAATTACTAGCAGCGAACAACACATCCATAGCTACTTACGGACGTAAGTACCTACGACTGGATCTAGGTTTGCGGCACCCCATAGGTTGGCACTTCGTAGTGGCCGATGTCTCCGAACCATTAATAGGGTCGGACTTACTATCGTGCCACAACTTGCTAGTCGACACCGCGAACAATAGATTAGTGGAACAACGGTCACTAAGCCATCCGTCTGGGGAAGCCCCACGGACGCCACACGAGGCCGACATCACATGCGATGAAATTCCGGCTCTACTGGAAGAGTATAGACACTCGACAGTACCACTGCCCAAGCAGGAGCACATAGAGTCCGGGGTTTACCATCACATCGAGACACGGGGTCCACCGGTAAGCCAACGCCCGCGACGACTAGCACCGGACAAATTGCGCGCAGCACGCGAAGAATTCGACTACATGCTGGAGCAAGGAATCTGCCAACCTTCAGTCAGCCCATGGGCCAGCCCGCTTCACCTAGTTAAGAAACGAAGTGGCGAATGGCGCCCGTGCGGCGACTACCGACTGTTAAACGCGGTCACAATTCCTGACCGATACCCCATCGCACACTTGTATGATTACTCATACAAATTGCGCGGATGCACAATCTTCACGACCCTGGACCTCACCAGGGCATACCACCAAATCCCAGTGGCCCACGAAGACATCCCAAAAACCGCGGTCATTACCCCTTTTGGACTATATGAGTTCAAGGTAATGACTTTTGGTCTTAGAAACGCCGCACAAACATTTCAAAGGTACATCGATTCAGCTCTGCGAGGGCTAGATTGTTGCTACGCCTACATCGATGATATTCTGATTGCGTCTCAAAACCGAGCGGAGCACCAGCAACATCTTAAACAGGTGTTAGAACGCCTCCGCCGATACGGACTCATGATTAACCCAGACAAATGCCAAATTGCCAAAGAGCAGGTGAGCTATTTGGGTTATCATATCAACAATCAGGGTATCCGCCCGCTCTCGGACAGAGTTAAAGCTCTCAGCGAATTCCCACGTCCTACCAACATTCGCGAATTACGACGTTTCCTGGGCATGCTTAATTTTTACCGGCCGACATTACAAAATGCCGCGCATGTCCAGGCCCCTCTAAATGAATATTTAAAGGGGGCAAAGAAGAACGACAAACGTCCAATCGCCTGGACGGAAGCAGCAAGTAACGCATTCCGGCAGTCGAAAGCGCAACTTTCAAACGCCACTCTGCTGCGTTACCCAGCAGAGGGCGCACAGTTAGCAATACAATGCGACGCGTCGGACACCGCAATTGGGGCGGTGTTAGAGCAAGAGTGCGACGGGAACTGGGAGCCGCTCGGGTTTTACTCCAGAAAGCTCAGTACGTCAGAACGGAAATACAGCACTTATGACCGAGAGTTATTAGCCATTTACAGCGCTATCAAATACTTTCGACACATGGTCGAGGGTCGCCAAGCGATCGTCAGAACGGACCATAAGCCATTGAGCCACGCTTTCCGGAAGAAGTCCGCAAATGCATCGCCGCGGCAGGAGCCGCACTTGGACCTGATAGGCCAATACGTTACCGAGATAAAGTACGTTCCAGGTGACCAGAACGTAATTGCAGATGCACTATCTCGCATAGACATGATTCAATTGCGCGCAGCCTTAGCCGACGCCGACTTGGAGCAAGCCCAAAAAAACGACAGCCAGCTTAAAGCTCTCGTGACAGCAGACACAGCACTCGAACTGCGAAGGAGACTATGAACTAATTTAAGTATCTTTTAAATTGATCATCTAAGTGTGGATTAGCAATAAAAATTAGTTTATTAATGAAACAAAGGAGAATTTTCGAATGTGTCTCAAAATGTGTGCTAAGTGTGTGGTATTAAACAATTATAACAACAACACCGAATAATTTGTGACTGTGGCGGCTCGTGCGAACGCCACTACTCACCTGCTAGCCTACCACCAGGTAAACCCTCGTTTATAAACCTACGGCGCCAAGAAATCGTGTACTTACCTGCACTAGCATATTGAATTACCGCGATGTCTGCTGATACATAAAGTGTATCAGCAATAACAGGCATCCCCCTAAATAGAAACGCTTAAAAAACATATAAGAGTACAACATGGGCATAATAAAACCTGAAAGGTACGACCTACCTGCCCATACGACCAACCACCAGCTGCAATATTTAACTGCGCTGTTCAAATATTGCCAAACCCAAGCACGCCATAGGAAGTACAAATTGGTCGCACATCCAGCAACCAACATTGCATTATCCCCTATCAAGAAACTGGTCATAAGAAACGGCGACTATGCAACGAGAAATGTTTATATTTTCTCTTGATACGTACCCGAAATGCCACACACAGGCAATATAGAACTTACCAGCGTAAATACACGCACGCAGGCGCGATTTTGTCAATGCTAACGGCCACCATGCGCACGATCGGCAATCATGCTACAATGTAGGCGCTGATCATGCAAATACAATAACCTTTCCAGAACAACTCGCCCCAGCTGCGAATGTGTTGTTTTTATGTTTACTCAATGTATATGGTCCGCATGCTGGGCGACACAAGCGACAAGCACTAACGAGGGAAGATGCTGTGTGTTCCACCCTTAGAGGATAGGGAACCAAGTAAGAAGAAAAAATGACCAAATATGGTCATCGAGGCGATAGAGAGGTTTTTGGTATCCTGTCGCCTCGAGAGAAAAGACAGAGCGTTACGGTCAAGGAGTGAACTAAGTCGTCGTGGATACGCGGTAGAACAGAGTGCCTTAAAACGAATTAATAAAAATCTCTCATGGGATGTCCCAAGAGATCGCTACAAACGTGTGCGGACTAAACAAGCTCGAGGTAGAATTGACGCGAACTTGATTGCAAGACGAATTGTGTGTGCCACAATTTAAGCTGTATTTAAAGACAAATATAATCAATAGAAACTAAGAGTGCGTGTATTCAAATATTAAGCTATATTTAAAGACAAATATAATCAATAGAAACTAAGAGTGCGTGTATTCAAATATTAAGCTATATTCAAAGACAAATATAATCAATAGAAACTAAGGGTGCGTGTATTCAAATATTAAGCTATATTTAAAGGCAAATATAATCAATAGAAACTAAGAGTGCGTGTATTCAAATATTAAGCTATATTCAAAGACAAATATAATCAATAGAAACTAAGAGTGCGTGTGTTCACAATTTAAGCTGTATTTAAAGGCAAATATAATCAATAGGAACTAAGAGTGCGCGTAGTAAAACACATTCTGCGTTACACATATCGTTTGTTTTATCATTAAAAATAAATAATCTTTTAGTTATTATAAAATACGTTGTAACCCCAAGTGAAGTGCAAACATTTTGTTCTGTATATAAACTGTAATTAGAAACTTTAGTTATTAAAATAAATCATACCACCAGCGAATCGAGCCTTTCATTTGCGTAAAAGAAGGAACCGTGCCACTGTGACGTGACGTAGGTTAGATGGGGTTGGCGTCGCGTTGTAAAGACGCGCCGAGAAGTTTAGTGAACCTGTGCCCCCGTGGCATATTACTAAAAGACATAAATAAATAATACCACTACACCATATGACTATAAAAGAGTTTAACCCCAAATAAACATAACATTATGTTGCGGATTGGCAATTGAATGTGCTGGAATGTACTGGAGAAATCTAGTACATTCGCAGTGTATACCAGTTGCGCATCAGCTGGCACCAGCTGGCCGATTGTCACCAACGATGACGCCATGGCGTCCTGTGGCGGTTAGCGCGAACGCCACTACCCACCGGCCTACTTACCACCAGGTAACCTCTTTTCGCAGGCAGTCGGCGCCAGAAAAGCGAATACTTACCTGCATTAGCATGTAAATAACCACAAGCCCGCTGATACAAGCGTTTGGCAAATACAGGCATCTTCCTAAAAGTAGAAATGCATAAATCAAGGAAATCATGTCATGATGACCAGGCACAACGTAGCACCAATGGTAAGAAACTAAATAGCAGAGGAGAGCATGGGACACCTGCACATCGATCTGGTAAAACCATCAACCAACGATCGGATGTAGCAGAACAACCAAAGAAAAACATGATGCGGTTGCGCAAGCCTGCGACTAATTCCTGGAATTACCAGAAGGCGCGCAACCCGACAAAACCTACAACGCATGCCCTTAAAAGGACACATCTCAACAAATACAAATACGTGAGATATAACGCATGCCCATGTAGCAGCATCACATTGCACGTATAAACAATATGAACGTCCCTACACCAATATGGTACAAAGAGTAAACACACGCAATGGCGCTCACCCCCGTGCGAATAATAATAAAAAATACACACAGGCAGGGGTACAATGCGGTTACCCACACCAAGGGATGTAATATGTTTTGGTAGCGAGACCAATCCCGAGGAGCTCGAAAAGTTAAAATGACCAAATATGGGCATCGAAGCGATGATGGAGTACGAGGTATTCTGTCGCTTCGGTAAACTAAGTCAGTCTGTTGGTAATTTTTGCGTGGAATACTCGATACGTGCCCCCGTATGTAAATCGGAAAAATTCTAAGTACAGTGCTACGAACGACAAAATAACGATTTTCGCGTCGGTCATTTGCTTGACAAAAGTGACAGCACTTGCGGGCTGAACAACGTGTCACATTAGAAAAATAAAACCACACGCAATTACAGTGCTACGAACGACAAATTAACGATTTTCGCGTCGGTCATTTGCTTGACAAAAGTGACAGCACTTGCGGGCTGAACAACGTGTCACATTAGAAAAATAAAACCACACGCAATTACAGTGCTACGAACGACAAATTAACGATTTTCGCGTCGGTCATTTGCTTGACAAAAGTGACAGCACTTGCGGGCTGAACAACGTGTCACATTAGAAAAATAAAACCACACGCAATTACAGTGCTACGAACGACAAAATAACGATTTTCGCGTCGGTCATTTGCTTGACAAAAGTGACAGCACTTGCGGGCCGAACAACGTGTTTCATTGGACAAATAAAATTAATATTGGAAATACAAATTATTATTCTATGTGTGAAATACAAATTATTATTCTATGTTTCATTGGACAAATAAGATTAATATTAGAAATACAAATTATTATTCTATGTGTGAATTACAAATAAGATTAATATTAGAAATACAAATTATTATTCTATGTGTGAAATACAAATTATTATTCTATGTTTCATTGGACCAATAAGATTAATATTAGAAATACAAACAATTATTCTATGTGTGAAATACAAATAAAATTAATATTAGAAATACAAATTATTAATCTATGTGTGAAATACAAATTATTATTCTATGTGTGAAATACAAATTATTATTCTATGTTTCATTGGACCAATAAGATTAATATTAGAAATACAAATTATTATTCTATGTGTGAAATACAAATAAAATTAATATTAGAAATACAAATTATTAATCTATGTGTGAATTACAAATTATTATTCTATGTGTGAAATACAAATAAAATTAATATTAGAAATACAATTATTATTCTATGTGTGAAATACAAATTATTATTCTATGTTTCATTGGACCAATAAGATTAATATTAGAAATACAAACAATTATTCTATGTGTGAAATACAAATAAAATTAATATTAGAAATACAAATTATTAATCTATGTGTGAAATACAAATTATTATTCTATGTGTGAAATACAAATTATTATTCTATGTTTCATTGGACCAATAAGATTAATATTAGAAATACAAATTATTATTCTAAGTGTGAAATACAAATTATTATTCTATGTTTCATTGGACCAATAAGATTAATATTAGAAATACAAATTATTATTCTATGTGTGAAATACAAATAAAATTAATATTAGAAATACAAATTATTATTCTATGTGTGAAATACAAATAAAATTAATATTAGAAACACAAATTATTATTCTATGTGTGAAATACAAATTATTATTCTATGTTTCATTGGACAAATAAGATTAATATTAGAAATACAAATTATTAATCTAGGTGTGAAATACAAATTATTATTCTATGTGTGAAATACAAATAAAAGATAGAATTAAGAAAACACCCGTGGTTTGTATTGAACATCGCAGTACGACAAAATCGAGCAAGCAGTTGGGGACGTCTCGGTGAACCTGTGTCGGACGGACACCCTATCGAGACAAGGCAGGGGTTAAAACTAAAACTAATATCACCACCACAATTGGTAACCCCGTGAGGAACACGCAACCCTACCGCACAGTCATCAATATATCCTCATTGGTGAGCAAGTCATCGTGCGGAAAGACGATTCTTCGCAGCGAGCACACAAGTTGGAGTCAGATTGCAGCACTATCCCCGACATAGTGCAAGTAACGACACCTGAAGAAACCAGATCCCCAACGTTGGACTCCAGGTGACGTAAAATTGTTTTCCTTTATCTATTTATACGCCGAGCTCCTTCAGAGCCCGTAAAAACACTGTATTTTTTGTCTTCTGTTTTATATAGACCGTAGCATTAAGTAGTAAGAAAATTTAAAATTTTTGTAAGTAAATCGTACAAACGTACACAGCAAAGAAAGCCGCGTAGCAAGCCCCTTCTGGGCATCGAAAAATCAAACCCAACGCGGATTTGACACTGGCGAACGGTCGCATCAGAGTAGTTAATCCATTACATACACGCTGTCCAATCGTCGCCATCACAACAACTGCAAGCAATTAGCTTTTCGCCCACTGCGCAGAGCTATAATTCCTCTCCCCACCAACCTTTTCCTACATTTTTCGTGGTTCTCGCGTTTCGAGGGGCGGCCCCATTACCTTTTGTAGAAAATGGCCCAGTTTACGAGGTCAAAGAAGGCTCAACAGGAGCCCCACCCGGAATCACTGCGGGAGTCGCATACCGAACCACAGACGGCCCCACAGGAGGAGCTACAACGGGAGCTAGGAGTACCGCGCCCGGATTCCCCGGCCTTCGTGGACGCGCTCAGTGTAGAACAGCCCACGGACTCGCTGCACGAAAAAGCCCGCGACTCGCGCCCTCACAGAACGGAGTTCCCGTTATCCGCTGGTGCGACTCCAACAGTGCAGGCACTACATGTTGCCTCGCGCGACTTGCGCTTGCCTCCTTTTGACGAGGAGGAATCGGAGCTCTGGTTCACCATGGCGGACCTTATATTCGAGGCAGCGGGCGTGAGCGAGGAGAGACCACGTGCGCTTGAGGTTATGAGGGTTTTAAACCGAAACCAGCGTACACATGTGGCACACATTATAAGAACTCCTGGTAACAGCCCGTATACAAATATGAGGGAAACGCTCCTCAACGCGCTCGAGGAGTCCATAGCCAAGAGGCACCAACGATTATACAACGAAACTAATTTTACAGGGATGAAGCCATCGCATTTTCTCACTCATTTGCGGTCTATAGCGGGGAAGGGGATTTCAGATGATGTCATCAGACCCCACTTCATTAGGGGTCTTCCGCAACAAGCGCGTCCTACTGTGATCGCTCAAACCAATCAAAGCCTGAGTTGGCTGGCTAAGATCGCGGATGCGATCGTAGAGGGCGCTGACCAACGAGAGGAGTCCCCCGCCTTCCATGTGGCGACCATTAATCGTCCGGAGGAAGCATCTGCGCGATACTACGCCTCGCCCCAGAATATTCCGCGCGAGAAGAGAGGCACCAACGCGTCACAACCACTCGCCACAGACTCGGCACGGGCATTGGCGCATACCCGGGACGCGGAACAACCCCACTCCCGGCTACCGGGACCCTCGCGCTATGAATTAAGTTTACAACGCGAAATCGCACAATTACGGGCCGAATTACGAGACTTCGCGCGCACGGCCCAAAATCGCCCAACATATCAGAGGCCCCAGACCCAGCCCACAGCTGGGCTACGCGATAACCACAGAGGTGCCACTGGCGCGCGCGGGAGACCCACGCCACAGCCAACAGCGAACCCTCAAAGGGCATTAACACCCGCGTGGTGTTCATATCATCGGCGGTTTGGGGCAAAGGCCCGCAAATGCACACAACCCTGCGGGTGGAAGCCGGTAAAACCAACAACAAACGCGAATTTAAACTAGGACGGCCGACCGCAGCCACAGCGCAAACGGTCGGCACACTCCAAGTAAGCCGCTTAACAATCAAAGACGCGAAATTGGATATAAGTTTTACGGTCGACACTGGCGCCGACATATCAGTCTTGCCTAAGTCATACGCTTCGCAAAATAAAACGCCTAGCAGACTCCAATTACTAGCAGCGAACAACACATCCATAGCTACTTACGGACGTAAGTACCTACGACTGGATCTAGGTGTGCGGCACCCCATAGGTTGGCACTTCATAGTGGCGGACGTCTCCGAACCATTAATAGGGTCGGACTTACTATCGTGCCACAAATTGCTAGTCGATACCGCGAACAATAGATTAGTGGAACAACGGCCACTCGGTCATCCGCCTGGGGAGGCCCCACGGACGCCACACGAGGCCGACATCACATGCGATGAGATTCCGGCTCTACTGGAAGAGTATAGACACTCGACAGTACCACTTCCCAACCAGGAGCACATAGAGTCCGGGGTATACCATCACATCGAGACACGGGGTCCACCCGTAAGCCAACGTCCGCGTCGACTAGCACCAGACAAATTGCGCGCAGCACGCGAAGAATTCGACTACATGCTGGAGCAAGGAATCTGCCAACCTTCAGTAAGCCCATGGGCCAGTCCGCTTCACCTAGTTAAGAAACGAAGCGGCGAATGGCGCCCGTGTGGCGACTACCGACAGTTAAACGCGGTCACAATCCCGGACCGATACCCCATCGCACACTTGTATGATTACTCATACAAATTGCGCGGATGCACAGTCTTCACGACCCTGGACCTCGCCAGGGCATACCACCAAATACCAGTGGCACACGAAGACATCCCAAAAACCGCGGTCATTACCCCTTTTGGACTATATG
This sequence comes from Microdon myrmicae, assembly GCA_963931805.1. Lineage (NCBI taxonomy): Eukaryota > Metazoa > Arthropoda > Insecta > Diptera > Syrphidae > Microdon > Microdon myrmicae. The sequence goes on along the minus strand of OZ007496.1, from coordinate 62,445,188 downwards.
AGTTCAAAGTAATGACTTTCGGCCTTAGAAACGCCGCACAAACATTTCAAAGGTACATCGATTCAGCTCTGCGTGGACTGGATTTTTGTTACGCCTACATCGATGATATCCTGATTGCGTCCCAAAACCGAGCAGAGCACCAGCAACATCTTAAACAGGTGTTAGAACGCCTCCGCCGTTACGGACTCATGATTAACCCGGACAAATGCCAAATTGCCAAAGAGCAGGTGAGCTATTTGGGTTATCATATCAACAATCGTGGTATCCGGCCTCTCTCGGACAGAGTTAAAGCTCTCAACGAATTCCCACGTCCTACCAACGTTCGCGAATTACGACGTTTCCTGGGCATGCTTAATTTTTACCGGCCTACATTACAAAATGCCGCGCATGTCCAGGCCCCTTTAAATGAATATTTAAAGGGGGCAAAAAAGAATGACAAACGTCCAATCGTCTGGACGGAAGCAGCAAGTAATGCATTCCGGCAGTCAAAAGCGCAACTCGCAAACGCCACCCTGCTGTGTTACCCAGCAGAGGGCGCACAGTTAGCAATACAATGCGACGCGTCGGACACCGCTATTGGGGCGGTATTGGAGCAGGAGAGCGACGGTAGCTGGGAGCCGCTGGGTTTTTTCTCTAGAAAGCTCAGTATGGCAGAACGAAAGTACAGCACCTATGACCGAGAGTTATTGGCCATATACAGTGCCATCAAATACTTCCGACACATGGTCGAGGGTCGTCAGGCGATCGTCAGAACGGACCATAAACCATTGAGCCACGCCTTCCGAAAAAAATCCGGAAATGCATCGCCGCGACAGGAGCGGCATCTGGACCTCATAGGCCAATACGTCACCGAGATAAAGTACGTTCCTGGTAATCAGAACGTAATAGCAGACGCACTATCTCGCATAGATGTGATTCAATTGCGCGCAGCCTTAGCTGACGCTGACTTGGAGCAAGCCCAGAAAAACGACAGCCAACTTAAAGCTCTCGTAACAGCAGACACAGCGCTGGAACTGCGTAGGTTCGCTGTCGACACCAACGGAAAAACCGTTTGGTGCGACGTCTCAACGGGTACAGTCAGGCCATACATTCCTGCGGTGTTGCGTAGGGGCATTTATGAGACCTTTCATAGCCCAGCCCATCCCAGTGGGCGCGCGACGGCTGCGGCGATTCGACGTAAGTTCGTTTGGCCACATATGAATAAGGACCTCACAAGGTGGGCGAGGGCGTGTCTCAAGTGTCAACGTTGTAAAATAAGCAGACACAACGTACTGGAGCCGGCACAATTCTAGTTGCCCGAGGCGCGTTTCGCCCACGTACACATCGACATAGTCGGCCCTTTAACTCCCTCCAGAGGATTCGCGTACCTGCTCACGATGATAGATCGCTTTACGCGATGGCCCGAGGCTACCCCATTACGTGTGATAACCGCAGAGAGCGTGGCTCGGGCTTTCTACTCAACGTGGGTAACGCGTTTCGGCGTTCCCACAACACTTACCTCGGATAGGGGACCTCAGTTCGAGGCTACGATCTTCAGACAGCTTACGGAGTTGCTGGGTTGTCAAAGAGAGCGTACGACAGCATATCATCCTGCTGCCAATGGAATGATAGAGCGTTGGCATAGATCATTGAAGGCCTCTTTAATGTGCCATAATGACACACAGTGGTTCGACGCACTGCCCACAGTCCTCCTTGGTTTGAGGACCAGCATGAAGGAAGACCTGGGCGCCTCAGCAGCCGAGCTCACTTACGGTACCAACCTCGTTTTGCCCGGGGAGCTTTTCGTCGACGGCGAGGCACCTGCGGAGCAGACGAAGGGCGTGGGTTACCTGCGTGATTTGATGCGAAAAGTACGACCAAGACCGGTTGCCCGACACGGGTCAAAGAGAGTCTTCGTGCATCCAGAGTTGCGCACCTGTACACACGTTTTCGTTAGAGTGGATAAAGTAAAGAAACCACTCGACCCTCCGTTTGAGGGCCCGTTCAAAGTGATTAAAAGAATCAGCGAACGGGTCTACGAGGTGGACATGCGTGGGAAAGCAGCCACAATCAGCGTGGAACGGCTAAAACCTTGCTTTTTGGAAGAAAGTGACCAGGGGTGCACTCCTCACAATGCTGAGGTTCAGAAAAAGACGCCGCCGACCACGGCGGGCGTGCCAGAACAATATAAGGGGCCCATTACGCGAAGTCGTAAAAGACTGCGCACTCGACAAGTGTTACCACCACCATGGTAATGACAGAACCAATGGGGACAAGTCGCGCGGCCAACCAAGAGCACGCCTCAGTCTCAACACCTCTTCGTTTTTGTTATGTTTTCGTTTTATCGTGACTATGTCACTGGGGGGGAGTACTGTGGCGGTTAGCGCGAACGCCACTACCCACCGGCCTACTTACCACCAGGTAACCTCTTTTCGCAGGCAGTCGGCGCCAGAAAAGCGAATACTTACCTGCATTAGCATGTAAATAACCACAAGCCCGCTGATACAAGCGTTTGGCAAATACAGGCATCTTCCTAAAAGTAGAAATGCATAAATCAAGGAAATCATGTCATGATGACCAGGCACAACGTAGCACCAATGGTAAGAAACTAAATAGCAGAGGAGAGCATGGGACACCTGCACATCGATCTGGTAAAACCATCAACCAACGATCGGATGTAGCAGAACAACCAAAGAAAAACATGATGCGGTTGCGCAAGCCTGCGACTAATTCCTGGAATTACCAGAAGGCGCGCAACCCGACAAAACCTACAACGCATGCCCTTAAAAGGACACATCTCAACAAATACAAATACGTGAGATATAACGCATGCCCATGTAGCAGCATCACATTGCACGTATAAACAATATGAACGTCCCTACACCAATATGGTACAAAGAGTAAACACACGCAATGGCGCTCACCCCCGTGCGAATAATAATAAAAAATACACACAGGCAGGGGTACAATGCGGTTACCCACACCAAGGGATGTAATATGTTTTGGTAGCGAGACCAATCCCGAGGAGCTCGAAAAGTTAAAATGACCAAATATGGGCATCGAAGCGATGATGGAGTACGAGGTATTCTGTCGCTTCGGTAAACTAAGTCAGTCTGTTGGTAATTTTTGCGTGGAATACTCGATACGTGCCCCCGTATGTAAATCGGAAAAATTCTAAGTACAGTGCTACGAACGACAAAATAACGATTTTCGCGTCGGTCATTTGCTTGACAAAAGTGACAGCACTTGCGGGCTGAACAACGTGTCACATTAGAAAAATAAAACCACACGCAATTACAGTGCTACGAACGACAAATTAACGATTTTCGCGTCGGTCATTTGCTTGACAAAAGTGACAGCACTTGCGGGCTGAACAACGTGTCACATTAGAAAAATAAAACCACACGCAATTACAGTGCTACGAACGACAAATTAACGATTTTCGCGTCGGTCATTTGCTTGACAAAAGTGACAGCACTTGCGGGCTGAACAACGTGTCACATTAGAAAAATAAAACCACACGCAATTACAGTGCTACGAACGACAAAATAACGATTTTCGCGTCGGTCATTTGCTTGACAAAAGTGACAGCACTTGCGGGCCGAACAACGTGTTTCATTGGACAAATAAAATTAATATTGGAAATACAAATTATTATTCTATGTGTGAAATACAAATTATTATTCTATGTTTCATTGGACAAATAAGATTAATATTAGAAATACAAATTATTATTCTATGTGTGAATTACAAATAAGATTAATATTAGAAATACAAATTATTATTCTATGTGTGAAATACAAATTATTATTCTATGTTTCATTGGACCAATAAGATTAATATTAGAAATACAAACAATTATTCTATGTGTGAAATACAAATAAAATTAATATTAGAAATACAAATTATTAATCTATGTGTGAAATACAAATTATTATTCTATGTTTCATTGGACCAATAAGATTAATATTAGAAATACAAATTATTATTCTATGTGTGAAATACAAATAAAATTAATATTAGAAATACAAATTATTATTCTATGTGTGAAATACAAATAAAATTAATATTAGAAATACAAATTATTAATCTATGTGTGAATTACAAATTATTATTCTATGTGTGAAATACAAATAAAATTAATATTAGAAATACAATTATTATTCTATGTGTGAAATACAAATTATTATTCTATGTTTCATTGGACCAATAAGATTAATATTAGAAATACAAACAATTATTCTATGTGTGAAATACAAATAAAATTAATATTAGAAATACAAATTATTAATCTATGTGTGAAATACAAATTATTATTCTATGTGTGAAATACAAATTATTATTCTATGTTTCATTGGACCAATAAGATTAATATTAGAAATACAAATTATTATTCTATGTGTGAAATACAAATTATTATTCTATGTTTCATTGGACCAATAAGATTAATATTAGAAATACAAATTATTATTCTATGTGTGAAATACAAATAAAATTAATATTAGAAATACAAATTATTATTCTATGTGTGAAATACAAATAAAATTAATATTAGAAACACAAATTATTATTCTATGTGTGAAATACAAATTATTATTCTATGTTTCATTGGACAAATAAGATTAATATTAGAAATACAAATTATTAATCTAGGTGTGAAATACAAATTATTATTCTATGTGTGAAATACAAATAAAAGATAGAATTAAGAAAACACCCGTGGTTTGTATTGAACATCGCAGTACGACAAAATCGAGCAAGCAGTTGGGGACGTCTCGGTGAACCTGTGTCGGACGGACACCCTATCGAGACAAGGCAGGGGTTAAAACTAAAACTAATATCACCCCCACAGTCCCTTTTTGAATTGGCAGTTATGCCCAATGAGTCAGTCTGCACTCAACTTCCATTACGGGCACGCCGTCTCCAGCCAAGCACCAATGCTTACACAACTGCCGACCATAAGACAGTAAGACTAAAGATTACCAAGTGATGCTTAAACTATTAAAAGGTAAATTCCTCGAGCCGTTTTCTTCTTCCATCTGCCTTGTTCGTACAACGACCAACCGAATTGAAACAAGCGATTACTGGCGTAATTGAATTGCATCACACTCAGGACAGTGGTTCACGAGAATCACCATTATCACCCATCGGTGGACGCAGCCTTCATCTTAACGGTTGTATCCCCGTAACATTTTCTGGTCCTTCGAGCCGGATAAATAACATTGGCGCATCTTCGAGCAGTGTTTCAACACAACGCTTCCCCGACGTCATTCCTCGATCGGCATCGAGATATTACAACACATTTTCTGGTCCTTCGAGCCGGATAAATAACATTGGCGCATCTTCGAGCAGTGTTTCAACACAACGCTTCCCCGACGTCATTCCTCGGTCGATGGAAGCTCAACGATCTCGACCGACGACATTCCTCGTTCGGCACCGAGATATTACAACACAATTACATATATATTGTTTAAAAAATTAAAAACTAAGACAGTGTTTTATTTAAAGGTGAACAAAGGGTGAAAATAAAAAAATCATTACATTAGTTATTTTAATGCTTTCGGCAAAAGTAACAAAATAAATGTAAATAATGTATTTTATGCTAAAGATGTGTATGCAAATCTGCTAAGCTATGGCAAGATCGCGAAAAATAATACAATTATCTCTAAAGGTAAATTGACAAAGATTATTGATTGTGATGGTGATATTTCGGCGATATCTTGGAAAGAAAAGGATTTATATCCAAAAAAAAGTATACTAAAATGCACTCGTGCAAATATTTCAAGCAAAAATAAGTTTCCCCGTGTAAATATTGCAAATAAAAATACGAATAATATGAGTAAAAAGGAAAAATGGCATCGTGTGTTAGGCCACGTAAATTTTAAGTATTTGAATATTCTATGTAAAGATCAGCTGTTAAATGGTATTTCGTCGGAACTCGAAGATGAATTTATGAAATGTAAAACGTGTATTGAAAATAAAATGCATAATATTCCGTTTAAAAATAATAGAGGAAAAGGTAAAGAGATTTTAGAAATCGTGCATACGGATGTTTGTGGGCCTTTTTCCAACTACTGGCTTTAATAGTGAAAAGTATTTTATTTCATTTATTGATGACTATAGTAAAATCGCGCGTGTATACACAATGAAAACTAAATCGGAAGTTTTCGATTGCCTTATGGAATATATAAATGAAGTTGAAAATCTTACGGATAAAAGAGTAAAAGTTTTCAGATGTGATAACGGAAGGAATATTTAAATGGTAAGATTTACAATTTTTGTAAAGGAAAAGGAATCAAATTAATAACTGTCCTCCTTATGTACACGAATTGAATGGAACCGCGGAACGAATTAATCGAGCAATAATGGATATGTCGCGATATTTATTAGATGAAGCACAAGTTCATAGGAGATATTGGCCGGAAATTGTTTGCGCGGCTACTTACTTAAGAAATCGTACGTTATCAAATACGCTTGAAAGAAAAACTCCTTATGAGATATTCTTTGGTAAAAAACCGGACGTGTCTAATTACGATTATATGGAAGTAAAGTTTTTGTTAGAAAACCGGAACAGGAAAGATCGTCTAGATGGGACAAAAAAGCTGATATGGGAGTTTTGATCGGTTATAATGACGTTGGTTACCGTGTTTTATTAAATAATCGAATCATGTCTGCAAAACATGTTGAATTCATTGAGGAAAATGTAAAATGTATTGGCTTAAATACGAATGATGTCAAATCTGAAAATGATGAAATTGATGATTTAAATAATGGAAACAATGAAAGTAATGTTTCAAGTGATGAAAATTCTGACAACAGCTCTTTGAATCAAACTGTTCAGCATCGAGACAGATTCCTCGACGTGACAGCAAAATGAAAATCATGGTGTTGACTCAGAAAATGCCTGCCGCATTGGACAGTAATTAAACACATTTTAACACTACAATTTAACTTTTATTACACGAATTTAAAATTGACATCGTAAAAGCACAGGTGCTGAATTCTCGAACGTAATACATTAAAGCACAGGTGCTGAAGGCACCGTAAACAACATAACATTCAACGTTAAAAAACCATACTGTCTACAAAAACAGTAAAACCAGCACCGCGTGAAAACAGTACCATGGAAAACGTCACATGAATAGACCATTTTGCTTTGTCTATTCGGCAATAGGTGGCGCTCCGTGTGGTATGTTTTTTCCGACTGGTATACGCTGGTATGTATGTTGCGGAACTGCAACATCTTCCCGGGCCTCGACGATGGAGCCAGTAGGCCTCCTTAGTTGGCGTCACCACCTGGTGTCAGCGCCGTGGGAAGTAGCGGTTGGTATGGTGGTTGAGCTCAGAGACCTTAATGCTCGTATTGCTCATACACCGGTACGGCAAAACGGTAGGGTGGCAAAATTAATTATATTGTTATACTATATATGTATTCTATTAGTTGATTAAGTTATAGAATATACTTGGTTATGGGGCCGTAGTATTATTTATAGTATCAGTGTGTGTGTGTGTGTGTGTGTGGGTCGTTGTTTATTGTTGATAGTCTCCGACATGTTGTGGAGAAGTGCCTGGCAGGCGATATTTGCCGCATCAGCTGCGGCAGCGATGTGATTTGTGTTTAATGTTAAATGTTCGTTGGATCGTACATCCCTGGTGTCATCGATGAACTTCTTGGACGTAGTCCTCTCCTTGGATCGTGGATCCCTCTGTGTCATCGATGACCTTCTTTGACGTAGTCCTCTCTTTGGATCGTGAATCCATTTGTATGTAAAATTTCAATAAGTTGGACGTAGTCCTATGTTGGATCGTAAATCCGTATGTAAAATTTCAATAAGTTGGACGTAGTCCCAAGTCGGATCGTAAATCCGTTTAAATGAATAAGAATATCTTGGACGTAGTCCCCTGTTGGATCGTGAATCCGTAAGTTTAGTTTATATAGTTTGGACGTAGTCCTATGTTGGATCGTGGATCCATGAATGGTCATTGAGCGATGTAGTCGTCAATATGTTGAAGGTGATGGGTTGTAATTCCACCATCTTCTAAGTATGTCCAGCCTGTGCCGCTGCCAGAAATGTTAGGTATCCCGCCAACCGCATAGAATCATCTGCGACTCGAATCCAATTTGATTGCTCTGGCTGATGCTGTTGCAGTTGGGGATATGTCCCATCTACGCCGCTAAACCAATGCTCGGCGTTGGGCGAATTTCTTGATGGGAACTGAACCCTCTGTCGGCAGCGTTACCTTTGGTCGTATTTGATGAACTGATAGAATGATGGTGCTGGACATGGTGTCTTTTTCCATTTGGAATGTTGTGGTTGAATCCTTGCGGCATATTTTGTTGAATTATACTGGCACTTCATTGAGCCAGAGAGGTTGCGCATCCAAGTTGCTATTTAGAAGATTACTCTGCTGATTATTAAAAGCTTACGTTCTATTGAGCCACATGATGAAATAATCCTAAAGCCAGGTACTTTCTTCTTTGACTGGTGGCTGGACCATGTGTTCACTGTTCGCCGTCCGTTGGTTGGATTTCCCGAAGGGTGCCGGCATCTTTCCTATTCTTCTCCTTTTATATTCCCTAATCTTTGCACCGAAAGTCTATCTTAGACACCGACTCCGTTGGAGTGGCGCCCCCGTGGCAGCTATGTGCAATGGGCGGTGTTAAGAGGGTGCCCCCAAAGCATTTCGTCCAGGCGGCGAAAGGTGAAGAACCCCAGACACGTGACAGCGATGTGCCTGAGTGGCGAGAGCGGTAAATTCAGGATTCTCGAACAATGAATCCAGATGATGAGAAGCGGTGCACTCTAAACGGTGACAGCTTTCCGTTGACATGATTTTCTGACGGTTGCCGGCATCTTTCCTGTTCCTCGTTTTCTTTGTCCCTTCATCTTATTTCCGAAAGCTTGTCTTCGACACCGACTCCGTTGGAGTGGTGCCCCCGTAGCGGCTATGTGCAATGGGCGGTATTAAGAGGGTGCCCCCAGAGCATTTCGTCCAGGCGGGGAAAGCGAAGGACCCCAGACACAACAGCGATGTGCCTGGGTGGCGAGAAGCGACAAATTCAGGAATGCGTGAACAATGCGCCCAGATTTCGAGAAGCGGTGCCCCAGGAACGGATGTAAATGAGATGGTAAATCGCAATTCCCGGTGTTCTTGGACTTATTCATCTGCAAGTTCGATGTTTGAGATGATACTTGCAGGTATAGGACCGGAAGTGTCTTCGTTGACGAACTTTGTCTTAGTACTGACCGTTTAGATTGAAACACTGAAGCTTAGTTTTCTACCGGAAGGAAGTTTCCAAAACTCTCCCGTTTCCCTGATGTTGTTGCAGGTAATGCTTGCTTTTCGGCGAGAGCGTCTTGCTCTGTCGTTGTACTTGATTTCACACGCTTAGGTTTCATTGACTTGTCCTCTCGACTATTCTGCCCGATGGGCCATCGTCCTCTTCTTGAGGCTCCTTTAATTTACGCGGGGCGTATCTGAGTTCTGTAGCGTGGCCGTGCCAAGCACCTGCAACTTCATTAAAAGAGGATCCGAATGATGTCCTCAACCGAAATACTGAGACCAATAGAAACCTCCTGATTTATCTGCGGTGACTTCTGCAGAATGAAGAGAAATGAAACAACCTCGGATATTATAAGTGGACTGTATTTTGGCTTTGTAAAGTTGATTATTATTTAACTTGTTGTTTAACTGTGTTAAAGTTGAAATGATGTTTGATGGATCGTAAATCCATTCGCGTTCCACTCGAATGAAACGCAAAAAATGTTGTTTTATTTATATTGGAGGTTTATAACATTGGTAAAATAGGAAATATCTATTAATTTATTCTATTTACCGTCGATTACAATAGCAAAATTATTAAAATAAATAAGCAGGTGTTAGTTTGTTTTGCAAACCAGTACGGCTGGTATATGTCAGTCTGATTTAAAACTCTGGAAATAGATATGTGGTAAGCATATTCCACTTGACCACGGTATCTTCGTTTTTCAGAAGCATATCTGCCAGAGTTCCATTCACATGAAGTGCTTCATCATTTGGTTTATCGTCGGCGCTTGGTGATGTACAACCTGGATCATGCTTCCCATTATTTTAGGTAGAATTCCTTTCTGCGTTCTACCTGATGTTGAGATATTTGCGCTACAGGACCTGGACAATTAAAATCTGCAAAAAGGCTGAAATCTATTCGAATAAGTTCATGCGGGTCGTTTTCCCAGAGGTCTGGATCAGACTCCGCGAACAACATTATCTGAAATATAACATCTTGAATAATTACAACCATGTGATGTTTAATTAACTTCCAGGAATACATGAAGCACAACATTTTAGGTATACCAGCATATGTGTCACGATTCGCGGTGACACACAAACGCGATTCCGATATTGGTCGAAAACCCCAATTGAAACATCCAGAACACCTGACATGAACGTAGGAAGATAGCTCCAACTTGTCTAACTGGTAGTTTAACATTGTTCTTCATAGCCTGTAAAATAGTTGGAGAAATTCCTAGAATTCTGTGACTCTGGAATATTTGTTCTTCGGCGAACTTTCGTTGTTCAGGAACAACAGCTATTGTGGCACGTATCAATTCCTTCCGTTTGTTCAGGTTCATTTTTAATCGTTGTTGTCAAGTTCTAATTGAATAGCTTCGTATAAGCGTCTATGGCTTCATCGTACTTTCCTGTATTGAGATATACATCTCCCATTTGGCCATATGCTTGCTGTAATCTGGATTGTCGAACAACGCAGAGTCGCAGTCTTTAATCGCACATTCATTTTCTGCTAGACGGATATATGCTACAGCCCGATTACAGTAGAATATTGGGTTTTTTCGGATCGAACTGATGGCCCGGTTGATTAAAGCACCACTTCTTGATGTTTGCATTCCTTCACCAGGCGGTTGCCTTCATTCTTAATCCGTTCGGCTGTTTCAAGGGATTGCGGATTGCGTTCGATAACATTGATTGACACTTCGAATATATCCAACTTTGCGGCCTTGTTTGTAATTGCCGTTATTGATTCCAAATCAATGTCTTCACTCAGTTCACTTAGAAACCAGAACTGTCTCGAACAAATATCACTCCAATATTATTAATGTTAATTAAAAGGAATGACAATTGCTACCCAGCGGTAGAATGTCGACGATAGTTAAACTCTTCGATGAACACACCACACAACACTTTTTAGTTAAGATCTATTCGGATCTCTTAATTAAATTATATATTAAATTATAAATTGCACCCTACCTTGTTTCGGCGTGTAGCTCCCTCGTTGAGGTTTTGGTATGTCGGACGTGATCCTATGTGTGGCGCCTTGACTTGTTGCACGGATGTTGGAAATCCGGCTCCGAAGGACCATAATGTTCAGCATCGAGACAGATTCCTCGACGTGACAGCAAAATGAAAATCATGGTGTTGACTCAGAAAATGCCTGCCGCATTGGACAGTAATTAAACACATTTTAACACTACAATTTAACTTTTATTACACGAATTTAAAATTGACATCGTAAAAGCACAGGTGCTGAATTCTCGAACGTAATACATTAAAGCACAGGTGCTGAAGGCACCGTAAACAACATAACATTCAACGTTAAAAAACCATACTGTCTACAAAAACAGTAAAACCAGCACCGCGTGAAAACAGTACCATGGAAAACATCACATGAATAGACCATTTTGCTTTGTCTATTCGGCAATAGGTGGCGCTCCGTGTGGTATGTTTTTTCCGACTGGTATACGCTGGTATGTATGTTGCGGAACTGCAACACAAACTTTTAAAAGTACTAATGTAAATATAAGAAGTGATGATGATAAACATGCATCTGAAAATGAGACGGTGGAAAACAAACCTCGAAGAAATGGAAAACCTCCAAAAAAAATTTGATGGTTATCAGGTGTATAACAGTAGAATTATTGCAAAATTTTGTAGAATTGATGTACCTAATACATTTGAGGAGGCGATTAATAGTAACGAAAGCAAACTTTAGAAGAAGGCTATGAACAAAGAAATTGCTTGTTTCAATAACAATAAAACTAAGAAATATAACGTAGATAATTGTAAATTGTATACTACGCCAATGGAAGTTAATTTGAAAATTGAAAGATCAGACGATAGTGAAAATGATATAAAATACAGAAATTTAATTGGTGAACTATTATATTTAAGCTCAGCTACAAGACCCGATATAAGTTATAGTGTAAATTATTTAAGTAGATATCAAAATTGTTATGATAAAACACATTTTAAATATGCTTTGAGAATTTTGAAGTATTTATATTTAACAAAAAATTTATATTTGATTTATAAAAAAAAATTAAAATTGTAGTGTTCCGGAACCCTACTGTCTTTCCATAATCCTAACATCAATCCTAACATATCAATTTTTTACACACAATATCCTCATTTCCCATAATACATACATATATATCGTTTAATAATAAATATATCCTTTATTCTCAAACAGATTACTCAATTATCCATTATCACATTTCATACATTCATTTGCATTTCAATCAATTCCATAGTATCAATATATTTGCATATTGAGAAAATCCCTTTTCATTTTAATACATTTCTTAATCAGTAATAAATAACAATTAAATTCAATCAATATCCATATTTCCACATATCCATTACATTAGAAATACATTTAAAACCCTTAACTTCAAATATTTACATAATATGCACATACAAAATCAATTTGAAACCATCCTTTATATAATAACATATAACAACATATAATCTCTTCATAAAACACATTCCCGTTATCCGAAATAAATAAGCAGCTGCAATAGTTTCAGTTTCATCATTTGCAGAGAAGAGTTTTAAAATAGATTTTTGGAATGAACAGCTTAATTAGATTTGAATAGATTTTTGAGAGAGTTTAAAGAATAAGTGTTATGTAATAAAATAAAATGAATAAATATAAATATGTGTTTCGTGACTTTTAAATTGTTTGACTATAGTTATTTTGGAATTGTTACGTCGATCGAGACGATTCAGTGCTACGGTTCGGTTAATAAAAAACAAAGGTCTACGCTCTTCCCTCGGTCGTGTCGAACAAGCGCGGCGTGAGATCATAACAAAATGCTGAAATACTGGATTGTTATGTAAATAGAAAATCCACAACTGGCTATGTAATTAGATTATTTTGTAATGTAATGTATTGGAAATCAAGAAAACAAAAATCTGTAACAAAAGCTTCGACATTTGCGGAGTATGTAGCACTGTCAGAAGCTGTAAGCGAAGTAAAGTTTATAAGAGAATTCTTGAACACATTTAATGTTGCATTGACAAAGCCGTTAAATATGTACGAAGATAACTCAGGTGCGATTAATATAGCGAAATATGGGAATCTTACTAAAAATTCAAAGCATATCGAAGTACATTATCATTATGTGAATGAAAGTGTAAAAGCAAATTTGATATATGTAATTAAGATGGATTCGAATGAAAATGTTGCTGATGTATTTACGAAATCTCTGTGTAGAGAAAAATTTGAAAAGTTTAGAAATATGCTGAATTTGATTTAAAATTTGAACTTATATAAATTGAAAATATTATCTTAAAATTGTATACAACATAAATGTAAGGAGGCGTGTTGAAAATATACATTTATATTGCCTGCTGTGCGACGCATGTGCGCGCTCTTATGAATGAGAGAGAGAGCGGCATGTGTGAAACGAGACATACGAGGAGCATTGACAGGAGAGTATCATAAGACGCCATGAGGAATACACGTGCTATAAGCGCCGCGCGCAGTTATTAAGTCATTGTGAAATTATAGTTCAATAAATGTGTATATTGTATAAATGAAATCTCTTTAGTATTACTTATATCAACCAACTCAACAGTAATAATTAAATTATTTTATATATATAACATTTTAAGAAGAAGGCCGCCGAATTTTGAGGAACGATTGGACAACAGCATTACCGGTGTGGTGATCCTAAATCACTACTTTTCCGATTACCTATAACCCCAATCCAATTCCCATAGTGAATCATATGAGCGACAAGTTAAACCAAAAGCTAATTTGTCGCACATTGATTTAATTTCCAAGTACCTTACATCCCAATCCAATTGAATCATATGCACGATAAATTTAAACGGAATTCCATTTGTCGTGCATTGATTCAATCCCTTATAACCATTGGAATTATGAAATACCTAATTCTTAGTGCATTTCATAATTTCTCCTTCCGGGAATTTATTCAAGTAAATTCCTACACACTTCCCAGAACCCTATTCCAATTGAAGCACACAAAATCTTATTTGTGCTTCTTGGAATTTTTAAATAAAATTGTATCCAATCTCTGTCATCACAGAGTATAAAAGGGCAACACATTTTGGATTCGAGATGCTGCACAAAAGCCTCCCAGGAGGCAATCCTCAATGCTCGAGAAACTATTTAGTTTCTCCCGGCTGATTGAAGATATTCGACCTCGAAGAAAAATTAACAACCGAGGCTGAGAGGGATGCACTCCTTTTCACGGCATATGCAAGACATACCCCCCAAAATGGATCCCAAAACTAAAGTTATCCTCATAAACGTCAACTCCCTTGTTTCGCTTTCAAAGCGTGCGATAGTCTCCGACTTCATAAAGGATAACCGGTCGGACGTGGTTCTTGTAACCGAAACTAGGTTGCATCCATAGCACCGCCCCGTATTCCCAAACTTTTCCATAATTCAAAGAGATCGAACCCTCACTGGCGGCCTCACTATCAACGGAGGTGGCACCTGTATACTAGTTAATAGCGAACTTCGCCATGGAGCTATTGGCCTCCCACACTTCGAGTTCATAGAGATCTCCGGGGTTGAATTGCATCTAGCTAATAACGGTAGAGTGAATATATACTCCGTATACCACTTGGAGTGCTCCCGAAGCCCTACCATCCTACCCCATCTCCCAATATACCTATCCCATCCATCATCCCACTTTCCTAAACGACTTCCAAAAATCGTCATCCTACATACATAGCAGCTGCAATAGCGTTTGCTTAATATAACGATCCCAGAATCGTCACCAAGCAAATATAGCAAATACTCAAGGTGACGATTCTGAAATCAAATCGAAGAACAGAATAACATACTCGTGTCGCACAAGCCAAAAACCAAAATCGAGCAACCGTAGCAGCTGCTCGATTGTGATTGGCCAAAAGACAATCATGCGTCGCCGGTTTTCAGGTACCTAGAGAGGAAGATGACCCTTTTCCCCAGGTTCGACTTCGTTCATCAAAGAAAAACTTAACGAAAGGAAACGAAAAAAGATAGAATTTGTACTTTTGCAAGCAGTCGAGTTTGAGCCTTCAAGAAGAAAAGTTGCATTTTAGTGTTTAAGAAATAAAACGGCATTTTAGTTTTCAAGAAAAGGATTAGTCCACACTCTTCCGCGAGACGAAACGAGGAAGCACGGCCGGTGGACGATATAACACACTCACATAAAACTAATAATGGCCCCTTTAATCCCGAAGATATCGGCCAGTTAATAAGGTCCTCGGGGCATACACCCTTCATCATAGGCGGCGATTTCAACTCCAGGCATCCCCACTGGAACAACTCCGTCTCTTGCACAAACGGCATAAATTTGTTCCAATGGTACAGCGAAAACTGTCATGCCCTCAATTTCGAAATAGTCGCACCTACGGCTGGTACACGAGGCAATTCCATCCTGGACATCTTTATTGTGTCCAAAGACTTACTTCCCCGAATCACTCCTCCCCAAGTATCGGCGGGTGTATCTGACCACAACGCTGTGACCATGTTCATCCGCGGATATCGAGCATCTCGGGCTCATATCAGATACATACCTGATTATGGGCGCACAAATTGGGACAACTTCAATATTACATTGAACGAAAAACTCCACCAACTCTCTCTTCCCACTGACAGGAACCTAACGACGGTTGAGATCGACTTCACGAGATTCTAGTTGAAACTTCGGAGACCCATGTCCCGCGGTACAAACGTGAAAAGACTTATCAGATTCCCCTTGACGACCCCACTCTTCGTTTCATTCGGGAGCGTAAAAAGGGCTGCAGAATGAGATATCGTCACCGCTTTACGCAAAGGGAGCCATTATGGCGATCCATTATTCACAATATTGACACACTGATAAAACAAAGAATCCAAAACAATCGCACCCGACAATTGGAAGACAAACTGAATGGTATTCAGATAGACTAGAACATTTATAAAAATGTTAAAAAGATATGCGGCACTTCTCGTGTCGCTGGGCCAATCATGCACAACGGTCTCATTGTCAATAATGATGCCAATAAAGCAAACATCATGGGAGAGACCTGTGGCGGTTCCGCCAATCCCACGGTGCGCCTTCCTGAAAAACCCCCATAACCACAACCCAGTCTGCATAAGCTTTCCCTAATGCACTTCGCATTAGCATCTTAAATGCTTCACGCATCAAATAGATCTAATTCGTATAACTCAAAAGTACCTGTAAAAGAATTCTTACCTTTTCAAGCATTCCTTCGCTTACAAATCCCCTGTAATAATTCTTACTTTTCTTATCATAAATTTCCTGAAAAGAAAAACCTCGGTTCACATATCATGTAACCATTCCAGCCAGGGATAATTATCATTGCGTCGCCTATTCCCAGCTTCATTCATGTGTACGATAAATTTCTCCCAGCAATAAAATTCTCTGACTCGCACAATGTGCAAACCAAAGCAAATACGCATTCCCCGTCTCTTGGCATCAATTAAATCCTACAGCATAAACAAATGCAAATAGGAATTCAATACGTACCCTTACTAGCGATGCCATAAACACCATTTCCCAGTAACCTAGCTAAAACCAATTAGCACATTTCCACATCCAATCGTTGTCTCTTTGTTTAGCCGCGACGCACATGAATCCGACGATTTCGGTTTTGTTTGCTTTACCGAAATCGTATCCCATGAATGCTATTTATTCCCTTTCCTTGTTCTAGGTTCGTTTTTCATCCATGAAAGGACCATGCACACATACCACCATGATCAAGATTAGCCAGTGATCTCTGCACGAGATAATTACCGCTGAGTCTTATTATAACCACTGTTCGTGACGGTAGGTTTTTCTCCCGCACTCCGCAAGCTGCGGAGGAGCATATAACCCCAGTCGTGTGTGTGTAAAATGGCAAACGCCAATAAAGTGTGTCCGTAGTCCGAAAATGTGGTGTCTACATTAGCGGAGACATTAATAGTGCGCACTTTTTTAAAGTAGTTTGTTTTTCCTTTTTTTGCCAATCCATTAATAAGTAAAATAAATAACCAGTGCTCCCGAACTATCAAACTAAACCAGTGTGTTTAATTTTGCGGCAGCGGTTCCTGCGTCTTGCGTTAGTTTCTTGTTGTTGTCCGTCCGTATTTTGGTGTTCAGTTGGTTGGTTGTGAACAAACGTGGCGGCGTTTCGTTCATTCATGCTACGGCAGAACTTTTGATTGATGGAGGAGGAAGTGAACTAAGTACCCATGCTGGTACATACTTCCTCCCCACAGACCTTTGAAAATAATCACAAGCTCACTCTTAAGGATGGCGACCCGGACACTAATGCAATAATTAGTTCAGAGGTTCACAATAAATTAGACAACTTTAACGAGCCAATAGTTGTCTTTAACTCAGCTAACAGTGCATACTTCGACGACACACGTGATAATAGTCACGGTTTCGTCACACCAAATACCCTACAGAATCTAGTTAAATCTCGAAACCACAAGAAGTCACCCGGTATCGACAACATGTCGTACCACTCGTTGCGAAGGCTTTCTGCTTTATTCTTTATAAAGCTCTTCATTCTGCTCAACCATGCCTACAACATGGGATACTTTCCCCAAACTTGGAAGCATGCTATTGTTAGCAAATAGCAAAAGTTGGGAAACCAACGTATCACCCCTCAAGCTTTCGTCCTATTTCGCTCACTTGCATCAGCAAAATATATGAAAAATTCATATACGGGAAGCTAAATTAATTTATCAGTGTCAGGAACCTAATACCTGATTTATAATTTGGATTTAGAAGAGCGCACAGCACCACTATGGCTCTCAACATATTTCAAAACCACGTTTGCGTGCGCCTCTTTAATAAGGAACCCACCATTGCGGTGAGCCTGAACATTGAAAAGGCTTTTGACACAACCTGGATCGAGGGTCTCGTTTTTAAATTACTGAATACTGGCCTCAGTAAAACGCTGTGTAGAATCATCTACCAGTTCGTTTTAAACAGAACCTCCTTCCCCTTTCTTTTCAGATATCTTGAGACCGAGTCCAACATCTTCACCGATGTGGGTGATTCTGGTTTTCGCAAGATGACCAGAAGCCAGAGACAAGATGACATTTGTCCTTGTCTCCCTAAAGTCGGCCTCTCGCCACGCCATTTTTTTGGATTCGAGATCAGTTCGAATCCAGAGGCCGAAGCAACGGTCAAAATAAAAACTAAATAAATTAATTAAATATTAAAAAAAAAAAAAAGAAATCACTTTTCATCTTGGACACAAGGCCAAAAGACCCGGAAGCATCGCCAACCGAGGTAAGAAAAACAATTAAACCAAATATAACCCTTTACACCGGATCTACATGCATTTATTGGGATTTTATATGCTCGTGGAGCCTACGAGGCAAACAATTTAAAACTGAGTTATTTATGGTCAGCTAAGTGGGGTCCCGAATTTTTTTAGAAAAACTATGACCAGAGAAAAGTTTAAGCAAATCCTACGAATAAATCGTTTTGACAAAATAGCCGAAAGAAGTAGGCGCCTACAAACAAATAAATTTGCCTTGGTTTCGGAAATATGAGACAAGTTCTTTGAAAATAGTCAAGTTTTGAATCAACCAAGGCAAAATATAAGTTGATGAGCAATTATTTCCGTGCCAAATAAATCCAACAAATTTGGCATCAAATTCTGGCTTGCATCAGATGTTAGTAGCAAATATGTTTTGAATGGTTTTCCTTATTTGGGGAAAGATGAATGTTGCGGATTCGCAACTAAATACAGCGGGGAGAATCTAGTACGTTCACCGTCTAGTACACTCCCCAACCAGCATACTCACCACGCCTGTCAGCCACCAGCTGACAATGCGTAATCGCCTAGGGACGCCATCGAGCTGTTTGTGGTCAGTCGTTGCCAGCTCTTCATCACGGACGCACCGCTAGCTCCGCAGAACTAATTGGAGATTTCCTAGTATAGTGCAATTGTAGTCCGGTAAAATCCTGATTAACATTTAATTGAGACGTGGTGAGAAAATATAAAAACCTTAAGACAATAAAGCACTAATTAAGCATATACCCCTGCGTGTCTGTGAATTTTCCGGTGTGTCGCCGTACAATTGCATGGTGAGAGCGCGCATCACGAACCGACAGCTGCCACTACAACGGAGCAGCACCAACGAAACCTCAGAGTTTATGCTCCCCTCAATCGGGAACAATGAACAACGAGCATCGTCAATGCTTCTCAGCAAACATGTTGTTCTGAAACTTGTCGAGCCATATACAAGCTGTGGAAGAAATATCACGACCGATAACTTTTTCACTACCATGTCACTAGCGACAAATTTATTGGCCAAAAAAACAACGCTAGTTGAAACTATTAGAGGAAACAAAAGAGAATGTGGCGGTTTTAATAACGCCACCGCTCGTTTTTCCTAGGTACAACACCTAACTCCCCCTAAGGCATTACAGAAAGCATACAAACCTGGAAAGCATTTACTTACCTTTCTATGGTTAGTACTGTGGCGGTTTCCCCTAACGCCACTGCCCGCCTCACATTTTCAACGGAAACAACAAAAACCTGGTCGCCGCAGAGCATCAAGTTCTATGTGCAAAAAGAGTAAAAATTCCTGCAAGGATAAATAGTTTGTTTGTGCGTAGCACAACATGAATTTGCTCAACATGCAGCACACACCGGGGAAGTTCAACCGGCGCCGACGGTCAACGGAAAATATTCCAATATTGGTTCCCGCCAACATGCACCCTTTCGCGAGTGGAGAAAAACGGTCGCATCCTCAACCAACGGATCAATCGAGATATTCGGACAAGAATATCTTCGATCCAGCCCCGACACACACAGGCAAGCTGCCCCCTTTTCATCAGCAAACACAGGGAATAGCCACCTGCACCATTTGCACGACGATCGATATGCGATCGGCGGCGATCTTGGTTGTAGTCGCGAGCGTATGAATATTCGTCGTTCCTGGGAAAGATACACGAGCGAAGTTTGCACGATCAACAATAATGCTTCAAGCAGTAGTGATCGTGTAAACAATTCAACCCCTGTGCAAACCTGCAAATCATGTGAATTGCGATGATCCCATGTCTGCATGCTGGGGGATACACACATAAGCGGCAGACGCGATTATCGTGTGTATGTTTCACCCTTTCCTTTTTTTTTTTCTTGTTCGCCTGGCAAAAAGCTAAAAGCGCACCATATATGGTAGTCGAGGCAATGGTCTGTTTTGGGTCCTGGCGCTGTGTGTGCAAAATGAAAGAAAAAGAAAAAGAAAAGGATTGAATAGGAGGTAACCCTTGTGAATCCGGATGAGTTGAGAGTTCAGTCGAAAAACAGAATTAAAAGGTGGCAGTCAACAGTCGTGGTGTAACATATAATTTATACTAATACGTAGTGTTCCGTAATTACATATGAATGTTTAATTTATATCTATGCTGTGTTTTCTTTTGAAGTTACATTGTTTTCCTGAAGATACATATAAATACAAATTACGAACATATAATTTATATCTACGCTGTGTTTTCCTGAAGTTACAAATACATATAAATACAAATTATGAACATATAATTTATACTAATACGTAGTGTTCCGTAATTACATATGAATGTTTAATTTATATCTATGCTGTGTTTTCTTTTGAAGTTACCTTGTTTTCCTGAAGTTACATGTAAATACAAATTATGAACATATAATTTATACTAATACGTAGTGTTCCGTAATTACATAGGAATGTTTAATTTATATCTACACAATGTTGTTCTGAAGTTACATTGTTTTCCTGAAGTTACATATACATATAAATACAAATTATGAACATATAATTTATACTAATACGTAGTGTTCTGAGATTACATATGAACATTTAATTTATACTCACAACTTCCAAAGGAATAAATAAATTTTGAATAAAAATATACAAGACGGCGTTTCAATTAGTGGAGTCGGATACTGAAGTGAACCAGTTGGGCAAACGTGGTGAACCTGTGCCACTGTGGCACCCGATATTACCATACCACGACGAAGATACCCACAATTGGTGACACGCCGACGTGTGACGAGCATCTAAAGTGAATGCTTCAACAACATCAAAGGGTTCCATCCCCAATGAAACTAAAATCATAATTAAAATTAAATCATAAACACATAGTTGGTAACCTAGCGACGTGCGACGTGACACACAACCGCCAAAATAGTGAAATTTTCCGTTTTCCTATCGCCAATAAATTTTCTTTAACCCACAAAATCCACCTTCTGATACTGAACAGTTAACAGTGCACGCGCAAAGAGTAATATTCAAAAAGTTTGTAAGAGGGCAAATGTGCCCCAACGAAATTCAACGCAACCGTGGGAACAAACGAGTGACGACACCTGACGCAGCCATCTTCGGATACCCAACGTTGGACTCCAGGTTCTTTTTCCTTTCCTTTTTTGTTATATTTTCCTTTTCCATCAGATGTGTACTTTCTTTAGTAGGTGAGCTCCATCAGAACCACCAAAACATAATATTTTTTTCAATATTAGTATACTTACGTAACTATAGAAAAACTAAATAAAAATAAAACATATTAAAATAAGGAAAAGCAAATAGTAAAGTAAGAAAACAAACGCGAAAAGTTCATCGAACGTACGCAAATGCCCAGATTTTCTGCATTAGTGTAATAATATTATAAATAAGGAAACGAACTATTCTTATAGATATACATAGACATGCATTATCTTTACTAAATTGTACAATCGACAAAGTTTTTAAGTACACGGAATTAAAAAATAATACACATAAATAATAGTAAGAAGGAAAAGAATTTAGGGTTAACCCTTTCAGAGCCGTGTTGAATTCGCTTAATTACATTAACTAATCATACGAAAACTGGCCCATTAACGAAGATAAAACTGTAATTTGTCACAGGGATATTTGCAACCCTATTAATTGTCTTGCGGCCAGACTTGCTTCATTTTGCTTTTTATTTCTTGTTTTGTAAAGGTAAAGACACAATTGCAAATTTTATTAGTATTTAAAAACAAAAGGAAATAACACTCGTAAGCCCCTTCCGGGCAGCAAATACTGATACATTCAGACGATATTGGCGACACCTAAACACACGACATTCTCAACTGACTCCATCGGCACCTCCAGACTCGACTCGCGTAATCCATCATCACACGCGCACACCCACCCTTGTCCCTTGACACTAGTAGCGACGACAACCTTTTCCACCGATTCGCGCAACAAGTCGAGGTTCCTTCGTCGCGCGTTCGATTCTCCGCGTCCGGACACGGGTCACCGGTTCTAAAGAGAAAAATGGCCCAGTCAACAAGGGCAAAAACAGCGCAGCTGGAGCAACAGCAGCCGCGCGCGGAATCACCAGCGTTCGAGGACGCATCCAGCGCTGAACAACCACCGCGCCCCACTCACCGCGACTTGCGTTTACCTCCTTTTGACGAGGAGGACGCCGAGCTTTGGTTCGCCATGGCGGAACGCATATTTAAGGCTACCGATCTGCACGATGAAGAGCTCCGTGCAGTAGAGGTAATCCGAGTGTTGAGTCGCACACAGAGGACTCATGTCGCACATATAATTAGGTCACCAGACCCAAACCCATATAGCAGCATGAGAGAGGCCCTCCTAGGCGCCCTAGACGAACCCGAGGGCAGAAGACATCAGCGTTTGACTGCAGAGACGAATTTCACTGGGATGAGACCTGCACATTTGCTGACACATCTGCGTGCAATAGCGGGAACCGGGATCTCTGATGATGTCATCAGACCCCATTTTTTAAGATGCCTTCCCCAGTATGCACGTGCCGCCTTGATAGCTCAGCCCAACCAGAGCTTGGGTTGGCTGGCGAAAGTCGCAGATGCAATTATGGAAAGCGCGGACCCTCAATCCGAATCTCCCACCTTCCAGGTGACAACGGTAAATCAATGCGGCGCATCGTTTTCCCAGCAGCGATACGTTCCACAACCAGCACCGCGTAACTATTTCGATTCCGCACCCCTACCGGCCGCCTCACGAGATGCGTTGCAGTCTTCAACGCCCCCGCGTGACCCATTGCAGGTGCATGCGCGGCAATCGGGACCGTCGCGTTTCGAGGCGAACCTCCAGCGAGAGATTAACCAGCTACGCGCGGAGGTGCGAAGTGCCACGCGCGCGGTGCTTAACGGACCAAACTACCAACGACCACAAACACAGGCTTCACACCGACGGATTAATCCTCCTGGAGGCGCATCGACCTCAAGCGGGGCGGTATCGGCGCCTGGACGGGACAATTCAAACAGAGCCCTGACACACGCTTGGTGCGTGTATCACCGACGCTTCGGGGCAAAGGCTCGGAAGTGTAAACAGCCGTGTGGTTGGAAGCGACCACCTCCTGTTCCTAACCCAGCGTTAAACTAGAACGGCCGACCGTAATACAGGCGCGAACGGTCGGCGGGCCCTATATAAGGCGCTTGACGATAAGAGACCCGCAGTTAAACATAAGCTTCACCGTTGACACAGGCGCCGATGTATCCGTCCTGCCCAGGTCATACGCCCCGCACAATAAAGTGCCCGGTCGGCTCCGGCTGCTGGCAGCGAACAACACTTCCATAGCCACGTACGGGCGAATATATTACAAACTAAATTTGGGTTTGCGGCGCCCCATTGGCTGGCATTTTGTGGTGGCCGATGTCAGCGAACCTTTAATAGGATCAGACTTGTTGGCACGCCACAACTTACTCGTGGATTCTGCAAACAACAAACTGGTGGCCAATGATACCTGCAGGCAGCCGCCTAGGGGGGACCCACGGATACCTGCAGGGACAGATGCGAGCTTAGACTCAATCCCGGCCTTATTGGAGGAATTTAAAAAGTCAACAGTTCCGCTTCCCAACCAGAAGCACATCAAGTCAGGGGTCTATCACCATATAGAGACCCGCGGCCCGCCAGTCAGTCAACGCCCGCGCCGCCTCGCACCAGACAAATTACGAGCGGCACGCGAGGAATTTAATTACATGCCCGAAAAGGGAATCTGCCAACCTTCAGTCAGCCCGTGGGCTAGCCCGCTGCACTTAGTTAAGAAACGCAATGGGACGTGGCGCCCATGTGGAGACTACAGACTGCTGAACGCAGTCACAAGCCCTGACAGGTACCCCATAGCCCATCTATACGATTTTTCGTACAAGCTACGAGGATGCACCGTTTTCACGACCCTGGATCTAACCAGAGCCTACCACCAAATTCCGGTGGCACACGAGGACATCCCTAAAACAGCAGTCATTACACCTTTCGGGCTCTATGAGTTCAAGGTAATGACTTTTGGCCTCAGGAACGCAGCACAGACTTTCCAGAGGTACATAGATACAGCGCTACACGGGTTAGACTGTTGCTACGCTTATATTGACGATATCCTGATAGCTTCCCGAAATCGTACGGAGCACCACCAACACCTGAATCAGGTGCTTGAACGCCTCCGTCGATTCGGACTCGTGATAAACCCTGACAAATGCCACTTCGCCAAAGAGCAGGTGACTTACTTGGGGTATAACATCAACGAGCAGGGTATACGGCCTTTGCCAGACAGGGTAGAAGCACTCAACCAATTTCCCCGACCCTCCAACGTCCGCGAGCTACGGCGTTTCCTGGGAATGCTCAATTTTTATCGGCCAACCTTACGAAACGCCGCGCATGTCCAGGCCCCATTAAACGAATATTTAAAAGGGGCAAAAAAGAACGATAAGCGCCCAATCGCCTGGACGGAAGCTGCACAGAACGCATTTCGCCAGGCTAAGACACAACTCGCGAACGCAGCACTGCTGCGCTACCCTGTGGAAGGTGCTCCGTTGGCCATCCAATGCAATGCGTCAGACACCGCAATAGGAGCGGTATTGGAGCAAGAGAGTGACGGAAGTTGGGAACCGCTCGGGTTTTTCTCGAGAAAACTCAGTAATACCGAGCGGAAATACAGCACATACGATAGAGAGTTGCTGGCTATATATAGCGCCGTTAAGTATGTTCGTCACATGGTGGAGGGCCGCCCAGTGGTGATAAGAACGGACCGCAAGCCTTTGAGCTACGCCTTCCGGAAGAGGTCCGGAAACGCATCACCACGTCAGGAGCGGCAGCTCGACTTAAGTGGCCAATACGCCACCGAGATTAGGCACATCCCGGGCGACCAGAATATTATCGCGGACGCACTCTCTCGAGTGGACACAATACAGCTGCGCTCCGCCATCGCGGACGCCGACCTGGCCCAAGCCCAGAAGCAAGACAGCCAGCTTGAGGCTCTGTTAAAAGCGGACACCGCACTTCTGTTGAGAAAGTTGCCACTGGGGCACTCGACGGATGCGATCTGATGCGATGTCTCCACGGGAACGGTCAGACCGTATATCCCCACTGAACTGCGAAGAGGAGTTTACGAAACCTTCCACAATCCAGCTCACCCCAGCGGTCGCGCAACCGCCACGGCCATTCGACGTAAGTTCGTATGGCCACACATGAACAAGGACCTCACAAGTTGGGCTCGCGCGTGCCTCAAATGCCAGCGTTGTAAAGTAGGACGGCACAACGTACTGGAGCCGGCCCAGTTTAAGCTTCCCGAGGCACGTTTCGCACACGTTCATATAGATATCGTAGGACCATTGACGCCCTCGAGAGGTTTTTCCTACGTCCTGACAATGATTGACCGTTTCACGCGATGGTCGGAAGCGACACCGCTACGAGTGGTTACAGCCGAAAGCGTCGCCAGGGCGTTTTATTCAACATGGGTTTCACGTTTTGGCGTACCGGCAACACTAACATCAGATCGAGGCCCTCAGTTCGAGGCTACGATCTTCAGACAGCTCACAGAGTTGCTGGGCTGTCGGCGGGATCGTACGACCGCATACCACCCTTCATCCAACGGGATGATAGAGCGTTGGCACAGGTCATTAAAAGCCTCCCTAATGTGTCACAACGACACGCAGTGGTTCGACGCCCTCCCCACTGTCCTCCTTGGTTTGAGGACATGTATAAAGGAGGATTTGGGCGCGTCCGCTGCCGAACTGACATATGGCACCAGCCTCGTTTTGCCCGGCGAACTATTCGTGGACGGCGAAGCACCAGCGGACCCATTAAAAAGCGTGGGCTACTTGCGTGATTTAATGCGCAAGATCAGGCCAAAACCGGTGGCCAGACACGGTGCGAAAAGAGTTTTCGTCCACCCCGCGTTGCATAGTTGCACGCACGTTTTCGTTAGGGTGGACAAAGTGAAGAGACCACTCGACCCTCCGTATGAGGGCCCGTTCAAGATTGTAAACAGAATCAACGAGCGGGTGTAAGAGTTGGATATTCGAGGGAGATCTAGCACGGTTAGCGTGGAGCGATTAAAACCGTGTTTCATGGAGGAGAGCAGCCCAGAACTTACCCCTACAACAGGATCACCATCGGCGACATCGGCGGGGATACCGGATAAAAACGACGGCCCCCTTACGCGAAGCCGCTCTCGAGTGTATCAGCGGGGCGCGATTTCAGTCAGAAAGGAGTGAACTGATACGGCTGGCGAAGACCTCCACCCACGACGCTGGCACTTTGGAGTACCAATTCCAGCGAGACTTCCACCACACCGCAGACACCTTGGAGAACCAATGTCAGCGGGCCACATGGGATCCATTTAAACGGAAATTACCGCTCACCCAACCATTAAAAACAAACCTCACAATGGACCGTACCGCGCACCTTTGCCCGTGTCGGCATCACCGCGGCGTAAGCGGGTCCATTGACAATGGCATGGTACGCCGTTGTAGGGTGGTCCTGCATCGCGCGTAACGCGTCTGTTTCTCTTCCGTTTCCGGGCGTACTTTCGTCAATGAGGCGGCCAGTGCCCTGCCTTTGTATCGTGACTACACTGGGGGGGGGGGGGGGGGGGGGGCTGTGGCGGTTTCCCCTAACGCCACTGCCCGCCTCACATTTTCAACGGAAACAACAAAAACCTGGTCGCCGCAGAGCATCAAGTTCTATGTGCAAAAAGAGTAAAAATTCCTGCAAGGATAAATAGTTTGTTTGTGCGTAGCACAACATGAATTTGCTCAACATGCAGCACACACCGGGGAAGTTCAACCGGCACCGACGGTCAACGGAAAATATTCCAATATTGGTTCCCGCCAACATGCACCCTTTCGCGAGTGGAGAAAAACGGTCGCATCCTCAACCAACGGATCAATCGAGATATTCGGACAAGAATATCTTCGATCCAGCCCCGACACACACAGGCAAGCTGCCCCCTTTTCATCAGCAAACACAGGGAATAGCCACCTGCACCATTTGCACGACGATCGATATGCGATCGGCGGCGATCTTGGTTGTAGTCGCGAGCGTATGAATATTCGTCGTTCCTGGGAAAGATACACGAGCGAAGTTTGCACGATCAACAATAATGCTTCAAGCAGTAGTGATCGTGTAAACAATTCAACCCCTGTGCAAACCTGCAAATCATGTGAATTGCGATGATCCCATGTCTGCATGCTGGGGGATACACACATAAGCGGCAGACGCGATTATCGTGTGTATGTTTCACCCTTTCCTTTTTTTTTTTTCTTGTTCGCCTGGCAAAAAGCTAAAAGCGCACCATATATGGTAGTCGAGGCAATGGTCTGTTTTGGGTCCTGGCGCTGTGTGTGCAAAATGAAAGAAAAAGAAAAAGAAAAGGATTGAATAGGAGGTAACCCTTGTGAATCCGGATGAGTTGAGAGTTCAGTCGAAAAACAGAATTAAAAGGTGGCAGTCAACAGTCGTGGTGTAACATATAATTTATACTAATACGTAGTGTTCCGTAATTACATATGAATGTTTAATTTATATCTATGCTGTGTTTTCTTTTGAAGTTACATTGTTTTCCTGAAGATACATATAAATACAAATTACGAACATATAATTTATATCTACGCTGTGTTTTCCTGAAGTTACAAATACATATAAATACAAATTATGAACATATAATTTATACTAATACGTAGTGTTCCGTAATTACATATGAATGTTTAATTTATATCTATGCTGTGTTTTCTTTTGAAGTTACCTTGTTTTCCTGAAGTTACATGTAAATACAAATTATGAACATATAATTTATACTAATACGTAGTGTTCCGTAATTACATAGGAATGTTTAATTTATATCTACACAATGTTGTTCTGAAGTTACATTGTTTTCCTGAAGTTACATATACATATAAATACAAATTATGAACATATAATTTATACTAATACGTAGTGTTCTGAGATTACATATGAACATTTAATTTATACTCACAACTTCCAAAGGAATAAATAAATTTTGAATAAAAATATACAAGACGGCGTTTCAATTAGTGGAGTCGGATACTGAAGTGAACCAGTTGGGCAAACGTGGTGAACCTGTGCCCCTGTGGCACCCGATATTACCATACCACGACGAAGATACCCATAGTACCGCAATAGTTGAAATTCAGAAACCTATAATTTCCGCTGATGTAAAATACATCAGCAACAACGGACATTCACCACAAGGGCATAGTCGTATGAAACGCACCATGTTCTTTAAAGGCAATCCGGTTGCACATACAGCAATAAACATTGCCCAACCAGTATCAAAGAAATACCTCCGAATGTGTCTGCCACATACCACAGGAGATATTTCTTCCTTTTTGTTGTCGCCTATACCCACATCGATCGACCACCCGATCGACAAGCGAATTTATTGGCACCAGTGAAATGCCCCTGAAATACAACTCGGTACAACATTACGTAGCCGACATGAATCCTTAACGTTGTCCATGCACACAAGAGGAAAGCATTTTTCCCACACACGTGCACGGCAATTCATACCATAGGTCGCCAGCAACGCGCGCCCGATCAGCGTGAATGTTCCACACAGTGCTGGTCGGATAAACATATCCTTTTATGGAAATGTAATGTACACGATCGGCAATAATGCTTTACGCACACGTTGATCGTGTAAGTGTGGGGCTTTTCAGGGCCCGAAAGCCATGCATCGCTCGATCCCCACCAATACCAGCGATGCGACTTACCTTGAAGTCGAACCTTCAGCAAGGTTACGCAACCTTGCTACGGCATTAACCGCCAGCCAAATTGCTGGAATTAATTCAGTTACCCCGAAGGATAACTGACATAAATACCTTAGGCAGCTTACCTTTCTTTGGGGGGTTTTTCCAAACACTTTTTTTCCACGATCCATTCCTGAAAACATTAAGTTCACGGCAAGGATTATCACCTAGCCGTGGCATCGAGAATTTCACCCTCGGGCATGTATAGCACCCAGTGCATCACGTTCCCATTACTTTATGACATGGAAACAAAATCAACACGGAGTTTCAATTTACTCGTTTTTTTTTTGTTTGTTTGTCCATGGCACCCCTACGCATGCGGCTACCAAGTCTCATCAGTTTACCACCGTCGACAAGGTTTCGGCCGACGCAAAGCAAACATTCACCAATTACCAGCAATAGCTGGTTTTCTATTATCGGTCTCCACCGATCAGGGACCGCAAACAAGCAACGAATTGGATGTGGCCATCAAGTGTTTACTTTTAACATCTGGCAATGGCTGCACCCTATATTCGTTGCAATGCATTCACACCACAGATTGTTTATGGTATACCAATTCCCTATTAACGGCCGCCAACCGTCGGCGGACCTGGGAAATTGCATGTCCATCAACCAAATGTTGATTTATGGCCTCTCCTAGGGTGACCAGATCTTCGGTTTGTTTTCCTTTTTCACCAGACGGTTCGGTTGCCGACAAGTATTACACAATCAATTGTGTAAACAGCCGCAGGCCCCATGCATTGTTTACATACCCATTACCAGGAGATGCAATTACGACGCTCGCATCCATCCTCGTGCACCGGACGATCGTATGCGACGCTTACACATACATGCAAAATGTATGCCGTATTTCCCGGTCCAATCACGATTGACTGCTACCAGTTGATCGTGTAGCTCCTCCCTTTTTACGTATTTTTCTTTGCGATGTCATTTTGATGGCGACGACGGAAATGGAGTCAGATATCACACGGAGAAGGATACGCTCGCGCAGGGAATCCCTTTACTTTTTTTTTTTTTTTGTTATCTCAAGGAGCTCAGTCTGGAGTCGCGATTGCTTGTCAGTACTAAATTAAAGCTCTATAGTTGAAATCTGTGGAACATTTTTGTTTAACCAAAATCAATATTGTAAATTCAATCAATTGTAAACCCGTGATACGTGTGATGACTAGAGCGTTTCCGTGGAACATTTTTGTTTAACCAAAATCAATATTGTAAATTCAATCAATTGTAAACCCGTGATAAGTGTGATGACTAGAGCGTTTGTAGTTCTCAACAATTCACCAAACGGGATAATAATAAAATTTCAATCACCAGTACTTTCAGTGTGTTTCATATTTCTTTATTATTGGATCAGCAGAGACATTTTCATCGATTGTGAAGTATTGATTCCGTGTTCCTGTGTTTCTTGGTGCTTGAGTTCACTGTTTTGCGTAGGACAATTTTTGTGTTAAATTCGTCGTTGGTGTTTGTGATTCGTCTTTTCGTCGGTGGAGTTTTTATCAATTAGAATCCTTGTTGATGACATAATAAAAACTTCCACATTGGTGACCGCGACTAAGCGAACACGCGCTTTCGCTCAACTTTTAAATTCACGAGTGAACACGAACCCTTACCATCAAACTAAAATTAGTGACTTTCAGTGCGGTGAACAACACATCCTGCTGTAACAGTTAACTATCTCGTGTTTAAAAAAAAAAAAACAATTAAACGGAAATCAATCGTGGACGATAAATTGTGCTTAATAAGAAAACATAAAAAAGACGGCGAATACGCTCCCAAATACAACTTTTGTTTGCCGCGATAATGAAATATTGTGACTTTCTCGGTGCCACTGCCAAATAAAAACCACAAGAACAGTACCAGAGTGCAAATTATCCAGTGACCACCAGTTTAGCAGCCTAGCGAAGCCGCTGGAAATAAGGATTCCCTATCAGCACAGGACACCCGGACATCTTTCAACAGTCATACAACAACATATTTTACCCCAACAGCAAGTATTCCTTATTTTTTGTGTTTGGTAATTTCAGTTTTTGTTTGTTAGTGTTGTTAAGGTTATATTGTAACAAAATTAGTTAGCACGTATTCCACATAGATCTTCCTTATAATAAATATGCAAAGGAACTTCTATTATTATTATCATTTTTTTTGTTCTTCTACTAAACATATACATCACTTATATAAAGATACATACATTTCTTTTTTTCTGGTGCGAGCTCCTTCTGAGTCTAAAAGTGTAAAACCAATAAGCTCCCTCTGAGCAAGTATTAAGAACAAGTTTCTCCTAATTGGTTTTGTATTAATTTAAGTCCTTATAGATAATTTACAACATTTGCACGTAATGTATACCATTTGATATTTTACATTTTCGAAAACATAGAAGAATAGAGAAACAGAAAAGTTCTGCGTGTTCATCGAAACCAACTAATTTTAGGTTTTTGATTTGCCTCATTTCAACAGCAATCTTTTTATTATTTTTATCGTTATAATTCTTGAGGCATATTTTGCATTTTTACATGAGATACAATACAAATTAAGTAAAAAGAATCGAAAATTATCGAATATCGACGCATAAGTTTTTTTTTTCATTATTAAACATTTGCCAAATAAATATAAAATTGTCATTTTAATTTGTCACCACAGCCTTGCAGTAATATAAGACCGAATCAATTTATCAAATATATAGCAGATAGATAACAGATATAAGTTGACATTTGACGCGTCACAGCTTTTTGTAAATTCGAACTTACAATTAAATACAATAATAAAAATTAATAACAACACATTTGTAACCATAAAGCACTACCGAGCTAGTTGTTCTAGGTTGCATAACATCACATTAAACGTAACAGCAATCAAACAAAATTTTGTAAGCTCCTTCTGAGCGAAATTTAAAATTAAAATTTGTAAGTTAAACGCCACCAATATAGCATTGCATCGCTTTAAAGTCTCTTCATTTTTCCTTCAAATACTCTAAATATTTTTCTGTGGCACGTAACATTTATATTGTTAAAAAAAATAAGGAAACATAACGAAATATATTTCCACATTTCTGGAAAAACTTTATTTTATTCGTCATACGGCTCAGCTTCCGATATCGTTGCAAAATTAAAAATTTTACATTAAATAGAAACGATCCGGAATTAAATAAATATAGTAAGCCCCTTCTGGGTACAAACAGGCACCAACAACTTCAGCTCCACTTGACTCGGCACGATTCCTTTTTGGCTCCACTTGACTCCACTTCCAACCTTCGCTCGATCTATTTTGACTTGTGAGAACCATCGTTTTGGGACGTTCGTCGGTTCTCTCAACTTTCTGCGACTTCTTTTAACCTCATTGGCCTTTTCTCCATCTCTCGCGTCAACTGGCGATTATTCCAGCATCCAAACATAACCATTTCTACTCGTTGGCGATTTTCCTTCACCTTTCTTCGCGCCCTCTTACGCCTTTTATTTCCGATTCGCGTCACTACCCATAATGGTCAACACGCGAAACACCATGGCCAAAAAGGCTCAGGAACAACCCGAGTCCCTTGAATTTCACGACGCCTCCAGCGTCGATTTCCCCCCTGAGCAAGTCGATGCTGACCAAGACTTGCCGGTACAATCTACCCCCCTGGCACCACCGGTTGCTCCCAGTGTCGTGAACCGGTCCCAGCCTACTTACACCGACACACTCCCGACTGCTTCTAGCGCCCCTGGTACCGGCCCTTTGGTAAATTCCGTCATTTTAATGCCCACAACTTGTGCCGGTACCTCTAAACAAGCCTATAGGCAATCAGAGTCCCGAGAATTCCGCGATGCTCCCAGCCTCGGGAATAGGGCTCATCCTACAAATATAGGGCTGCCCCCTTCGATGAGGAGGACCCAGACCTTTGGTTTGCAGTAGCAGACCGCATCTTCCAGGCCTCAGCCTTGCACGACGAACAACTTCGTGCAGTCGAGCTGTTGAAAGTGCTTGACCGCACTCAGCCACCGCATGTTGCCCACATAATAAGGTCGGCCGGCCGCAACCCATATAGCAACATGCGTGCAGCTCTGCTCGACGCCTTGGACGAGCCTGGAAGTGTGCGGCAACAACGCATGGCTGCTGTAACCAACCTTTCTGGGATGAGACCATCTCTTTTCCTGACCCATCTACGCTCTATAGCGGGGACCAGGATCGGGGACGACCTTATAAGGCCTCACTTTTTGAGGTGTCTTCCCCAACATGCCCGTTCGGCACTAATAGCCCAACCCAACCAGAGTTTGGGCTATTTATCCAAAATTGCGGACGCAATTATGGAAAGCTCAGATCAGTATTCTGAGCCTCCTGCGTACCAGGTAGCGGCGGTTTCTCAACACGCCGCCCAGCCTACACGGCACCCTCGTCTGCCTTTCACAGCCCCTCAATTGGCTCCAGTTCACCATCCTCCTCAAACCCAGTTACATCACAGACGGCCAGCCTCAACCAATTTCCCACAGAGGAATCCAGAGGCAAGGCCCAACGTTAGTCAGGGAAGTTCGCCACCACATTTAACTCCTGCTGACCGGCGGGCGCTCCAAACCTCACTCCTCCGCGAGATAAGTCAATTTCGCGCGGAGGTGAGGAACAATCCTCGAAGCGCCCAGAATCGAGCCATGCCGAGCCGTCCTCTTAATCGGCAAAATTACTCTCAAAATGCCCCTCAGAGGGCCTT
Organism: Microdon myrmicae; assembly: GCA_963931805.1. Taxonomy (NCBI): domain Eukaryota; kingdom Metazoa; phylum Arthropoda; class Insecta; order Diptera; family Syrphidae; genus Microdon; species Microdon myrmicae. The sequence goes on along the minus strand of OZ007496.1, from coordinate 62,411,254 downwards.
TATCCCCCAGAATGCCCCACAGAGGGCCAATTCCTCTCAAAATGGCCCTCACCGGGCCAATTCTCAGCGAGCTCCGGCTCGACCCCCCCGTAACGGCAATTCCAATGGGACTAATATAACTGATAATGCCGTTACCCTCCCTTGGTGCGCCAATCACCAACGATATGGCGATCGCGCATTCAATTGCAAGGCGCCTTGTGGTTGGACACAACCACCCACCACCCAAAGGCGCTCTTTAAACTAATTTTGCCGACCGACCCCCTCGCGCAATCGGCCGGCACCCATACAATAAGTCGCCTAACCATCCGGGATTCTAAACTGAATATCGCTTTTACTGTCGATACCGGCACCGATATTTCAGTCCTCCCGCGATCGTTTGCTCCGCGTAACCGCGTGCCAGCCGCACTTAAATTGTCAGCGGCGAATAATACGCCGATACTTACGTACGGACGTAAAAAGCTGACACTTCAATTGGGTCTTTGTCGTCCGATCACTTGGCGTTTCGTCATTGCGGACGTAAATGAACCCCTGATAGGTTCCGACCTATTAGGTGCACATAATCTGTTGGTCGATTCGACCCATAACAGACTAGTGGCTCCAACCGCACCCCCCTTGCCCATGACGGCATCTCCAGCGGCAACTTCAGGGGCCACAGAGTGCATAGACCCATTTCATGTTATGGTACAAGAATTTGTTAGTACAACAATTTCTCTACCTAACCAGCGCCGACACAAAGCCACGGTGTTTCATCATATAGAAACACGTGGTCCCCCGGTGAGCCAGCGTCCACGTCGACTGGCTCCTGAAAAATTACGTGCGGCGCGCGCGGAGTTCGAGTACATGATCGAACTAGGTATCTGCCAACCGTCGGACAGTCCCTGGGCAAGCCCACTTCACTTATTGAAGAAACGTTCTGGTGAGTGGCGCCCATGCGGCGATTACAGGCTGTTGAACGCATCAACTGTCCCTGACAGATACCATATTGCATACCTCTATGATTTTTCATATAAACTACGAGGTTGCAATGTCTTCACCACCCTGGATCTCACCAGGGCGTACCACCAAATTCCGGTGGCACCAGAAGACATCCCCAAGACCGCAGTCATTACACCTTTCGGACTCTTCGAGTTCAAAGTGATGACTTTCGGCCTCAGGAATGCCGCACAGACATTCCAGCGTTATATCGACACGGCTTTACGTGGTCTTAATTGCTGCCATGCATATCTTGATGACATTCTCATCGCCTCCAAAGACCACGCCGAACATAAACGCTACTTACGTCAGGTCCTAGAGCGCCTCCGCGAATTCGGTCTTGTCATCAACCCAGATAAGTGTCAACACGCCAAGGAGCAAATCACCTATCTGGGTTATGTCGTTGACAACCAGGGCATTCGCCCACTACCAGACCGTGTCGAGGCCCTCATGCAGTATCCCCGGCCTACTAACGTGAGTGAGCTTCGTCGATTTCTGGGCATGCTTAACTTCTATCGTCCTACGCTGAAGAACGCTGCCCAAATTCAAGCTCCCTTAAATGAATTCTTGAAAGGAGCTAAGCGCAATGATAAACGCCCCATTAATTGGACAGAAGCCTCTGATAGAGCATTCCAACTGTCCAAAGAACAATTGGCAAATGCCACCTTACTCCGACACCCCCTCGACGGAGCGGCACTTTCTATCCAATGCGACGCATCGGATACCGCAATCGGAGCCGTCCTTGAACAGGACATTGAAGGCCGTCCGGAACCACTTGGTTTCTTTTCAAGGAAGCTGAGTCCCACCGAGCGACGTTACAGCGCCTACGACCGAGAATTACTCGCGATCTACAGCGCTGTTAAGTACTTCCGTCATATGATAGAAGGTCGCTCACTCTCCATCTTAACAGACCACAAGCCATTGGTCTATGCGTTCCGGAAGAAGTCGGAAAATGCCTCCCCCCGACAAGAGCGTCAATTAGACCTCATTGGGCACTATTCTACGGAGATAAGGCATATCTCCGGTAAACAGAATGTCACGGCGGACGCCCTTTCTCGAATCGATACGATTCATTTGCGTACCGCCTTGAATAACACAGACCTTGCCCTAGCTCAAGAGGAGGACGAACAGCTCAAGTCCCTCCTAACTGCCGATACGGCACTAGAGCTTAAGAAAATTACCCTTCGCGACCCTTTGGGCGAAATCTGGTGTGATGTCTCCACTGGAACCGCTAGACCTTACATTCCCGAGAAACTTCGTAAGGGCGTGTTCCAGGTTTACCACAACCCAGCCCACCCCAGCGGCCGAGCAACAGCCGCTGCTGTCCGTCGCAAATTCATTTGGCCCCGGATGAACAAAGACCTCACCGGTTGGGCCCGTGCTTGTCTCCAGTGCCAGCGCTGCAAAGTAGCGCGACATAATGTACTGGAGCCAGCGCAGTTCAAGCTTCCCACGGCACGCTTTGCCCATGTCCACATAGACATAGTGGGACCGCTTACTCCATCAAGAGGATTTTCTTATATCCTCACTATGATGGATCGCTGCACGCGATGGCCAGAAGCGACACCTCTCCGGGCAGTTACTGCCGAATCAGTCGCCAAGGCCTTTTACTCAACTTGGGTCACACGCTTCGGTGTACCAACCGCCTTAACTTCGGACCGAGGTCCACAATTTGAGGCGACTATTTTTAGGCAGCTAACAAATCTTCTCGGCTGCCAAAGAAGTCGTACCACCGCCTACCACCCGCAATCAAATGGGATGATAGAGCGCTGGCATAGATCTCTAAAAGCCTCACTCATGTGTCATAATGACACACAATGGTTTGACGCCCTTCCAACCGTCCTCCTCGGCCTGAGGACAAGTATTAAGGAGGACCTGGGTGCTTCGGCAGCAGAGCTTACCTACGGTACCAACCTCCTTCTTCCAGGAGAACTTTTCCTGAATGGCGAAACACCGCGTGACCAACTTCGCGAATTGAGACATCTCCGTGACCTGCTACGTAAGGTTAGGGCAACCCCTGTAACCAGGCACGGCTCCATAAAACTTTTCGTCCACCCTGAAATACACAGCTGCACGCACGTCTTTGTCAGGGTGGATAAGGTCAAAAAACCCCTGGACCCACCTTATGATGGCCCGTTCAAAGTCTTCCGCCGCATCAGTGACCGCGTCTTCGAGATCGAGATTAGAGGCAAGCGATCCACGGTCAGCGTCGAAAGGCTTAAGCCCTGCTTTCTGGAAGCTTCCGCTCCAGAACCACCCCCATCGACTGACACCACTCCTACTCCACTACCACAACTTCCCTGTACTCGCGCTCAAGCGCGCGCCCATTCCCAACTAACCTCCTCCTAATCTGCCTTACCTGTTTCGTGACTACGTCACTGGGGAGGGAGTGATGTGGGGCTTTTCAGGGCCGGAAGAGCCATGCATCGCTCGATCCCCACCATTCCCAGCGATGCGACTTACCTTGAAGTCGAACCTTCAGCAAGGTTACGCAACCTTGCTACGGCATTAACCGCCAGCCAAATTGCTGGAATTAATTCAGTTACCTCGAAGGATAACTGACATAAATACCTTAGGCAGCTTACCTTTCTTTGGGGGGTTTTTCCAAACACCTTTTTTTCCACGATCCATTCCTGAAAACATTAAGTCCACGGCAAGGATTATCACCTAGCCGTGGCATCGAGAATTTCACCCTCGGGCATGTATAGCACCCAGTGCATCACGTTCCCATTACTTTATGACATGGAAACAAAATCAACACGGAGTTTCAATTTACTCGTTTTTTTTGTTTGTTTGTCCATGACACCCCTACGCATGCGGCTACCAAGTCTCATCAGTTTGCCACCGTCGACAAGGTTTCGGCCGACGCAAAGCAAACATTCACCAATTACCAGCAATAGCTGGTTTTCTATTATCGGTCTCCACCGATCAGGGACCGCAAACAAGCAACGAATTGGATGTGGCCATCAAGTGTTTACTTTTAACATCTGGCAATGGCTGCACCCTATATTCGTTGCAATACCTAAACATCGCATTCACCCCATGGATTGTTTATGGTATACCAATTCCCTATTAACGGCCGCCAACCGTCGGCGGACCTGGGAAATTGCATGTCCATCAACCAAATGTTGATTTATGGCCTCTCCTAGGGTGACCAGATCTTCGGTTTGTTTTCCTTTTTCACCAGACGGTTCGGTTGCCGACAAGTATTACACAATCAATTGTGTACACAGCCGCAGGCCCCATGCATTGTTTACATACCCATTACCAGGAGATGCAATTACGACGCTCGCATCCATCCTCGTGCACCGGAGGATCGTATGCGACGCTTACACATACATGCAAAATGTATGCCGTATTTCCCGGTCCAATCACGATTGACTGCTACCAGTTGATCGTGTAGCTCCTCCCTTTTTACGTATTTTTCTTTGCGATGTCATTTTGATGGCGACGACGGAAATGGAGTCAGATATCACACGGAGAAGGATACGCTCGCGCAGGGAATCCCTTTACTTTTTCTTTTTTTGTTATCTCAAGGAGCTCAGTCTGGAGTCGCGATTGCTTGTCAGTACTAAATTAAAGCTCTATAGTTGAAATCCGTGGAACATTTTTGTTTAACCAAAATCAATATTGTAAATTCAATCAATTGTAAACCCGTGATACGTGTGATGACTAGAGCGTTTCCGTGGAACATTTTTGTTTAACCAAAATCAATATTGTAAATTCAATCAATTGTAAGCCCGTGATACGTGTGATGACTAGAGCGTTTGTAGTTCTCAACAATTCACCAAACGGGATAATAATAAAATTTCAATCACCAGTACTTTCAGTGTGTTTCATTTTTCTTTATTATTGGATCAGCAGAGACATTTTCATCGATTGTGAAGTATTGATCCCGTGTTCCTGTGTTTCTTGGTGCTTGAGTTCACTGTTTTGCGTAAGACAATTTTTGTGTTAAATTCGTCGTTGGTGTTTGTGATTCGTCTTTTCGTCGGTGGAGTTTTTATCAATTAGCATCCTTGTTCATGACATAATAAAAACTTCCACATAAGCACTTCAACCCCTTTTCAGGTTGACTTGCCCCAGCTGCGAATGTGTTTATTTTTACTTAACTTTAAGTCTATGATTCGCATGCTGGGCGACACATGCGATGAGCAGCAGAGAGGATCAGTGTGTGTGTGTGTTTCAACCCTTCTGCTAGTGGAACAAAATTCAGAAAGGGTAAATTACCAAATATGGTCATCGGGGCGATGGATGGAATTTTGGTATTCTGTCGTTTCGGTGGCAATAACTAATCGCGTTTCAGATTCCGTGGAGGCAAGTTGAGCCTCCACGTTAAATAAAAGTTGGAGTCGGTCGCGCTTGTGAAGGTGGTTGCGTCAAACATTAAGCATTTAAGTTCGTGTGAAAATCTATTTAACATTCAATTTTGAACATTTAAGTCCCAGTGAATCTCTCCTTGCTTCAAGCCTTTAATTTCGTATGAAAATCTATTTTAACGTTAAACCTTAAGCGTTCAAGTTCATGTAAATATCTATTCAATATTAAACACTGAACATTTAAGTTCATGTGTTTATTTTTTATTCGCTGTGCTGTGATCCACTATACGAAGAACATATAGAGCGTTGACCAGGTGCGTGGCAAGTGCACTTATACAGTTTACAGAGGATGGGGTTAGAGATGAGCCAGTGCAGTACGCCCGCACCCATACTTACTACCCCATAAGAACTACCCAAAGCAGCCAAACAAACGAAGGATAATATGCGTTGTTTTTCCACTCTGCTATATAAATCAGAGGATTGTGTTCTTACAATATATTAAAGCAAACCAAATAAAATAGTAGCTGTTCTAAATTCTAAGCATAAATTTGTGAAAATTGATAAAAGTAATTGTTGCGGATTCGCAAATAAATGCAACGGGGGGAATCTAGTACGTTCGTCGTCTAGTACACTCCCTAACCACCATCCTCACCACGCCTGTCAGCAACCAGCTGACAATGCGTCATCGCCAAGGCACGCCAGCGAACCGTCACACAGATTTGAATGTGACTAACGTCATTTAGTCTGTCGCCAACCACCAGCGCGTGCACAACCGCCCGACCAGCAGAAGACAAAAATTGTTAAATAATTAAACAAGTAAATAAGAAAATTCCTCGAACCGATTCGGTCTTTTATTTGCATTTGTTGATTTCAATATCAAATGAGTTGAAACACGCGATTATTCACGTAATTGAGTTGAATCGTCTTAAGGAAGGTGGTTTCCGAGACTCGCCGTTATTACCTCTCGGTGGACGCAACCTTAGTCCTAACGGTTGCATCCGCCACAGTAATAAAAAAATGTTACTGGAATCTGTTCAATTTTATAACAGCACAAAATTTGGAGTTGATATGGCGGATCAAATGGTTAGAAATTATATGTTGCATAGTAACTCCCCCGACGTCCTTGTCCCAGCGAAAACATAAATGGGGCTGCACTACATATAAAACATTCGAAACAATTTCAGTCTGTACGACAACAATCATCTAAGACGCTCTAAAAGCATTTTAGGTCAACAATCATCTAAGACTATCTTCGCAAACGGCACCATTCTCATGGTTCAACACGGGACGCTCATCAGTGACCCAGCAAGCGCATAAATATGAGCAATCTACACGAAGACGGGCATTGTTTTTGGAGACACATCGGCATAGCCGGAACGCGACTAACATATTAAATTTAAGTAGTGTTACATAATTAAAATCGTTTAATTATCACCCCAGAATATATGCTTGACAATTTTGTTATTCTTCCGTTTTGTTGTTTAGCAAGCAAGATATAAATATCTTGTTGTATATATACATACCCGCCTGTCACGCGGGAGACGGGGGTTCGATTCCCCGTCGGGGAGCCTCTGGCGCAAGACTAATGACCTCGCCCGGAAAAAACAAACCATTACGGAAATTTTAACAAGCCCTCAGGACTTGCTAAATAAGGCCAAGACCGGATCCAGGTTGTAGTGCCGATGATGATGATGTATATATATATATATATTGTATATTAAACAACAAAATAAGATAAAAATAAACGAATAATTAAAGAAGAAGATTCGACGGGAGTCGAGTACCACGAACAAGTACCTACAACTCAAGGTGTAACTCAATCCATCGAGAACGTACTTCATCGAGGACAAAAGAAATCAGGGGTAAGTTATGTGATAGACAGTAACTCCGTAAAAACAATTGTTATAACAATACTAAATATAACAATTTGGCGCAGCCGGTGCTCACTATTCAGTAGTGTACCGGTTCATTAAATTTGTTCCAAATTTTTCGAGGATAGTGCGCTCCTTAACAAATTTGGTAAGGAAGGGCGTTAAATTCACTTGGTCAATCTGGTAATTTCCCTAGAAAATTAAACAAACCAAATCCATGACAAATCACACCAGATGTTCGAATTTGCCACAAGCAAACAATACCCAAATACCATTTCAAATGATCATATGCAAATAGATTGATGAAGATTCAGAAAACTGAATCTTATCTAAAACAAACATTGAGCATCGCATGAAATGTATTGAAAATCGAGATTGTTTCACGAAAATGTGTAACTTTGGGATACAATTTTCGATTCCTTTTCCTTTATAAAGGAATAGTATAGTGATCTCCGGGCAGCAGTCTAAATTCGTCTTTTGTCCCTGGAGGAAGTACCCCAGGTTAATCTTCGAGGAAATAAATAAAACCCATTCCAAAAAGAAACAAGACGCGTTTTCATTTTATGGACGACGAATAGCTAAGCATCACCTGGCCCCCACGGAAGACCAAGTGAAGACTAAGGACGAAGGCCAAATCCAAGGACGTTGCTCTTCCCTTTGAACTCAGAGGAAGCACGGCAACGAACCCTGTTGTAGGATAGGTTTTCAGAAGCTATTTTAAGAGATCACTTAGTCCTTTGAAGGACTAGGAAACACGCTTCCTGAAACCAAGAACACAACATCATTCGTATGTTGACGGATGGATGTGAGTCAGTTTTCATCTTCTGAGAGGTGCACACGCGTCCTGATCTTTGCATATACTTTCCTTGACAGTGGTAGTCAACAATTTTGTACCGATATCCCCTTCCCCGTCAAATGTGGTGTCCGAGGCGCGAATTTATTTTAAAAAAAGAACAATAATCAGATCGTTGAAATGAGTAGTGCGATTAATTTCAGTGTGTCGAAATAATTAAAATAAAGAACAATAATCAGATCGTTGAGATAAGTAGTGCGATTAATTTCAATGTGTCGAAATAATTAAAATAAAGAACAATAATCAGATTGTTGAGATAAGTAGTGCGATTAAATTAATAAAACACAAGATTATTGTCACCCCCATTCGAACATTAAATTCAATAAAGCAGTTACCACCAGCAATCATCACGTGTTTCATTTAGTTCCTTTTCTTTCTCGGGTGAACTTTGCGTTTGTGTTTTAGCACTATTTGGCCGGTGGACAATCATCAGTGAACAATACGTGGTGTTACTGCTGAATCCGCGTCCGTGTTGGGCGACTAGAAATTCCCGTTGTTATTTACAAGGGCGAAGGTTCACCGTATATACGGATCATAAGCCACTGAAGGGAGTTTTTAACGTGAAAGACCCCACGTCATGATGCCTTGAGCCGCATCCCGCAAGGTTGTGATGAGACTCCCAAACTACAAAGATGCAATGTAGTAACACGCGCCCAAGCAAAAAAACCTAAGGGAAAGCGAAGGATCCCAGGGAAGTCAAACAAATGACGAGTCTATTCTACCAGAGAATCCCATTCCTACCTGCACGGAAAAAGGAATGGAGATAACAAAACCTGAGGATATCCAGTTACTGCTTCGGGATTACCATGATTCTCCTTTGGGCGGACACCAAGGAGTGATAAAAACATATAACAAGATGCGTATCAATTTTTGGTGGAAGAACATGATGCGCGACATTAAAGTCTACATTAAGAAATGTAAGGAATGTCAAACCATGAAATCTTCTCCAGACCTACTGATGCCCATGGTAATCACCGACATTGCAAAGAGGCCCTTCGACAAGGTATATTTAGATATAGTCGGGCCTCTGGATCGAATTCCGGCAGGTAATAGTTATATACTAACCTTTCAAGACAATCTGTCTAAGTATATAGATTGCTACGCCTTACCCAATGCGGAGGCAGCAACGGTAGCCACGGTCTTCTTTGACCAAATAGTTGCTCGGTATGGTGCTCTGTGGGGGTTCCCTATACCACATGGAGAACCAACCCCCAATGCCAACCAATCTTGACCGCTAACAGCGCGTCACCCTAACCTAACCTGTAACCCATCCCAAACCTGCAATACATATATTCGCAACCATACAAAACCTGCAAGCGCACCCATCCCAATATGCAACAGCATCCGTCCTCAATCCGCAATTGCATACACCCCCAATTTACCAGAAACCCATTTTCCAAGCTGAAATAAATGCATATTCCAATTTACAACGGAATATTAATCATCTCCCCCAATTACATCACCTCACATACATTTTCCCAAAATTGCTTCGGTCAATTGTTTACTTAAGTTATAGCATTCTTAATTTCCCCGAAATGCATATGCTGTAATAAAACGCATATTCAAACCTACAACGGAACATTAACCATCACCATCAACTATACCGAGCCGCATACATTTCCCCGAAATTGCTTCGGTTAATATCTTATCTAAATGATATTCCTTGCTTGCAACCAAGCAATTCTAATTTCCCCCGAAAATCATTCCGGGTCACCTCCTGCCTAAACTATTTCCTCGCTTGCAACCAAGCTACATTTAGTTCCCCGAAAATCATTTCGGCTCCCATCCTACCCAATACCAATTCCTCGTATACATAGCGCAAGAGGAATTTAACTCAGCCTATACGGCAATGATTCTCCGAAAGCCAATCCCCTATACAGGCATAGCAACTCTTCTCGAAATTCCTAGTAAGTGGCAGTGAGCTTATTTCAGTTATGACTCAACCGTCACGACGCGATGAATAGATTGTGGGGTTCTTCAAGGCGCCGAAGAACCACGCATCGCCCCAACCCCATATAACCTACAAATACCTACAATTACCATAACAATGGCTTACCTGTACCTGTCCTACGCAGCTTACCTTTTTATGGGCCGTTCCAAGCCCTCCTTCGAGCGGTCATACCTGGAAACATAAATTCATGACAAGATTATCATCTTGCCATGACATCAAACCAGCATCAACCGAGCTACCTCAGTGCATCCGTCATGTATCGACCGGACAATGGACGGCACATGTCCATCAACACACACCAACCTCTCAGTGCGTTATCTTTTCACCCATCCATTGTCCAAGAAGACATTTCGGGCTACTTGCTGGCTTGCACATCTGCAAGCCAGATTTCCAACGGCATGACTGCGACCTATTTGTCGAAAGAAAAAAATCAAATTAACCATTGGCCTTCAAGTATGCATATTTGTTCGCATACCAACATGACCAATTATATGATCCGTTGCCGCATCTGGGAACAATCACCAGCATCGGTCATGACAGGATGTGTTACCTAAACAACGAGTAGCCACGATTCTCACGCTGGCTATCGAAACGGCTCTCGTTTACACAAAGTAAACACCAAGAAAATATTTTCGCCTGACGGCAACATTTCCGGGATTAACATATCCTAAGATAATATGCACTCACGCATTGTAACCTCGATCGTCTCCTCGAGGTTTGTTGATATAAGACGAACAGAATAGGAAACCAATTCCTATATTTTATGACGGTATGCCCCGCCAGCCTCATTATCCCATTCACCCTGTGCCCAGCCAGGGTGGGCAAGGGCTCTATTGACTTAGCGTCAATGATAGATTGTATCCTTAACGGACGGCATGTTTGACCTGTGGCATATGTGTTCTTTTTTTCCTTTCTTTTTCCCTTTCTTCGCCAAAGACATCCGATTGTGTTGGCTGATATTCAGGCGAACCTTCCAGTGGAATGAAAATCGTTTTTTATTGGTCATAGGGGGCGAAGGAGGAATTGTTTCTTCTGCGATGGTGCGCGTTGAAACCTATCGCAATCACCAGAGGCTGGGTCAATGTTGCTAAGCACCGGAGTCAGATTACAACCATCACCGCGGTCGGTCAAGCTATCTACCAGTCTCGAGTATTAATCACGCAAAGGTGTAAGTGTGTCAACGATCGAGTGTACTTTTGGAAATACTCAGTGTTTGAATTTCCTAGAACAATTTTTAACATTTTGTAAAAACTCGCGTGTTTGAAGTACCATAATTTGTACATCGTGCACAGAACAATTTTTAACAATTTGTAAATACTCGTGTTTGAATTACCATAATTAGTACGACAGTGTCCAGAACAATCACCACAGATATTGAATGTTAATTGTGAATAAAAGTTAAACCTTAAATCTCTAACCTGAATTGTGTTTTATTCCGAGAACAATCGTTGGGTGTAAAAGGGAATAAGTGTCCGTGTTTTGGCATCTCGACTTTTATCCCGCAAGATTCTTTCCATTTATCAGTCAGTCGTCATTCAACTCCCAACACGCGCACGTTGAGGGTCCCCCTGATAGCCGCCGCGACCACACGGGGGCGCGCACGCTTCCCGTGTGGAAAATAAGGTCGAGCCGCACCGCGTGAGCCTGCTGCGCGAGTCCCAACCTAAGTCGAGTTCGATACGTCGCGAAGCACGCCTACCCCGAGTCGAACGTTTCCCTTTTATTGCTGCGGTCACGGTTTCGGGAAAGAAGTGTTTCACCTTGTGCCTAGTTCGTAAAAACCAATCTAATAACATTGATGAAATCTAAGTGAAAAAAGGAAAGCCAAACAGTATTCGTTTCACCTCGTGCCTAGTTTGTAAAAACCAATCTAATGACGTTAATAGTAATAAAAAGACCCTCACGGCAAATTTAATGTGTTTCATTTTCCCTTGCGTCTGTGGACAGCGCGCTGGTGAACAATTCTCTAGTGGGGCGATAGTGAACTGGTGCCATACGTTGGCGCACCTACATCGTAACCCCCACACTGGTGACCCCAACTAAGAACGCCCAGCTTTCAAACACGTGTACTACATAGTGCTTCCCCTTCTTAAAAGAAAAAAAACAGTGACACCAACCAAAACATTTTTCAAAAACGATCGCCAAAGTGCACAATAAAAACACACACCTTCCGAACCACAGCCACGCGTAAGTACGAAACATAGAGAAAAGCGCTTGTAGAATTTCAGTAGTTTTTCGTTCACATTTTATAACCATTAATCCAATATAAAGGACAACAATAACGCCAACATTAGTACTGTGGGGAACGAGATCGCGACGCCAGAATGAGCGAGAGTTCTACCTCGTCTCCACCGTCACTATTTTTCCGACTATTTATTGTTTCTGACTCCGGATGCGAAAGTTGCGCATTACTTGCATCACGTCGGGGTCACCACAGTGGTGACCTCTAGTGAATTGTTTAAACGCAACCTTCTGGTCAGGAATAGGTGACACACAAATAAGAACAGTGACAATCAGTGGGCAATTGTGGCAGCAATTGCCAAAAGTCAATGAACGGGCAAACATCGCCCCAACGCCAGCCTAACAACAGCACCTGGCGAAACATCACCGGGAGCAGCCGATTGGATATCCAGCACGAGGAACAACACCATTTAAAAGTTGAAGTCGGTTAAAATTTACCTATATTAAATAATTTACAAGGTATAAGCCTTATTACTGGTGCATTAAAATATTTTCTGTCAAGTTCTCCGTTCATAAATAAAACGAGAATTAAAATACGCGTTTTCCTTTTAATTGAAAAGAAAATCATACAATCACCTCAGTGACTCTTGCGTTGTCCCTTTGACAATTTGCAGCTTATTAATCGGCGGAACATTTAGTGAAGTAGTGGGACGAAGTAGAACTCGCACCCATGCCGGTGCCACGACTTCGTACCCCACAGTACCATTGGTAATCAACCAAATTCTGAGCGTAATACGACAAATGATGTCGAAACGGAGTTCACAAATAAAACATGAGACCTCATCGACTCATCCTGCATCGCCTGTATCCCCTTTCTTGCTCCTTGGCAATGGAAAGGATGCTGTCAACCCCGAGAGTGTTGGCGCTAATTGTATACTAAACGTAACCTGACGTAATCGGTCACCGATCAGGGAAGCAACTTCCTAAGCAGCTTGTTTAAAAACGTGTGCAAGCTGCTCCGTATCAAGAAGCTTCAAACCTGAGCGTACCATCCACAGTCGAATAGCGCTTTGGAAAGAGCCCATCGACCACTCGTAGAGTACCTACGCAGTATTGTGGATGAAATTTCCCAATCATGGGATCAATACCTGAGGACGGCAACATTCGTGTACAACACGAACGTACACGAAGGTACCAAGGTTACGCCGATGGATTGTCTCTTTGGTTTCACCCCGGAGGTACCGTCTAATATCAAACAACCTCCGGAACCGATGTACAACAGTCCGCTACGAACAACAGAAATACCCAAACAAATTAATTAAAAAAATATACCTCAACATAATCATATCATATTTACATTGAAGATAGAAGATTGAAGATAGCAATTACCAAACTTAGCTAAACGAATTCCAATGATCAAGAACAAGCTGTGAAACATGAGGAAAAACTTCTTAATCGTACCAACGAACAAGCGATAAAGCTCCTGGACATTACCCAAGTAGTGACAAAGCTAAACCACACGAGTTGAATTAAAATGTATACTGAACGCTATTCTAGAAGCTGGATTATGGTTCTGTAAGCCCGTCACGTTCAAACTTAAAATTGTTTAAGTACAACGCAACAGTAGTATTAAATTGGCATTGTGAAGAACGTATTCAACATATCCAATAAAAGATGTAAACATATAGTAGCAGGGTCTACCGTATAGGCATTATGGAAGTATCAAGAAAGTAGGGTGGTAGATGCTTCTGCTACGAATATGTAGCGTCCTACGAACGAACAATTCCGCCCAGGTAAGGTTCCAAACCTTCAAGGAACTTACTTACCTTATCCAGTACACGTGCCCACAGACACGTGTCCCCAAAGCTCTTAATCAGGCCTGTAACAAGGGCATAGGAAGCTGAAACAATGTTGAACCCGACATCAAAAAAACAAGGAACTTAACGTTCAAAAACTTTCAGAATCGAGTCAACGCATCCATTCATAGTATGCAAAAACAATTCCAGATTACAGGCCATAAATCTTCCATCCAAAGCATCTGCACGATGTACCAGGAATTGCATTTTCGGTAGATAAATAACAACGGATGCATACGCTGGCAGCTAAACGCAAGAAAGCATATCGCCTATCCGCGGCCAAAATTGTAAACAACCGTAATTATCGCAACAAGATCATTCGGAAGATTTACAAGTCCAACGCCAACAAAGGAAATACTCCGGTCCCACGATTCCTTTGTAAAAATTTCACACCCATTAGAAGGATCTAATGGATTTCGGTTGTGTTTACAAAAGGCAAACAACCACGGGCTGTACGCCCGAAAAATCATCTCGGCCTTCGCGCCAGATGTTCTGTGCAAACAGAAGGCCGTGAAAAAGGAAATGCTATCACCAACGAAGAATGTATGCAAGATGACTTTCCCTTTCTCAAAAAAAAAAAAACTATGAAATATCCCCGGGGATACGATAACATGCTGCTAACAGGAATCCGGAAATTCTGTTAGCAGGGGGAATAAGAAAATTTTTGGATAGAGATACAGATACGATCTGTATCAGGGCATTTTGTGAGGAGTGGAGAATAGACAGTCGACTTGCGAGGAAGACTACTCGAGGAAGAGCCTGTGTTTCGTTAACGTGCCTTCGCCGTGTCAAAGTTATAACTGTACAACTTGCGTTGTCCTAAAACATTGCTGATAGTGTGTCCTTAAGACCAGACCTACCTTTAAACCTAATAGATGCTATTCCTAAGTGACTATTGAATTATTTCTTTCGTGACATTCACCTCTTCAAGGATTCGTCCTATTGTGAAACAATAAAAATGATTGTGCTATGAAATAAAGTAAAATTCAAAGACGATTTCCGTGTTTTATTAGTGACGGCATTCGCTCCAGTGTTCATCGCATTTTCCGTGTTACGTACTTCATTGGCCTTCGATAAAGATAAATTAACACATCACCAAACTGGTAACAACTTTGCCAAAAATACTATATACTAGTTTATGAGCACTCAAATGTAAACCCAATTATGTTTGAATAAAATTACTGTGTCAATCGCTAACATATTTCCACGTTGCGAGTAAGATTCTAAGAGGATAATTAGATTCTGTGTGACGTATTGTAAACAAATTAACGCATTTCACGATTTTAAATAATATTTTTAAAAAATAAAGCGAAAACTGGGGACATATGTGCCACAAAACTAAAAAAATGTTACATTCATAGTTAAAATTACTACAACCCTTTGTAACTAATGTTGACGACATGTTATAAAATATATAACCAATTGGCAATTTCAATTTCTGATGCACATCTTAAAAGTTATAACAGTGGAATGAATAATTTTTACAAGCTTTCATATGCCTCTGTAGGGAACAGAGTTTGATTACAATTTAGCGTTCCATTGTTACCTACGAGTATAATTTTGGTGAACCTTATAATGAATTTAACATATTGTAACACCAAGAATATGAATACATTTGTCATCTGTCACTTACCAATTTCTCGGCGCTGGGATGTTGAAGATTCACTTGTGTTGAACACACATTTTGATGACAGATATAAAATCCGCCGTTGAATAGATTAAAATATATCCATAAATCGGTATTATGATGATACTATCGCTGTCGACAAGGCGCTGTTTATCTTGTGAGTATCATCACTGCTATTGCTTCCCGAACTTTTTTTGAATACTGATGATGTTTTAAAAGTATTCTTAATTCTGCTTCAGCGATTACACCGTTCCTTTGTCCTCTCCAGAGAGTTGTGTTGTAATATACACATATTGCGGTCAGCAATCT
Source organism: Microdon myrmicae (assembly GCA_963931805.1). NCBI lineage: Eukaryota > Metazoa > Arthropoda > Insecta > Diptera > Syrphidae > Microdon > Microdon myrmicae. The sequence goes on along the minus strand of OZ007496.1, from coordinate 62,395,315 downwards.
TACCTCAAAATACAGTCTGGATCCTCTTTTATTGGTTCGGCAATTGCGATGTTATACAGGATGCTGTGAAAACATGTACGAATATGTTTACACGATCGCAATTAAACCGACAAACTATATCCCCATTTCAACAATATTTGAAGTATGATTGAATGTCTGAAATCAAATACATATGTTTTGTGAAACTTTTATTTAAATGCTAGGAGTAAAATATTTTAGATGAATTTAATAGAAAATACACCGTGCAAAGATTTCGTACCGAGGAACGATTACTTTCTATTTACACTTCAGCGCTTAAAGGTGATAGGAGATCTGATCAGTGATGGCACCTAGGTTTAATTTGTCGGGTAGGCTGAAAAGTAGTGCACACCTGCCTGCAGAACACGAATAAAATAGCCTGCAGACCTTGCGGTAAACGGGAAGAACCCGGGATCAAGCATTTATCCAGTGTTTTTCGAGAACAGGAAATATAGCGGTGTGTTCTAGTGTTATGTTAACGCGAGTTACGGGGTGTTTGAAATTTTTTATTCCATTTTTTTATTGGCTTAGATTTTTAATTACGCCGAAACACTACTAGATTTATAATCAATAACGTCCAAGAATGAAAAAAAAAATTTTAAATAGTCTCAAAAACAATTTCAACTATATCGTTGACGCTGCATTTTTGAATCGCGCGGTCATATATACGTCTATATAGTGACCGCCAAGAATATACTTCAAAACTATGTTATAAATGTCCCTGTATACTATACATACACTATCGTAAATTACATAGTACGTTGAATAGATTAACTAACCCTGCGAGTAGGGCGTTAGAATATTGTAGCGAGCTTAGGGTTGGCTGGATTAATTATTTTTAGTAAATAAGAACCGTTAAATCGATTTTGAATTAATGTAACACTTTATTAGTCCGTTAATAACAGCCGTTACTTTTACCGTACACATAACGATTTCTTGACTTATCGCTTCCTTACTTATCGCATGCTTACTCTGCTTACTTCACTGCTTACTATTTTTACTTCTGTGTGCGATGTATTTATACCGTTTCCTCATTCTGATTCGGCGTTTCGTTTCCGTCCGTTCCACAGCCTTGAATGTTCTACTGTTCATAGTCTCCAGTTTTCCAGTACTTTCTAGAATATTCTAGTACTTTGTTTCGGACTTTCTCGAATATTCTAGTACTGGTTTTCATATGCGTCACATTACCCTCCACCTAGATTAGTTCGTCCCGAACTAAGTTCACTGCTCTCCTGGGTTAACAAAAGTCGCCAGTCGGTCACGATGTACCACTTTCATCTTGGCGTTCGGTCTTCACTGAATCCTATAGACAACGTCGTTAATTCTTGTGAGAATCTTATACGGTCCTTCCCAATGTTGCTGCAACTTCGGAGACCTTCCTTTTTGCCGATGAGGGTTATAAAGCCACACGTTATCGCCTGCATTAAATCCGGATCCGTTGGCTCGAACGTCGTACCTTGTTTTCATTCTGTCACTTGATACCTTGATTTGCTTTCGAACCAAATGATAAATCTCATCGAAGCGATTTCTCCATTCGGCTACGTAGTCTTCAGTCTTATCTATGGCGTCTGGAGGTATTCCGAATCGCAGATCGGCTGGTAATCGTATCTCTCGTCCAAATATAATTCTTGCTGGAGAATGGCCTGTCGTCTCGTGATTAGCCGATCTATAACTCATGAGAAAGGTTTGTACATATTTTTCCCAATCTCGTTGGTGATCACTAACGACCTTCGATAAATGCTCTTTTATTGTGCGGTTGAACCTATAGCGTTTGAAATAATAGTGAAGAAGATCGTGTGATTAGAACTAACGCTATGACAGCTCCAATCACGAAAAAAATTGTACCTAAGCGTTACACACCAGGCTACTGACCGTGTTTAGAATTTGATTTCCAAACTCGACTATATTCCACCGGTTTGAATTATTTTTTTGTTATTTATCGCTTGGTTTACGGTTCTGATGTATTTTTCTTATTCGATTTTTCGTTCGTGTTCTTCACTATTTCGCTTGTGAATCGTGTGTATCTGTTAGAATCGCTACACCACTCCCGCCGCAGTAACTTCGTTACGATCAGATTCGTATGCGGACGACGGACGAACGAGAGAAACGAGGAAACATCGGAAGCTGTGCTCTATGCGGAAGTCGTGACCGTGTGTGAAGTTCTGCTTTACTATGGGAAGTGTATGCTGCGTGTGTGTACAAATCACGTCGTAGTCACCAATTATAGCGTTTGAAATAATAGTGAAGAAGATCGTGTGATTCGAACTAACGCTATGACAGCTCGAATCACGAAAAAAAATGTTACCTAAGCGTTACACACCAGGCTACTGACCGTGTTTAGAATTTGATTTCCAAACTCGACTATATTCCACCGGTGTGAATTATTTTTTTGTTATTTATCGCTTGGTTTACGGTTCTGATGTATTTTTCTTATTCGATTTTTCGTTCATCGCTACAAACCTTTCGACCATTCCGTCTGACTGCGGATGTAAGGGCGTGGTCCTGGTTTTCCTTACGCCCAGTGCCGCACAGATGCCTTGAAATATCTGTGATTCGAAGTTTTGGCCTTGATCGGAATGAAGCTCACAGGGAACTCCATATCTGCTGATCCAATTATTGATAAGCTGCTCAATGACGGTTGTTGCTTCTTGGTTTGGAATTGGAAGGACTTCCACCCACTTGCTGAAGTAATCCATGATGACCAACATGTATTTGTTGTTGTCGTTGGTTTTTGGGAACGGTCCTGAGATATCAATCGCAATTCGAAAGGGGCACCCACGTTGTACTGCTTCATAGCGCTCTTTGGTTTTGCTCTTGGTCCTTTGGTCGAAGTGCAAGTTGTGCACTTCCTACACCACCACTACCGTTTCCTCATTCTGATTCGGCGTTTCGTCTCCGTCCGTTCCATAGCCTTGAATGTTCTACTGTTCATAGTCTCCAGTTTTCCAGTACTTTCTAGAATATTCTAGTACTTTGTTTCGGACTTTCTCTAATACTCTCAACTTATAAGCTCCCTGAAATGGTAGAGAGATCTCCCTGGGCATCTTTCGGAGGTTGGCTGATGGACCGGTTCGAGAAAAGATCGGTTTAGGTTGTAGTCGGTACCAAGGTGTGATACTACCCCGTCACGCTGTACATTCCGCGATATCGTCGGGAGAAATCTTCGATTATGTTTCCGATGTATGATTGATGGTCCGGACTGAAACGGAGATACGTCATGATGGTACCTTCTGAAATAAAAAATTCCGGAAGTAAACTAGTTTCTCAATCGGATCTCCGAATTTTTATTAAACTCGTCATCGCGTTTCGGGTTCGTTCTCGAGACTCTGTGAACATTTGTCTGATAACGGCAATTTGTAATATCAGGGGCATCGGTTTCACCAATACGAATGTAAACGCCGTCCACCAATATTTGCAAACAGCTAATCCCGATATTTTTGCCTTAACTGAGATCCAGGTCGATTCCTCAACTAATTCTAGACAGCTTCGTTGTTCAGATACGGCTTACGTCCGAGATTTCGTTTAAAGTGTGGTGTCTGCGTTTTCACGTGGTCCGATTTGGATTGCCGAATTCTGTAAAATTTCCTTGTTGTCTCTATCGCTCCACGAATGACGATCTAGCAGCGATACTTTTGGAACATTTTTCACGTACCGTCGACTAGATACAGATGAACCACGAGGCTTCTGAAATTGTCGTCCTTGGTGATTTTAATGACATGACAGAACGGACGAGGCTGGGAAGCTGGCGGAGATGTTCGGTGTTAGCCACAATTTGACTCAACTCGTGGAGGTGCTTACGCGAGTGCCGGATACCCGAGGTGATTATGCGAACACCCTGGATCTCCTTTTGAGATCCCACCCGAGCGTTTATACCGTGAAAGTTGCTGCGCCACTGGGAACTCAGATCACTGACTGATACTGGTCTAAGAGGCTTCGCCATGTATGGAAGTATGGGGCTGCTAACTGGGACGATTTGCGAGATTTCTTCACATCCTTTCCGTGGTCGGAGGTGTGCTTTGGAGACTCCTATGGTAACGCATGCGCGGAGTCGGTCATGAAGATTATTCTTCTGAGGGTGATTTACATTCCGCATTCCATCAAACTAAATTCATCTGATAAACCTTGGTTTGATAAAAAATGCGAGCAGATTACAGCGGCAAAAATAGAGCTTTCAAATAGTGGCGCTCCAATCCCATCGAGGTTAACGGAAAGAATTTTGTTAGAATCAAAAACGCGTGCAACCAGGCGATTGATACCGCGAAGAATTTCTACAACGACTGAATGACCTATAAACTCCGTGAGTGCCCAACTGGTGTGTGTCCTTCCTGGTCCATGGCAAGGGCTGTCAGCAGTAACTTCGCTTTCCCTTCTTTTCTTCTGTTAGTGACGGACAGCGGGACAATAGTCATAAATTCAAGAGATAAAGTTAATGTGTGCGCGAATTTATTTTCCGCGAATTCAAGCCTCGATGCCGTTGTTTTGGAGCCAGCTGTGATCGCGCCGGTACGGTCCTCGATGCGGGATGTGAGGTTCCGCCCACGTACTATTCAACGCATTTTACGTGGACTGGACTGTAAAAAGGCAACCGGCCGGGACGGAATACCAATAGTAGTCCTTAAGAACTGCACTCCACAACTGTCGCCGGTTCTTGGCAGGCTGTTCTGTTTATCTTATGCTCGGAGGGCATTTACTACCTGCTGGGAGGTGGCTCGAGTTATTAATTAATAATTACCGACCGATAGTATTGTGGGGAGGAAGTATGGTGCGCCGGCGTACGGTGCTGGTTCACTTCCGTCCTCCATCATAAATTGTTAGTTCTTCCTCATACGAAAGAACTGAGTTCACCGCAAACTGTTAGAAAGAAGAATGTCGTCCACCGAAGACATACGACAATAAAACGCACAGATGGCACCGAAGCGAAAGTGAATGAAACGCACTGTTTAATGGTTGACTACAAAAGGTTATTTTTATTCACAATAAATCTTAACGCATTTAATTAGATTACAGGACACGGATGCTAATTACGTCGACGATGAAACGGATGCACAAAAGAATGTAAGACGATGTACTCTACTGTATGGCATTATACTGATTTACACACGAAAAATTACTTTTAATTGATTATGTTGCGACTACTTGTATTATGCAACACTCACTTCGGATTGTACGCGTCCGCAGCGCTACGGACAGCGGGAGCAAAACGACCGGCTCGGTCGGTGGATGGTAAAGGACTCCACGATAAACGGCTCGTGCAGAGCAGACTCGCTAATAGGGTGAGTTTCCCCGAGAAAGAAAGTGTTCCTCTCGTGGTGAAAACGAGGAAAGAGGATCTCACTGGTGAAGTCCTGTAGTGGTGTGCGTGAAGTCGATCGTTGAGATCAGATTGTTTACTAACGCCTGCAGGTCAAAGCGAAACGAAACCTAGACAAGGGATGCAAAACAAAGGAAGAAGCGACCTAAAGCATCGTCCGGTAATGAGGGTCAGGTGAGTAAATAGCAGCCACTCATTAGATGCTAAACGGGATGGAGATAATTTTGGTTAGAATTCTTATGGGGAATTTTTGGATTCGAATGAATCAATGAAGGTAAGAATTCTTTTCCAAAAGCTTTTAAATAAATAAATTTGATAAGCTTGATGCGTGAAGCATTTGCAGATGCTTAACGCGATTGCATTAGCGGAGAGTTATGATGGCTGGGTTGTAGTTATGGGGGTTCTTCGGGTAAGTGTACAGTGGGGTTTGGCGAAACCGCCACAGTATTACTGTATATGTTATTTAAGATGATGGTAAAGGTCATCAACGCCGAGTTAGTTAAGTATTTGGAGTGCAACGGACGTCTGAATGATCGTCAATGCGGATTCCGTGGCACGCGGTCCACGGGAGAACCCTTATAACCGATATATGGACATCTGCGATTGAGGGGCATAATGACGTAAGGCCGGTCGCATTGGATATCTCCAAGGCTTTTGACCGCACGCCACTTTGACAAAATTTAGCTACACTACGGTATGGTACCACTTATCCTAGGAACTGAAATTCTCATTAAGTGGAAATTCGTCCCACTTGATGATAATAAAACAGTAAATAAATAAATAAAAATAGAAACACCTTTTAAGAGACAGAGCACACAACAGATATGTGGAATATATATGTAGAAACAGTAAAGTTGTTTGCTAAGATATTCGAGACTACACAATAAAAAGCTGAAATACATCAATCAGCAGCAGGCGGTAAGTACCCAATGAACAGATCCATAACAATAGTGCCGAAAGTCTCCGGTGGAAGTACACGAGCGAAGGAGGTGAGGAGATGAGATGAGGAGGTAGAAGTGTTATGCCTAGAATAAGGAACGTAAACAGAAATGGAGTTGAAGATTAGTAGTAGCAACTTCTTCAGTTAAGTGATCAAAACAGAATGAGAATCTGCTAAGCTAATCTTTAATAAAGTGAAAATTTGATAATTGTGGGAGTCGTATGAACCGCAGACCGGACTTGTGAAAAAAGGTAGGTGGTAATTGTCGATGGAAAGAGCGAAAGAGAGACGAGAGAGAGAGAGAGCGAGTGAGAGAGAGAGAGCGAGTGAGAGAGAGAGAGAGAGAGATAGTGAGAGAATATATAAAAGAAAATTTGAACATTTTATTAAAGAACGTTCTTAGTTTTTAACCTTATACTTTTTTATCATTTTATAGTTAAATCCTTCCCGTACATACATCACAAATAGAAAGTAATTTTATTTTTTAATTTCAGATCAATAGGAATAGGGTGACACTTTTGGACCTCGCACCAGAGACGCCTAAAGAGCGATTTTACTGACCCGGTATTTCGTAGAAAAAGGTGCTTTTGTACTCTTGAAAGTTCAAGTACATTTGTGTGGAATGTACAATATATGATACCTTTATTTCATCAGCTTTAAAAAAAAACTCATGTTGAAGAGTCTAAACGGTTTTTTTCCAATAAACAGAACACCCACTAACACTGTTTGCAAGAAATATGTAAAAAAAAAATTTTTCACATGCATCCGATCACTGCCCAGGTCTCTTACGGTTATCATACAGAATCCACTTTACATCACAGGTGACTATCCGCTGGAAAAACGGTTTAGTTTGGTTTCTTAATCTAAGTGATGAGCAGATTTCCAGGCGACGTAGTTTCTGGGACTCGTTCAGTTCATGGGGTACCCATTTATCGAGTTTCTTTGCCTTTGTATGCTCTCAAGTAGATCGAGAGTATGTTTAGGAGCCGAGCTCCAAACATGAGAGCAATATTCGAACACAGGTCTAATTTCGGGTTTATACATGAGAAGAATTTGAGCCGGAATAAAATATTTCTTGGATCTAAAAAGATAGCTCAGTTTTCCGGAGGCTGACCTAGCGATGTTCGACACGTGTTTATGCCACGATACATTCCCACAGACCGTGATGCCGAGTAACGTCAAGCTTTCTCCAGATTCAAGGGCCTGGCCATTCATCATCAGCTGTGGAACCGATGATCCACTTGTCTTTGTGAATGTTGTATACTGTATACTCGTTGCAGTGAAGTCGACGAGATTGGCTTTTCCCCACTGCATGACCTTATGCAGATCCCAATTATGAGAGTCAATCTGAACACCTCGTTATCCGTTGTCTCCAACAAATCATTTATGTGAAGCAAAAACAAGGTTGGAGCCAAAATAGAATCTTGATGTACACCGGAATTAACAGGATACAGATTCGAAGACTCCCCATCTACAACAACCCGGATCGATCGATTTTCGAGGAAGCTCCTCGTCCAGTCGCAAAGCGGTTGGGAAAGTCCATATGAACAAAGCTTGCTCAGAAATGCCCCCTGTCAGACGGGGTCAAAAGCCTTGGAGATATCCAATGTGACCGCCCTTGACTGACCATGCCGCTCAATCGCAGATGTCTATATATCGGTTATAAGGGTCAAAAGGTCTCCCGTGGACCGCCTGCCACGGAATCCTTATTAACGACCATTCAGAAGTCCGTTACACTACAAATACTTAATTAACTCAGTATTGATGACTTTTTCCATCACCTTAGATAACATAAACAGTAATGCTATCGGACGGTAATTTTGTGGGAGACATTTTTTTCTCGTCTTTGGGATTGGCTGAACTTGTGTGATTTTCCAGCAGGTAGGAAATGTCCTCCGTGCATAATATAAACAGAAGGGTCTATTGATGATATTCCGTCTGGCCCGGTTGCCTTCCTACAGTCCAGTTCACGTAGAATGCGGTGAATAGTACGAGGGCGAAATCTCACATCCCGCAAGATCGTACCGGCGCGAACACAGGTGGCTCCAAAAGGCCGGGATCGAGGTTTGAATTCGCGGAAAATAAATTCGCAAAACAAATTAGCTTTATCATTTGAATTTCTTACTAACGTCCCGCTCTCCGTCACCAACGGAGGGAAAGAGGAGGAAGCGAATTTACTGCTGACAGCTGGGCCAGTGACCAGAAGGAGCGCGAACCAGTCGAGCACCGAAGGAGTTTATTGGTCACCCTGTCGTTGTGAGCTTTCTTCGCGATATCAATCGCCTGGTTGCACGCGTTTCTGATTCTAACAAAATTCGTTCTGTTAACATCGGTGGGATTGGAGCGCCATTGTTTAGAAGCTCTATTTTTTGCCGCTGTAATCTGCTCGCATTTTTTGTCAAACCAAGGTTTATCAGATGAACTTCGTTTGATGGAATGTGGAATGTATATCCCCAACCCGAGAAGAATCATCTCTGTGACCGACTCAGCGCAAGCGTTAACATCGGAGTCTTCGATGCACACCTCCGACCATGGAAACGATACGAAGAAATCTCGCAAATCATCTCAGTTAGCAGCCCCATACTTCCATACATGGCGAAGCTGCCTAGGCCGGTTATTCGCTTGGCATGCAAGTGCTTGCGCGACAGATACCAAGCAGTGATCTGAGTTTCCCAGTGACGCAGAAACCGCTACGGTATAAATACTCGGTTCGGATGTCAAAAACAGATCCAGGGTGTTCGCATAATCGCCTCGGGCATCCGGCACTCGCGTTGGCTCCCCACGAGTTGAGTCAAGCTGTGGCTTACAGCAAACATCTCCGCTAGCCTCCCAGACTCGTCGGTTCTGTTAGAATGTAACAACCAGTCGGAATTGTGCACATTGAAATCGCCAAGGACAACAATTTCAGAAGCTGGGTGGTTGATCTGTATCCAGTCGACGGTATATGAAAGATGTTCGAAGAATGTCGCCGGTCGATCGTCATTCGGGGAGCGGTAAAGACAACAAAGAAATTTAACGGAATTCCTCAGCACGACCCTCAACCATATGATGTCCATATTATTGGGTTCCAACGCCTCCATCCACTGGCAAGCCAGATTGGACCGCGCGAAAACACAGACTCCGCCCTTAAAACGGAATCTCGAATGCAAGTCGCATCCTGAGCAACGAAGATATGTCGAATCAGTTGACGAATCGAATTGGGTCTCAGTTAAGGCAAGATATCAGTTTTCACTGTTTGCAAATATTGATGGACGGCGTTTACATTCGTATTGGTGAAACTGATGCCCCTGATGTTAAACAATACCGTCACCAGTCGAGCGTGGGCAGAGCCTTAAGACCGAGCCCGATTATGCGATGACTGAAACCTGCCATTATCGGCTTTAATGCAATAAACGAAACGCTAGGCACTCTTCGCGTGCGAGGCAAATTTAAGAACATAAACCTCACAAACGTTCACGCACCTACAGAGGAGTCCCCTGACGACGAAAAAGAAGAATACTAGAGAACGTCGAACGGGGCCTCAATTCCTGTCCAAGATACGATGTGAAAATCGTTCTTGGTGATTTGAATGCAAAAATAGGTCGGGAGCCGGTTTTCAGGCACTACGCAGGTTCCCATAGTTTGCATGAGAATACTAATTACAATTGACTACGAGTCATCGAACTGGCAGCATCAAAAAACTTGGTCGTTGCGAGTACCAGGTTTCCGCGTAAAGACATCTACAAAGCCACCTGCGTATCACCTGATGGAGCTACTCGCAACCAACTTGATCACGTGTTGATAGATCGGCGTCACTCCTCGAGCCTGATGACGGTACGAACGTACCGAGGTGCCAACGTCGACTCGGATCACTATCGTGTTGGTGCAGTTTTCCGAGCGCGGATTGTCTTACGGAGACGTATTGCATCCGCGGATCAGCTTCGAATCAACATGGCTGCATTACGCAATGAGAATACCAGTAACACCTTTGGTCAGGGCTAGGACTCGTCACCGAAAGTTCGATGGAGGGAGAGTAAGTCCTGGCGGCAGAATGCCGGGCGTAGAAGAGAAATGGACACACCTTAAGAATACTGTCATTAGTACTGCCAACTCCATCTTAGGCAGTAGTTGTAGAGATCGGACCCACTGGTTTGATGATGAGTGCAAACTAGCGACTGAACGTAAGAGTACTGCATACTGGGCAATGCAGCAGTCTCATACGACGCGGGTACGGGAGGAGAAATATAAAGCGCTCAGAAGATTTGAAAAAAGACTTCACAGACAAGAGAAAAGCGCTTGGGAAAAAAACCTTGTCTGTGAAATAGAGAAAAGTAGAGAGCGAGGTCCGCACCAGGCACGGATGTTCTACCAAATAATCCACAATTGACGCGATACACACCACGCTGCACTTAGTGCAAGGATAAAAAAGGTAATCTGATGACCAATCCTAAAGGCGTTCTGGAGCGATGGGAAGCGCACCTCAATGAATTGCTAAATGGCCAGCTCACATAAGAATTGGAGACTCCACCAATGCAAAATCAAGAAGAAATGCTACCGCCACCAAGCATTGACGAAGCATTAAATGCCATAAGACAGCTCAAATCAAATAATGCCCCCGAAGCTGTTGGCATACCAGCTGGGCTGATCAAACAAGGAGGGACAGCGTTACATCGCGTTATTCATGAGATCGTGGTACACGTATGGGAGCAAGAGGAGATGCCGGAAGATTGGCGTCGTGTTATAATTTGCCTCATACATAAGAAGGGAGATATCACACTGTGCAGCAACTATAGGGGTATACCATTGCTGAGTACCGCCTGTAAGATACTCTCTCAGATATTCACCCTTAGACACGCGATGGAAAAATGTCTGGAATTTAAGATTCCGTTATATCATATATTTATAGACTTTAATGGCCTACGACAGTATAGCCATGGTAAAACCATATAATACCATGAGGGAGTTCGGCATTCCAAACAAATTAATACGACTTTGTAGGTTGACGATGACCAACGTAATTAGTCAAGAAAAAATAGCGGGATTGCTGTCCAAACCAATAAACAACTTTAATGTACTCCGACAAGGGGACGGTCTGGCCTGCCTCCTCTTCAACCTGGCGTTGGAGAAAGCATTCCGTGACTCTGGCGTCACAACTAGAGGGACTTTTATCACCAAGTCCAGCCATCGGCTGTACAGGACTCCTTCACCCAGATCGAGGAGGCGGCACAAAACCTGGGACTGCACATTAATGAGAGGAAAACTAAGTACATGGTGGCAACTTCTGCGAAGAGAAGACCTAACCTTGGTCAAACTATCAGGGTAGTGAAGCACGAATTTGAAATAGGGCAATCCTTTAACTATCTTGGGTCAATAGTATCAGCCAATTGCAATATGGAAGAAGAAATACGCGAACGGCTGATCAAATCCAACAAAGCCTACTATGGTCTATCAAGGCTCTTTAAACCCCGAAATTTATCCAGAACATCCAAGCCATTACTGTACAAGACCATGGTCTTATCAGTACTCATGTATGGATCCGAAACCTGGGTGCTCAATAAAAGGCACTCTAAACTCTCAGCCGCGTTCGAGAGGAAGGTCTTAAGGAGAATTGTTGGCCCCGTATGTGAGGGAGGACGATTCCAGAGACGCTACAACCATGAGTTGTACGCAATCTAACTTGAAGCTAATGTTGTAAGAAAAATCAAGCTCTGTAGACTCCGGTGGGCGGGACACCTAGCTCGAATGAGCGAAGAGGAGCCTGCCTGGAAAATCCTTTGTGATAGGATGTATGTAAGGAGACAGCGCGGCAGACCTTGTCTGCGATGGAGGGATGGCGTAGACCAGGACACCCAGAGCCTGGGAGTGCCAAACTGGATAGCATCGGCTCGAAATCGGGATCGGTGAAGAGGTTTGTTAAATAAGGCCAAGACGGGATCCCGGTTGTAGTGCCGATAATGATGATGATGATGAGGAAGAGTAGTGACTCGGGATCAGTACATTTTTGATCGATCTAATCCAACAGGCATCAATTAAGTGTCCCAACCGCTTTACATATTATAAGCCCAGAGCCTCTTCGAATTAATTTCAAGGTACGCTACTTTTTGTTAAATAAGGTCAAGACCGGATCCCGAATGTAGTGCCGATGAGGATGATGATGGAATTAAGGACCTTTTAAATGCAACGCTTCACTCTCCAGCTGAAGAAAACATCCTTTATACTTACTGAAGTTCATCATTGATTTGTTACACTCAACTGAAGCCCCATGTTTCATATTCCGAAAGAACATAAATTACGCTAACCCCTAACATATTTAATGACAGACATAGTCAAGGACATATCCCGAAATACTGTCCGAGAAAAAAGACCACCAATCAGCAGCAGCAGCCGTAGTGGTAACGGCGGTAAGTACCCAATGTACAGATCCATAACAAGAGTACCGAAAATCTCTGGTATATATAAGTATATCGTCGCACTTGTGATTCAAGCACGACAATTATAACAAGATTGGTGCAACCGTCTGTCGGGAACTAATTAAAGGTATTAAGTTCAATTAAATCGGTACCCCGGCCACATTTTGTACTAAAATTGCGAACTTTAACTGCAAAACCTCTAAAACTTTTGAAAATATGGATCAGCATTGAAAACATGTTATTTTTTCGTGTAGCATTCCTCTTAATAATTTTGAGCTCTTAACTGATATGGTATTGTGTTTTTTCTTTTGGCAACACTTTAAATAGTGCACAATTCAATTCAAAATTTTCCGAGGATTTTAAAACATACCTAATAAGCACTGCATAGCGAATGAACATTACATTGCTTGCTGGAAGAAAGATACAGAACACGCTGCTCCTATGCTCCAATGAGGGAATTATCTGAAATAAATACAAATGTTTAATATCTAAAATTGAAAGCATTACGAATTTCATTGAGGAAATAAATTATTGAAATTTTTGAAACATACCTTTGAAGAGTCGCATTGCAATCGGTACATGAACTTGTCAATTTACCTTGCCTTAGACTTCTCGACATTCTTCCAACTTGCAAGTATTTTCTATATATTCCCAATGCCACATGGATATTTCATAATATTATTTGTGTCGATATCCCTGGAATTTGTTCAGCGTATGTCGTTTGAATTTTATAACACATTGTTGATCTCGGATTGTCATCCCAAAACTCCTTTTAATTAAATTGACGGCGGCTTTGTTCTTCGATGGCATTTTCCTTGAACTGTTCTGTTCTTGAGTCGTAATTACACGCTAGATCTTTCATTATTTGTTCACTATATTACAATATCCAACTTTATTTAATTTAATGAAATAGTAGCTGGGCAGATACTAGTAATTTCACCGCAAACAAAACAAATAGAAACTTTTATAACAAGAATGCCGGCAAACTACTGAAAGAAGTTAACTGTTGAGTACAACACAATGTATTGCTTTTGGCGGGCAACAAACAGCTGTTTCTTGGTTTGAGTTGAAGTTGAGGTTTCTGAACACTTCATTCACTGTCTGTCTCTTTTCTTTGCTTGCATGCTGTAGTATTTTGATCTGGTTACCTTACAACTACATGTTACTTTTCTTTCTGCGAATGCCGAATCATGTTTACTTGTCAGGCGTCCTTTTTGTTTCTTTTAAATCACGTCTGGACTTTTCTTTCCTAGGCTTTTTCTAGAAATACCTGCACATGATCTTGAAATGGCTACCTTCCACCTGATTTTTTTTTAACATACTGTGTTTATTTGACTAATAATCAATGTTTACATTAAGTACTAGAGCCAACTTATAAATCTAGTGATACAATTGTTTACACGCATACATTACACATTTTTCAAACATGACTGAATGTGTGAATAACTATTTGAGTATTATAGGTTTTAATATTAACAGTTTTCCAGGATTTTTATTTTTTTAACTTAATCCAATCTAATACTTAACTTAACTCTAACTTATTCTAGTTTAACCTAATTGATATTATAATAAGTTAAATATGTAATTGAGTTGGGGAATATAGGTTTTGATGGTTAAGGAGGTATGTTGCCGTGGGATATGGTCAGTTAGTGGCCTCGGGTGCGGTAATACTTTCGGGTTGTTCGTTAAAACGCAGAATGTTGGAGAATGGTTGTATGTTACAGTATTTGAACTGATTGGATACTAGCTCGGTGCTATGGTACACTACCTTGTTGGAGTCATTAACCAATCTTCCAGATGTGAAGAAACTTCTGGTGTGGAGACAATTCAGATACTGAGCCCTGTTACCTAGAAGAGTTGGTAGTAGTGAAGTTATTATGGGATTGGGATTATTTGCGTGGTTTTCAATAAATTTGATAGACATCTCTAGGAACCGTCTATCGAGACGGTCAATATTAGCGGCATTATATAGCAAGCTGTTATTGTAATAGTTGTAAGAGTTAGGTTGTCGGTTGAGTCCAGTGAACCATTTCCTTTCGAAAGTGCGTAGCTTCTCCATTTGGGCTGGTTGGTTAATTGTTTATAGATGAGCAGTTTGACTTTGTGGGAGAGACCGTTGGGTTTCCACATCACTTTTCTACAGAGATTCAGTTGTATTGCGGCTTTACGTAAAGTATTTTTAATGTAGATGGAGAATAAAAGGTTATTGGAAAAGGTTATTCCCAGATATTTTAAAGTTTTAGAAGGTTTTATCTGGGTGTTATTTAGTTTGAGTCTAATTTTGTTGTGGCTGCGCCTTGTGTTGTTTGTGGAGTGCTCATTTTTACACTTAAACACTATAAGTTGGATTTTATCAGGATTTAGGCGAATTTTCCATTTATTGAAGTGTAGGGTTATATCATTGTTAAGCTTGGATTTACCCTTACCTTCTAGGCTGAACGTCTGTTCCAGCTGGAGGTGTGAGGGCGGCGTAATGGCTGTGCTCGGCCTCTTTAGTGGGAGCCTCCCCGATGAGCCGATCTCCTAACGCAAGTTCCTACCGCTGGCTGGTTTCCGGAGTTAGTCCACCATGGTGGGTGGGCTTCCTTGTTAGCAGTGGTGCCGACAACGTTGGCCGTCTGGAAGAAATGGATCAACAGTTTATGGGTGAGCGTGTGGGGTGAAGGTATCGGTGCCGACGTACGGCACGGGTTCACTATCACCCACCGACAGAACTCCCAGGAATGACAAATAGTTGCTGGTGTTATATCGAAGTTTGACCTCCGATATAAACATTTAAATAATTAATTATCAGAAGGTTAATTGGGTTATGTTGTTTATTATGAGTCCCCGCTTGGGCTCCAAAATGTTATATCGAAGTTTGACCTCCGATATAAACATTTAAATCATTATTTATCTGAAGATTTGTTTGTACTTCCTTGTTAATTGACCCACGTTAGGGAGCCAAAATGCAATACCTGGGCGTAACCCCAGATATTAACATTTATTATTTAGTTATTGAAATGTAACACTTGAGCGTAACCCCAAGTGTTATCATTTATTATTTGGTTATTAAAAGGTAATGGCGCAAGACTAATGACCTTGCCCGAAAAAAACAAAGCATTATGGAAAATTTAACAAGCCTCAGGACTTGCTAAATAAGGCCAAGACCGGTTCCAGGTTGTAGTGCCGATGATGATGATGATGATTAAAAGGTAACCTTAAGTTTTGAGAAATTTATGTTACTTACGGCTGGAACGTGCTGGAACTCTTCCTTTGATGGATGGAAAGTCTTTCTCTTTATTTTGATACTAAATTTTTATTTACACTTGTATTTTTAGTTTTAACTTCACTTCTTCAATATTTGACTTTGCATGGGACTGTTGATCCCTTAATTTTATTTCAAAATTATTTCTACACTGCCCTATAGAAATTTACTAACAAGAAGACCCGCTCTACTTATGGGGGCTGCAGTCTTCTTGCTTTCAATTTCTGAGTGACTTCCAACTCATTTTCCATCACTTTATATATCAATTTGAATCAGTTATTTTCGCCTATGATGCACCTTCCCATAGACGAGTAACCCATTCAACGGTCATTCGCCTGTCATTTTCCATTTGTTTAATTGCGCTGCAAAAACCGCAGCGATATAGGCTTTACCAATATCTTAATTGGTTTACCTGCGAAAATTGCAACCGCATCAACTCATTCGTTTAAGCGATGTGCGAAAGCATTGACCGATCTAATTTGAGTCCATTACCCCGTGCGATGAGTTCCGTAATTTGATTCCTATTTCGCATATGTTGGCAATCCGCTGCCATTGAGTCGATCTTCAAAGAAAACCGACTTATGTTTACACTTGTAAACATATGTTGTTGAAATATGAGGCCGCATCGACGGCGAACAGGTGTCCGTCTGCTTTTGTCTACGGTTAAACGGTTTAATGGGTAATTATCGTTTATGCTGCGATATGACTCATTTTGAAGGCTTTGCTTCTGAATGAATTAGGTGTTGCATTGCTTGCAGAATATGATTTTGATTTAGGGAAGTCTTTACTTCTGAATGAACGCGGATTTGTATATTTTGCATTGTATGCAAAATACGAGTTTTAAATGGTTGGAAAAAGTACGCAGAATACTTTGATTAATGACTTGATTATTGGATGCTTGCGATATTAATTGTTTTGTTTAATAGGGGGTGTGTAGTGAGGTGTAACACGGGTAATAGCACTAGTAAATGGTAAGCTCGTTCGTACTTTGTGTGTTTTTATTTTCCTTTTCTTATTCAGAACTCACAGCCAACGAACAGTCACCACTGAGTCAGTTTGTATCGTTTGCAACTATTTTAAAAGTTATATATGTATTCACTGTTAGCCATCCGGTAGAAGATTGCACTTCGGAGACGTTACGAGCACCTGAAGATCTGACGCGAAACTGTCATCCACAAGAAGGAAACACCACAAATGAAACACCCGGGCTTCGTTGAGCTTAGTTTTTTTATTTCTTCAATATTCTGTACAGTATGAAAATATTGCGCCATTACCGCACTTTAGAAGTCAGTAGCACTTAGGCATGGAGTACAAAGAATAGTTTTTTACACAAACCTTCGTATAGAAAGCTGTCGATCTCTGTTAATTTCCGACTTTTATAATTATTGTTCGCGTGTACACTACCAAAGTTGAATTCGTTTTTTGCTTCTCTTTCTTTTGATTAATATAATGGCGCGGATTTCCTACTCGACTCGGGGTGTGCGTGCTTCGCAATGTATTAAACTCGACTGCGTTTAAAGGAAGCACCCCGCGACCTGCGTTATGTGTGCGCGACTAGGGGTGAAAGCTGACTCTCCGTGATGCAAGGCGGTGTGGCCGACCGCGGCGGCGGTGGGGCGACATTGGGGCGTGTGCACACTGAATGTATGCAAGAATTCATTCCAGGTGTCGTGGTAGTGGAGTCATTGCTAAGTGAACTCACTGCCACTTACTAGGAACATGGGTATTAATCGTTGGGATAGTTCTTTCGTGGAAATGCTACGCATCGTGCTGGTGACTTACCAGTAAGGAGAATTGGTTTTATTGCAGATGGTCTAGGTAGGATGCAGATTGGGAAATGGATTCTTTGCAAGTTTGGGAATGTATGCTATTGCAGATTTGCGAATGGATGCTGTTGCAGATTGGGAAATATAGTCTTGCAAGTTGAATGGGGCGTTGGGCTGTGGTGACGCGTTGTTAGCGGTCGAAATTAGGTAGGAATTGTTGGCTGGTTCTCCGTGTGATATAGAGAACCCTCACAAGCGTACCCGCAATCGTTTTTTATTTAAGGGTACATTCTCATCAGTAAGGCCCAAAAATAGGCTATTTTCATGTTTTTTTTTTGTTGAGGAAAGTAATAAATCTAGACACTCGCGATTTTTCAGGTATATTTATTGTACTTTTAAGTAGCTTTTAAAAAATTTTCAATTAATTTCATGATAACCCCGAGGTAGGAGCACGTTGCGCCGTAGACCGCTGCGAAATAAAAGACCTCGATGGCGGCTGTCCTACAGGTCATAATATTTATCTGAAACAAAAAATCGAAAAAGTTTACTGGTTGGTATGTGTGTGGTTATGGCATGAACCATGAAATATGAAATCTATCCAAAAATAACAAAATGGCGACGTTTTGAAATTTATGTGCGCTTTTAATGAATGTTTTTGTTCTTTTTTTGTTTATAAAAAAATCAAATTACAACGTATCGGCATAATTGTGGTTCATGCGATAGAGAGTTCAATTACGCGTATTTAAAAAAAAAATTAAGATTCGTTGAAAATTGACTGAGTTATCCGAGCCGCCAGCTCGAAAAACGTTGTTTTCCAGAAAACGCGTTTAAAGTTTTAAGTGTAGTTATTTCGCCATACTTACTGCTTTGACTCAGTCGGCTCGGAAGCTCATAACTTTTTAACCGTTACGAATTTCGATTTTTCCTTTTAAAATGATATTTTAGACAGTTATAGCTATCGAATTCCGCAAAAAAAATGTTGACAAAAATTTTACCCAACTGATGAGACCCTTAACAAATAAAAGGTCTTCTGGGATTTATTTAATTTGACTTTGTTTATTTGGTTTAATTTGATTTTATAATATTCGGCCGTAACTTTGGCCTTCTGGATTTCGACTGATCTCGAATCAAAAAAAAAAAAAAAAAAAAAAAAAAAAATGGGTGGCGAGAAGCCGACTTTGGCGAGACAAGGACAGATGTGTCCTTCATCTTGTCTCTGTCTTCTAGTCATCTTGCGATAACCAGAATCACCCACATCCGTGAAGATGTTGGGCTCGGTCTGGAGATATCTGAAAAAGAAACATCGGGGGAGGTATTGTGAAGGTTCTCTATACTACATGGAGAACTAACCCACAATTCCAACTTAATTTCGACCGTCTACAACGCGTCACATTATCCCCTATTCCACCGTTCATGCTATTCGCCTGAAAAATCATGTTTTCCAAATGGGCGCATAGCTGAATTCATTCTTCAATGCAGATAATGCATAATTGAATTCAGCTACCTTTTTGCCATACGGCAACTCCATTTTTGCTAACCCATGACATTTCCAAATGACGCTGTTGCATCATAGCAAAACCGCTGGGGTTATTTAGTCCTCTTAGATTCTGGTTCTCACGCTGATTATTTCCCAAGCATCAGCGACGTCCTATTGACTTTCCCCAGACATGCCATTCGCTTGGGATCAACGATCTCATTTTACAGGTGAATAGCGCAAACTACATTTTCCTCTCCATCACAGTTCTGTCTTCCTACAGTTCAATGTACTCGAAGATCCCCATATTCACCGAATTAGGTCAATGGGTTATCCTCAAAGCTGCATTGATTCATGCACACACAACCAAACCCACCCCGAGATCATAGTACTTTGTGTTTCTGTTCTCTCATTCTCCAATGTTCGTCGACTATCGAATTAACCGATGTATTCACCACACATCGACGGGCGTGGCAATGAGAGAGCAGAAGTATGATCTCTATTGGTTGTCCTGTGTGCAAAAATTAAATGACCCATCTTCATCCCTAATTCGAGTCAGCCGCTTCACACCCACCACTGGTGTTAAGGAGCTCGGTGAAAAACTAAGTTCAGAAAACATGAACCTGAAACTCCAATATCCTCCAAAATTTGCTTTCACGATCACAACATATAGTGGAAATTCACAAACATATAATACCGGCAAAACGTAAGCCTGAGGAGCAAGAACTCCCAGCAGAATGTAAGCCCGAGGAGCAAATAATCCCAGCATCCAATAAGCCTGAGGAACAAAGATTCCGAGCTAAGAGTAAGACTGAGGAACAAGAAGTCACAGCAGAATATAAGCCTGTAAATAACAGCCATATCAAATTACCCCTTTTAAATTACTTGTTTTTCCGCACCGTTTCCCTCGTTTCTCTCGTTTTTCAAACGTTAAAATGGGTTCTACAAATAAAACCTAAAGACAACTAGATAGTCAACATTCCACTAACAGGTAAAATAAACGGCAACTTCTCAAAATTACTCTCCGATATCTCATACTTTAAAATGTTTGCCCTCAATTGTTTTATTGTTCAGAACTATGTTACACAGTCAAAACCGAAGAAAGCGCGGGAAGTCTTCCACAAATTTAAAGAAAAATTTTAAACGAAGCAAATCAACTTCCGATTATTATTCAGATATATAAATAGTTAAAAACAAGAACAAAAATAGGAAAAGGAACCTGTGTAGTCCATAACAACAATATAAAACCATTTGTTGACTAAAGTAATCACTGACAAGAAACTGGAAAGAGAAAAGTTAAAGAGAAAAAATGCATATATGTACTTTTACAAAAAAAAAAAAAAAACTATATGTAAATTAAATATATCTTCAGAAAATATACAATTAATAATATTTAATTCCCATCGCAACAAATTATTGTACAAAAAGAAAATAGATACATATACATAATCATCATCATCATCGGCACTACAACCGGGAACCGGTCTTGGCCTTATTTAGCAAGTCCTGAGGCTTGTTAAATTTTCCATAATGATTTATTTTGTCTGGGCAAGGTCATTAGTCTTGCGCCAGAGGCTCCCCGACGGGGAATCGAACACCGGTCTCCCGGGTGACAGGCGGGTATACTAACCACTATACTATCGAGGAGCCCACATATACATAATAACGCAAATAAATAAAATAAACCAACCAACTTTTTTTTTGGAAAATGTATGTATCAAAAGAAAATTGTCTACAATAAACAAAGAAAATTTGTAAATAATACAACTGTATTAACAATTCAGGAGATAATAAATGAAATATAACAAAAATAAAAGCTCCACTTAATTCATATATTTCGAAGATATGGTTCCAAAATTATATTAAAATAAATAACATTATTAATATATATAATTGCATCATCATCGGCACTACAATCGGGAGCCGGTCTTGGCCTCATTTAGCAAGTCCTGAGGCTTGTTAAATTTTCCATAATGATTTGTGTTTTCCCGGCAAGGTCATTAGTCTTGCGCCAGAGGCTCCCCGGCGGGGAATCGAACCCTGGTCTCCCGCGTGACAGGCGGGTATACTAACCACTATACTATCGGGGAGCCATATACAATTGCAAGATAATTTTATTTCAATATCAAAACTTAAAAATATACTTATATACACGATAAGAAAATGATGCATTTAAGCCTTTAGTATAACACATAATCTTAGAATTTCTTAAAAGATAACAAAACATTGAAGAACACTGTACCGTGAGCTAAGAAAAATAAATATTATGAAAAAAACAAAAGTAGAAAAAACTCAGGCCTATGTAACGGAATCTCGATAGCATCATCCTTGTATTTTCAATCACATCACTTTCCAGAAAATTAATCTCATAAAGATTAATTTTCTTTTTCGAAGGAGGGGAGGATGTAGTGCTCCGGAAAGCCCTACAATTTCCTTACCCCATAGAAACAATCTCCTTCCACCCACATACAAAGCCCTACACCCAAATCAACATTGAATTCAATGTCAACCAAATCGAACTATACGTTCAGACTCAAACATTTAATTCAATTCAATTCAAATTCCTACAAGATCCAAAGCCCAAAATGTGCATGTGTCTAAACTAAGGCATATCTATTTTCCGCCGACACACAATTCAAGCAATCATAAACATCCTAATGCATATCTTCACATGCCAGATGTTTTATGACTTGTAAACCCATCCGAAGTACACGCAAACTCTTGTCTGCATAAGCCAGACTTTTATGAGAACTCATAAAACCGAACCATTACCCTAATGAGCACATTGAACACCACACCCGAAATCGAGATTTTCCATCTGAAACGTTCGTTTCACGATACAAAATCTCGATTTGTTTTCATTTATAAGGAAGATGCATCGCGATCTCCGAGAGCAGTTGAAACACGGTCCCTGGAGGAAGTGCTCCTACAGCACACCCTAAAATATCTGGGAATAACTTTTCTTTTTCCTCCCACATTTAAAATTCTCTTCATAAAGCCACAATTTAGCTTAATCTCTGTAGAAGAGTCATGTGGAAACCGAATAGTCTCTCTCACAAAGTCAAACTGCTCATCTACAAACAAATTATCAGACCCGCACTCACGTACGTATGCCCATTGTGGTACCATATCACTCTCTCACAAATGGAGAAGTTGCAAGCATTCGAAAGAAAACGCTTTAGGTATGTCTCTGGTTTACATCGTCGTCCTAACTCCTATAGTAACATCCAACTCTACAATACCGCTGGTACAGAACGCCTCGATAGACGATTCCTCGAGCTGTCTATCAAATTTATCTAAAACCTACGAAATAACCCCAATCCAATAATAACCTCACTCTTAGCGAACCTTCTAGATATCAGCACTAACTATCCCACTGTCTCCACACAAGAGTTATGTTCACCTCAGGCAGACTGGTAAATGATTCAAACGAGATCATATACCACAACATTGAACTTACCCCCAACCAGTTTAAATACTGTAACGTCCAACTATTTTCCAACATACCTCTAACCCATAACTGACTTCACTCCACATCCTATAATTCTTATATCCCCTTAATTATAAAACTTCGTTTTGTTTTTAGCTCATTTAATAATAATCAGACTAAGTTAGGTTAAGTTATATTTATAATTAGGGTTAGGTTTAGATTAAGTAAAGTAAAAATAAGAAATTCCTGGTGTTCTGACCTTTCCCAGGAAGACGAAACACTACTAAATATATAAACACACATCTGTCCTGCAACTCTTGAAACATTGTTTGGAAAATGTATGTATTATTATAATAATTACATGTAAACAGTTGTTACAAAATTAATTTTAAGTCACTGTTTGACTTAAATGTACATATTAAAATTACGGTTGATAAATACAGTTGAACAAAAAAAAAAAAAACCAGACACCAAAATATTCACTCGCCGATCGTTCATTCATTCAGTCATATTCATCGTGTGCTCGTTTATGAATAGAATTGAATTCGTCAACGTTAAGTCGTCGACGATCTATTGCGAATTTTGTGACTTTGTGTAATTGTCGTGTTAATTGCAAAAAAAAAAAAAAAATAAGATAAAAAACAAACTCTCAAACGGGTGTAATTTTCGCTGGTTGTCGTAGTATAAATCTGTCTTTACAGATGCCAGAGAGCGATCCGAGCAGTACCCGGGACTACATATTAGAACGGAAAAGAAGAGCCATCGAAACTCTTCAAAACTCAGCGAAGAAGATCACAAACATGGAAAGTCAAGGAAAACGCATTGACTACGAAAAAAAAATTCCACGAAGCCGTGGAATACATCCAAAAACTTACAACACAGGTGAAGCAACTGCAGAAGGAAATTTCTCCCTACAGCAACGCACCCAAAACAGCGTAAACCATCAAACATATCTCTCAAACAACTATCACCAACCCGTAAGGAATCCACCAAACAAGCCAAGTCAGCACCGAGTCCCCTGCCTGCTCAACACAACAATGTTAGACCACCAACAATCTACATACAAACGTGACCAGTATCAAGAAAATAATCATAATAGTAGAAAATACCCTAGGACACCGCAACTTCACCACAAACGCCAAAGGCTCCTCTGTCTCCATTGCAACAACAACTCTGGTTGATCACGAGAAGACCCTTAGAAAACTTGCGGAACTACGACACCAATTTTTTACTTTCCAACACCATCAACTCAAACCGACTACATTCATCATTAGGTACATTGACCCAACTTGGTCCAACGAAGAACTAGCGTCAAAGATCATCAGGATTTGCCCAGAGCTAAAAATCCACAGGCTAGACTATTTTCAAATTCCGCACATGCGTGACAACAGCTTAAAGAATCTCCGGATTATCCAAATCCTTCCAAATGAAGACACTACAAGTTCAAACAAATTAAGTACTTGTTTACGCATAAGATCAGTATAGAGGAGCCCCATAAACAAAGCATCCTCCATTGCAAGAGATGCCAAGGCACTTGACGGTAGCTTGCCACCTAAATATACGATGCGGCAGATGTGCCGATGAACACCAACCAGGAGAATGCAAAGTCAGGCCACAGGGTATGGAACCAGGAAAAATCCAAAGCACAAACCCCGATGGATCCACTACCACTAAGGAAATCGCTCTGACATGTTGTAACTGCGGAGGTCCACATCCAGCCAAGTTCTCCCAGTGCCCTCATTAATTGAAAATTCTCCAAACAAGAATAAAACCAAGTACAACCAACAAATCCGCACCAACCACATCCACCCCGCAGAACACATTACTACAACCTACAAGGCCAGGAACATTATATGAGGATGTCATCAAAAACAATCCAAACACGCCGACGTCAAACAACCCCAACTCCATTGGCCTCAACCTGGACATCATGGGCTACATCAAGAATCTACAAACTATGTTTCCTACATTGAAACATATGTCGGATATCGAAAAAAAAGTCAAATTCTCTCACTTATAACTTCCCGTATTCTTTCCCTCAATGTCTGAATTAACTATAGTAGCCCTCAACGCAGAGTCTATATACTCCAACATCCGTAAGCAACACTTACGGTTGTTTGTTAAAACCTTCTCCCCAGCCATATTTCTCCTCTCAGAAACGTGACTTAAGTCCAACTCCCGGGTATCCATCCCCAATTACACATTTATTTCAAACCCCAGAATCACTGGATCCCATAGAGGTACCGGCGTCGTACTACACAAAAAACTCCAATTCACCGAAATCAGATTCACCAATGTTTTCCATATCGAATACACGGCAGTTAAAATTTTTTGTGAAAACAAAAAAGTAATCATATTAACTTCACTTTACATCCAGCGAACACGAGAACCAGAGTTCCCTGACTCTGAGATATCTCAAATAATCAGACAGTCTCTCCCCGCACCATTCATAATCGGTGGAGACTGGAACGCTCGACATACAGCATTCAACGACATCAAGAACAACAAATACGGATGCCAATTTTTGGACGTCTCATCTCCCCCATATACGTACATCAACAGCCCACTGCAGCCAACTAGTGTCACCAACTCGACGCAGTCAACAGTCGACTTCCTCCTCAAGTCCGCTGATGTCTATTCAACGAGTCCCCACAGTATCCTCTCTTTTTCTCTCTGATCATGGTTCCGTTCACACCTTGATTAAAGTCCCCTCCTTCGAATTGCTCTACTCACACAGTCCTGTCCCGAACTTCTCCAAGACTAACTGGAAAAAGGTCAATAGAGATGTCGCCGAAAGTTTTTCTAACTTGCAAATCCCTGAATCATATAACTTAATCCCTGCTGACATCGATCGAGCAGCCCTAAAAATTGAGCAGACCTTCAAGGATGCCCTCCCAGCAATACACCCACCACTACTCCTCTTAATCATTTAGGAAACGATTTGGCCAGCATCCTAACTAAATTGCTGCGCCTCAAAAAACAACTCCGCCGAAAACTTCACACAAGATTCTGCTCTTTTATTAAAAGTCAGATCCAACTCCGGACCACCCTAATAAATGAACATTTAAAAAAGTTCGCGGATCAGACCTATACCTCTACACTCAACAATATCAAACCCAACCGTGATCTCTTCAAAAACATCAACCGGCTAACTGGTCGGAAGTTTAAACCGCGAATCGATGATCTTATCAACCCATTCAGCAACAATCTTATCCAATCCGACACTGACAGAGCCAATTGCCTCGATGATCACTTTTCAAGGATTCATCAACAAAATGATTCCCTCTCAGTCCATGATTTTCGAAACACTGTAAACGAATATATCTCACACAGATTACCCGTATCTTACACTCCTTTCATAGGGGAATTTAACGACACATCTTTGATTGTTAAAGGCCGCACACGAGTTGGTTGTATATCACGATACAGAAATACGAGGGTTGCCTTTTATATTTCGGGATTAGAGAACAAAAACAAATATTGATCATCGAAAATCACTTTATTGTTTTTCAAAATATTCCCCATGAAGATCTATACACTTTTGCATGCGTTTGAACCCATTGTCGAAGCACTTTTGCCACTCTGATTGAGGTATCTCCAACACATGCATTCTGAATGCAGCAACCGCTTCTTCAGGTGTCGAAAAACGTTGACCTCTCAGTTTGTTTTTTACGTACGGGAATAAAAAGAAGTCATTCGGTGCCAAGTCAGGACTATACGGCGGATGACCCATCAAATCGATGTTTTGGGTGCTCAAAAATGCAGTTGTCGCAGCCGATGTGTGAGAGGTCGCATTGTCGTGGTGAAGAGTGATCCGTCTTCGGCGGTTGGTTTTCCTGATTTCTTGGAAGACAACTGGCAAACAAATGGTTGTGTACCACTCAGAATTGACTGTTCTGCGTTGTTCTAGTGGTACGGTTGCGACATGTCCAGTTTTTCCGAAAAAACAGGCGACCATTTGCTTGGAAGTGCTTCGTGCGTGAACAACTTTTGTTGGATTTGGCTCATCTTGAAACACCCAGACAGTCGACTGCTGTTTACTTTCGGGCTCATACGCGTAAATCCACGATTCATCACCTGTCACGATGTCATAGACGTGTTTCGAAGCACCGCGACCGTACTTTTTGAGCATTCCTTTCGACCAATTGATAGGAGCCTTATTTTTGGCGATTGACAAATTGTCAAATTTTTTTGACAGTCAAATGTTTATGCAATATTGAATGTATGCTGGTCTCACTAACGCCGAAGGTTGTCTCAATCTCACGATAGGTCACAGGACGATCTTCCAATATCAGTTCGCGCACAGCATCAATGGTTTTCGGAACAACAACTGATTTTGGACGACCTTCACGAAATTCATCTTGGAGTGAACTACGACCACGATTGAATTCACCATACTATCGATAAACACTGGTCCTTGATGGAGCTTCATCGCCAAAAATTGAATTAAGTTCATCCATGCACTGTTGCTGAGTTAATCCACGCCGAAAGTTGTAAAAAATAATCGCACGAAAGTGTTGACGATTTAATCCCATTTTTGGGCCGAGATGAATCTTTTAAGTTACTGTAAACAACACAAATAGCGCTCGTATGTCAAAACGTTCTGAGTGCGTATAACCTCAAAAATGTCCAACTTTACGACAGAGCTGTCAATTGCCGGATTGCAACGCTAGGGTTGCCAAATCCCGAAACATAAGAGGCAACCTTCGTACAACTATCGATGCTTTGTATAGGCAAAAGAGCACCCTGCTCGCAAAGCTGAAATTGTGCTATAGGCACTCCAGTGACCCAAATACCAATGTAATCAAAACAATCAAGTCCTTGATAAAAATCTTCAAAAACTGATCCGGGATAATTACCGAGCAGTAATAAATGAGGAACGGAGCAACAGAATTCGAGCTGTTCAAGCAAACGGACCGAACATGTTCACAAATCAGGAAAATATGTCGAAGAAAAGATCGCAATGACATTCCTTGTCTCCGAATTCCACGGAATTGTCAGATAATGCTGAACGCAGGACTCACCCTAGAGCACATCAACTCCAATGATGAAGTAATAATAGTCGAAGATCCGCAAAAGAAAGCGAACTCAATTGGAGCCTGTTTCGAAGCAGTGTATGTTACAGAGTTAACGAATCAGTTCATGCTAACACTGAAATTGAAAGCAGTGCCCGTCAAAGGCATTGCTTGCTGTGTAAACAACTTCACAACTGGCGATCCGAAAACCGTAGTTTCCTCACATTCGGCGTAAACAATAGAGCGTAGTCGCCCGCCAGAAATGAAAATACAAATATGTTTGTGCGCAAGGATGAACTTAGAAACATACTTAGATCAATAAAAAATAAGAAATCATCTGGAATGGATAGCATTCCAAATGTGGTTCTAAGGCACTTGCCTCGCGAAGTAGTGAACATATACACTACTTTGTTTAACAACGCTCTAAACAATGTACACTATCCAACCCATTGGAAGACTGCAGTAGTCCACCCTATCCCCAAAAAGGGTAAGGAGAAGAGCAATCCAGCTAATCTGCGCTCGATCAGCCTGCTTCCCAACATCAGCAAGGTATTCAAAAAAATTATAAACAAAGAACTGAGAGGTTGGTGTGATGAAAACGATATCATCCCCAACAACCAGTTTGGCTTTCGAGCGCGACATGATACAGTTCATGCAGCGACGAAACTTGTTTCCGATATACAGTGGAACAAGGCAAAGCGACAATGTACAGGCGCCTGCTTGGTTGACTTTGAAAAGGCTTTCGACACCGTATGGTTAGAAGGGCTTGTCTATAAGTTAACAAACCTGGGTATGCCGCAATATCTGTTATACATAATTTATGATATGATAATGGACAAACATTTTGTGGTGAAATGCGGGGATATACTCTCCAACAAGACCTTCCAAATTAAAAATTGTTTACAGCAGGGAGCTGTGAATTCTCCCATTCTATTCAATATTTACACTAGTGATCTAGTGAGTTCTCTCGAAAACGCCATTGCGTACGCCGATGACATAGTGGTGTACAGAACAGGAGGAAAAATAGACGTCATCAATAGGCACCTTCAAGATGACTTCAACAAAATAAAACAATATTGCGACGACCGGAAATTAAAGATTAATTTCCAGAAAACCGAGACTATCCTTTTCAGAACGCCCCTATCCAGGGCCTCGAGGGATACAAAATACAACTGAAAACACTTTTCTATTGTAGGTAACAATAACCTTCCACTGCAAGTGAAAACTGTAGTTAGATACCTTGGTATCTGGCTAGACCAGTATTTATATTTTGACAAGCACGTAGCAGCGTTCCTCTCCGCAGCTAAAGGAGCATATTCTATGACAAGAAGTCTATTCCGGAGTAGTCTTCTTGAACCCAGAGTCAAAACAATTTCGTACTCGGTATTCATCCGACCAGTTTTGGTTTATGGCTGCCCAGTATGGTATAATATATCTCCACTTTATATGGAGAAGTTTCGTGTGTTCGAACGGCAATGTTTGCGTTCCTGCGTCGGACTTCATAGAACACCAGAGTCGCAATACAAAAAATTCTATCCCAACAAAATCCTGTATAACAAATCGGGGTTAAATAGGATAGACAATTTCATAATTAAAATTATTCGTGGTCACACAGCAAGGACAATGTGCAGTGACAATAATCTTATTTCGGGAGCATTCTATCCCAACGATATGTATCTGGAGAATACCCTCAAGAATGGGTTTATTACCCCAGAAGCGTTCCCTTTCTTGGATCAAAAAGGCCTTATCCAAGACGTGCATGGAGTCCCGATTATTTACCACGCTCTCCGTGGTGCCAGGGACAAACGAATTCTCTATGATAGTGATATCTCCAATGCCCCAGACCGCATGCGTTTTAGCACGGCGATCAGTGAAAGAGATAAATCAGCCAAAGATCGAACATCTCCCAAATGGTGGTGGCTTCTCAACGAGGAGAGGACTTCACTTCCTCAGATATAGTATGCCTCTCAAGAGCAACGCTCTCCTTCCTCTTGTCCCCCCCCCCCCCCCCCCCCTGTCCGCCTTTCCCAATTAATTTTGTGTAGCTATTTTATTTTATTTTTTATTTCTTATTTTATGTTTTATTCGTTTTGTTTTGAAGTTTTTGTTTGTTATAATAATTTAAAAAAAAAAAAAAAATTGTAATAATAATATATACATATAGATGTAAACGAGGAGTCCCTCTAATATATGACTTATTTCATATATATATATATATATGTATATATATAAGAAACAAAAAAAAAAGATGTACGCCGAAAGGCATATATAAAAATCAAGTTGCAATGTGTAATTTGGAGAGCTCGCATAGAGCCTGTAAGTTAATTTAAGGACTGTGACGGTAGAAAAGGGTTTAACATTTACCCATAATATAATACATGTAAAAAGAATTAGGAAAATAAATGTGGTTTAAAAACTAAAAAAAAAAAAAAACAAGGCGACACATCCTTCAGACACCAGCGCATTTCTAAGCACAGATGAATTAATCAACTTCATAAAATCACGACCCAACAAAAAATCTACCGGTCTAGATGGAATACCACACCTTCTATTTAAAAAACCGCCCGCCAAATCTACTTCCCATTCTCGTCCTTCTTAACCATCATAAATGCTTCACATTTCCCAGAGCACAGTAAAATTGCTGTAGTAATCCCCGTTAAAAAGTCCGGCAGTTCCAATAACACCTCCAACTATCGTCCGATATCTTTATTAAACATCCTAAGCAAGATATTAGAATATAAAATCTACCAAAACCTTCTCTCGTTTGCCAGTGATAACGCTCTCATCCCTAATTCTCAATTTCGCTTTCGTGAGTGACACTCCACTTGCCATGCTCTACTAAATCTTACACACGATGTCACAACTGGTCTGAAAAACCAATGCCCTACCGTATGCATATCTCTCGATATTTCCAAAGCATTTGATTGTGTCTGGATCTCAGGACTTCTTTATAAGCTGCACTGCTTATTTGGTCTGAATTCCAACATCACAAAGCTCCTAGCATCTTATCTTTCTGGTAGGAAATTCATGGTCAGAATAAATTCTTCCCTCTCACAAACTCGCAACATAACCGCGGGAGTTCCCCAAGGATCCATTCTCGGACCACTCATTTTTCATTTTTAAAACATTTTTTTTTATTTTCTTTTTATCTTCTAAGTTTCTAAATTATATGCTAGACAAAAAATGCTTAAATTCTAGCTTAATTATCTTATATTATAACTTACTGGTCCTTTGCAGGCGCTCTAAGGTAAACATTACACATCTAAGCTGTGTTCCTAAGGTAAATTATGTTACGTTCTAATCCTCAATTCCTACATTTTAATTACTACTGTTCAGAGTTGCATCACGAAAACATTTAACGCTCAAACATGGTTGAAGACGTTTGCGGCTGTCATCGAAGGGCAGCTAAGGTCGTCGAAAGGACAAGATTCAGAACAAATTTGCAATATTCTTGGACCACTTTTATATCTTCTATACACATCCGAAATTCCCCAACCTTCATCTAGTGTTGTAATGCTAAATTATGGTGACGATACTTTAATCTACTCTAGCAGTAGATTTGCCAAAGCGGCAAGAAACCGCGTTAACAACTTCCACCCGCTCATCTCAGCATACTTTAACAAACGGAAAATTCCCCTCAACCCAAATAAAACCCAGCTAACAGTATTTAAGGGCAAAAACGCTCACTGCACAAACAACACTAAACGTTGCCACAACAAAATTAAACTCAAGCTTAATAACACCTTCATAAAACCTTCCAAAACTCTAAAATATTTGGGAGTAACCCTTTCCAACGACTGGTCATTCTCAACCCACATCAAAAATTCTCTTCATAAAGCCTCAATACAGCTTAACCTCTGCAGACGAGCGTTATGGAAACCTAAAGGCCTCCCTCTCGAGGTCAAACAGTTCATCTACAAACAGATAATCAGATACACTCTTACATATGCCTGCCATTATGGTACCACATCTCACCCTCCCAAATGGAGAAATTACGGGTTTTTGAACGAAAATGTTTCCGGTTTATCACTGGCTTACACCGCAAAACCAACTCATATAGATACCGTAGTAACAACAATCTTTACAACACCGCAGGGAACGAACGACTGGATAGACGGATCCTAGAACTGTCGATACATTTTATAGAAATCCGCCCTAACAACCCCAACCCTATTATAACAGACCTACTATCACCCTCCTCCAATATGGGAACTCACTACCGTAATTGTCTCCAAATCAGAACCCTATTAACCTTAGGTAGATTGGTTAACGATCTAAATGAGGTCGTGTACCACAACACCGAACTGGCACCCAATCAATTCAAGTACAGCAAGATCCAACCGTTCTCCAACTCAAATTCTCTCAAACAGGGTAAATTTTCCGTTTTTAAAAATGATACTACTTCCCATATTCATAAAACGGGACCCCCTGTTATAATTCAAGACAATCTCCACCCAACACTTCTCACCAAGATAGTTTTTTTACCAAGATAGTTTTTTTACCAAGACGCAGCCGATCCTCTAAACCCGCTACTACGCCATACCCCACTCCCATCCCCAAATCAATCAACTGGCCAATGCATACCCCCATTATTGGCGGCACTTTTCGTACAACCCGCCTCAAACCTACACTAGACCCCTCCCGACCTATGCAAGACAGCACTTATTCCCCCAATAAACGGAAAACTTACAACCACAACTTCTCTCATAAAAAGAAGTTTTCTTTCAACCCCCCCCCCCCCCCCCCAATAGTCTCTTTTAACCCTAACCCCACCCTTTTCAACGCCTCAAAACCCCTAAGCCCCACTCTCTCTCTGCTCATCCCATAACACCCGTCTCCACAATAACACCGAACAAATATCCCAATTTCATCAAAGCCCTTTCTACTAACCCATCACACCCGTCATTATCCAAGTCCTTTTATTCTCCCAACTCTACACAACCATCTACCATACCAGTTAATTCTAGCCACTCATCGCGTTCGCCCTCATCGCGTTCCCCCTCCATCGCCACCAGCCCTCGTTCTCAACACGTTTTGGACCCAGTCTTCCCTCCCGCAGTAAAAATCACACAGCTTACGTCCCAAATATCTCATTGCCGCTACGCATTGTCCAAAGTTAGAAACCGAAAGACATATGAAAATATTCGTCTGTTTCTAGCGTATCTCCACGACAAATCTGACTCTGTCTGCTATGAAGGCAAAACTAAAACCAACGTCAAACTTTCTATTCAACAGGAAGGTTTACCCACTGACGTCCCCAGTCTCCACAATCTTTTCGTAAAATTCCACATAATTTTCAATGTATCCCCCCACAAAGTATCGAATGACCTAAAACCTTTCAGCCACTTCGTTCACTCCAGAACGTTTTCACATCTTCAACGCAGTAAGGCTGTCCTCAACAAGTTTTTTCATTCCTAAGCCCCTAGCTCCACTACCCCCGCTCAAAACCGACAGTATAACACCCCTTACCCTCTATTATCAGAACTTAAGAGGTCTTCGCTCAAAGACCCAATCCATTCTGAAACACTCCTCTGCCCTACCTGTCGACATTTTCGCTTTAAGTAAAACAAACTTAATCCCCAATATTCATAACTAGGAACTGTTTCCCCCCACGTTCACCATCCACCGCGAAGACCTTCTCAATCATACTACTGACTTTTCTCCCAGCCGAGGAGTGCTCATCGCTGTCCACAACAGCCTCGAGTCGTCACTTGTCGCTTTCTCTACCTCCTTCAAGCTGGACTTTGTAATTGTCAAAATCACTCTCCCTCGGAAATCAATCCTTGTCATGTGTTTCTATATCCTGCCATCCTAGCCTATTGAAGTTTACGAGCTAGCTCTCAATGCTATCGACCATATAATCGAGCTGAGTAATTGCAAGGACGACATCATCATTTCCGGAGATTTTAATCATCCACAACTCAATTGGGCTATATTTGACGATCATTCATACTTCACCTCCTACCCCACCTCGGCCAAGGAATGTCTTTTCGTCGATCGACTAGATGATTCTTGTCCCTGTCAGATCAGCAACGTTCGAAACCTCTTGGGTAGGCAGCTTGATCTCATCTTTACAACGGACCCTATGGGTACATCTGTCTCACCCAACCCCTTCCTTCTTACATCTATAGACAACCACCAGCCCCTTTTTCTCGTGACCTTCTTCCGAGTTCACTCGCCACAATCTGTACCCCCTCCCAATCACTTCGCCTACAATTTCCATATAGCTAATTTTCGCCTCTTCAACGATTACCTAGGCCGCCTTTCGTTCAACTACGATCACCTATCTGTTGAAGATGCCATCACTCACTTACGAGGGTTGCCTTTTATATTTCGGGATTAGAGAACAAAAACAAATATTGATCATCAAAATCACTTTATTGTTTTTCAAAATATTCCCCATGAAGATCTATACACTTTTGCTTGCGTTTGAACCAATTGTCGAAGCACTTTTGCCACTCTGATTGAGGTATCCCCAACACATGCATTCTGAATGCAGCAACCGCTTCTTCAGGTGTCGAAAAACGTTGACTTCTCAATTTGTTTTTTACGTACGGGAATAAAAAGAAGTCAGTCGGTGCCAAGTCAGGACTATACGGCGGATGACCCATCAAATCGATGTTTTGGGTGCTCAAAAATGCAGTTGTCGCAGCCGATGTGTGAGAGCTCGCATTGTCGTGGTGAAGAGTGATCCGTCTTCGGCGGTTGGTTTTCCTGATTTCTTGGAAGACAACTGGCAAACAAATGGTTGTGTACCACTCAGAATTGACTGTTCTGCACTGTTCTAGTGGTACGGTTGCGACATGTCCAGTTTTTC
The DNA here is from genome assembly GCA_963931805.1 of Microdon myrmicae. Taxonomy (NCBI): domain Eukaryota; kingdom Metazoa; phylum Arthropoda; class Insecta; order Diptera; family Syrphidae; genus Microdon; species Microdon myrmicae. Next base: position 62,360,908 of record OZ007496.1, on the reverse strand, counting down.
CGAAAAAACAGGCGACCATTTGCTTGGAAGTGCTTCGTGCGTGAACAACTTTTGTTGGATTTGGCTCATCTTGAAACACCCAGACAGTCGACTGCTGTTTACTTTCGGGCTCATACGCGTAAAACCACGATTCATCACCTGTCACGATGTCGTAGACGTGTTTCGAAGCACCGCGACCGTATTTTTTGAGCATTTCATTCGACCAATTGACACGAGCCTTTTTTTGGGTGATTGACAAATTGTGTGGGATCCAACGCGAACAAATTTTTTTGACGGTCAAATGTTTATGCAATATTGAATGTATGCTGGTCCCACTAACGCCTAAGGTTGTCTCAATCTCACGATATGTCACATGACGATCTTCCAATATCAGTTCGCGCACAGCATCAATGGTTTTCGGAACAACAACTGATTTTGGACGACCTTCACGAAATTCGTCTTGGAGTGAACTACGACCACGATTGAATTCACCATACCATCGATAAACACTGGTCCTTGATGGAGCTTCATCGCCAAAAATTGAATTAAGTTCATCCATGCACTGTTGCTGAGTTAATCCACGCCGAAAGTTGTAAAAAATAATCGCACGAAAATGTTGACGATTTAATTCCATTTTTGGGCCGAGATGAATCTTTTAAGTTACTGTAAACAACACAAATAGCGCTCGTATGTCAAAACGTTCTGAGTGCGTATAACCTCAAAAATGTCCAACTTTACGACAGAGCTGTCAATTGCTGGATTGCAACACTAGGGTTGCCAAATCCCGAAACATAAGAGGCAACCCTCATATAAACCGAATTCCTTTACTCTATTTCCCTGTTCGTTCCCTACCCTAGACAAAGAACATCAAACTCTTCCCGTTCATGGTACAATCACAAGCTTCGCTCCCTGCGTAATCGAACTATACCTGACTACTCCAACTTTCTTGGCTGTTACCTCCAATTCACGGAACTTTTCAACACCCTTTATCGCAACGATCTTGCCAAAACTCAGACCAATCTCAAAAATGACCTCAAAACATTCTTCCAGTTCGTCAATCATAAACGTAGATCCGACAGATACCCCATATCGCTTACCTTAAACTCTCATACCTCATCTGATCCTGTTACTATTGCCAACTTCTTCGCCACTCAATTCAAGCAGTCATACGCTAATGACTCCTTAGTTCCTGGCCCGTCATACTTTAACTGCCTACCTAACTTTTCCCTCGGGCCCTTTCCCCACAACTCCTTTGATCCGACTTTACATGAATCCAAGCTACTAGAACTCAAAGACCAGTTTACGCTGGGTCCTGATAGAATCCTTGCGATCCTCCTGAAAAAATGCTCATCCATTCTCTCTGCTCCCCTCTCAATGATCTTTAATCTCTCACTCTCCCAAGGCGTATTCCCCCACATCTGGAAAACCGCCTCCATCACCCCCATCCGCAAGAAGGGCACCAAAAAATATGTCGCGAACTACCGCCTCATCGCCAAACAGTCCCACCTACCTAAGATTCTCGAAAGCATTCTGTAGGAATCTCTTAGTTTCCGTTGCAAACCTTTTATTTCACCAAGGCAACATGGTTTTCTTAATGGCCGATCAACTACAACCAACCTCGTTGAGATCACTTCCTTTACACTCTTAGCACTAGAGCACGGTTACGAGGTCGATATTGTCTCAACCGACCTTAGTAAAGCATTCGACAAATTCACCTATACGAGGGCTGCCTTTTATATTTCGGGATTAGAGAACAAAAACAAATATTGATCATCGAAAATCACTTTGTTTTTCAAAATATTCCCCATGAAGATCTATACACTTTTGCATGCGTTTGAACCCATTGTCGAAGCACTTTTGCCACTCTGATTGAGGTATCTCCAACACATGCATTCTGAATGCAGCAACCGCCTCTTCAGGTGTCGAAAAACGTTGACCTCTCAGTTTGTTTTTTACGTACGGGAATAAAAAGAAGTCATTCGGTGCTAAGTCAGGACTATACGGCGGATGACCCATCAAATCGATGTTTTGGGTGCTCAAAAATGCAGTTGTCGCAGCCGATGTGTGAGAGGTCGCATTGTCGTGGTGAAGAGTGATCCGTCTTCGGCGGTTGGTTTTCCTGATTTCTTGGAAAACAACTGGCAAACAAATGGTTGTGTACCACTCAGAATTGACTGTTCTGCGTTGTTCTAGTGGTACGGTTGCGACATGTCCAGGTTTTCCGAAAAAACAGGCGACCATTTGCTTGGAAGTGCTTCATGCGCGAACAACTTTTTTTGGATTTGGCTCATCTTGAAACACCCAGACAGTCGACTGCTGTTTACTTTCGGGCTCATACGCGTAAATCCACGATTCATCACCTGTCACGATGTCATAGACGTGTTTCGAAGCACCGCGACCGTATTTTTTGAGCATTTCTTTCGACCAATTGACACGAGCCTTTTTTTGGGCGATTGACAAATTGTGTGGGATCCAACGCGAACAAATTTTTTTGACGGTCAAATGTTTATGCAATAGTGAATGTATGCTGGTCCCACTAACGCCTAAGGTTGTCTCAATCTCACGACAGGTCACATGACGATCTTCCAATATCAGTTCGCGCACAGCATCAATGGTTTTCGGAACAACAACTGATTTTGGACGACCTTCACGAAATTCATCTTGGAGTGAACTACGACCACGATTGAATTCACCATATCATCGATAAACACTGGTCCTTGATGGAGCTTCATCGCCAAAAATTGAATTAAGTTCATCCATGCACTGTTGCTGTAAAAAATAATCGCACGAACATGTTGACGATTTAATTCCATTTTTGGGCCGAGATGAATCTTTTAAGTTACTGTAAACAACACAAATAGCGCTCGTATGTCAAAACGTTCTGAGTGCGTATAACCTCAAAAATGTCCAACTTTACGACAGATCTGTCAATTGCCGGATTGCAACGCTAGGGTTGCCAAATCCCGAAACATAAGAGGTAACCCTCATAATCTAATCCTCTTCAAATTATCTGCCCTTGGTTTCGAACCTGGATTGCTGATATGGATTTCTTCCTATTGAAAGGATAAACTTTATTCCGTTCGGTTCAGGTCCATGATATCCAACCCCTTCCTCCCTGCCTCTGGGGTCTCCTATTTATACTTGTCACTAATGACATCGATGAGGTCATTAAGAATTCCAGCTTGTCCCAATACGCTGATGACACCAAGTTATACAAGATCATTGAGCCACCACTGGATTCTGCACTGCTGCAATCTGACCTTGGCAGCTTCTCGACTTGGTGTGACAAAAATAGCCTTGTACTTAACATCGCAAAATTCCAATCTATAACCTTTTCCCGTAAATGTATTCACTCATCCTCACGTTACTATACCCTTCATAACCAACTCCTGACCATTGTTCAATGTATTCGAGATCTTGTGATCCTTTGCGACAGGGATTTTAAGTTCCTCTCTCATAGTGATAAGACGATCCAGAAAGCCAATTCTACACTAGGATTCGTGAAACGATGGTCTAAGGAATTTTCCGACCCTTACGTTACTCGATCCCTTTACCTTACCCTCGTGACCTAAGACAAAAAAGGGTTAATAAATTCAAAATCCGCCATTTTGTTTTTTATTTTTTGCCCAAAATATTTGACTTTACTACCGGACATAGCGAGTAACTTATATTTTAATATGAATTTTGAATTTTTAATTTCAGACGTTGCAGAGCTGAAAAATCATGTCATGCAGTTTTAAACAGGGTTGCCTTCAGTTTGCAATACCCGCCATATATACTTTCTGACGCAAGGCTAATAACCTTGCCCGGAAAAACAAATTATTATGGAAAATTTAACAAGCCTCAGACTTGTTAAATAAGGCCAAGAACGGATCCCGGTTGTAGTGCCGATGGTGATGATGATGAAACTTTGAAAAATAAAACAAAAAATGTTTGTATATGGCAATATATACACATTCATGTATAAAACTAGTAGATTGTTAAAATAATTTTTTCTATGAAAAAAAAAAACTGAAAAATATGCTCAAAAGAAACAGCCTGTCCCCTTAAGCTAGTTTACTCATTACGAGAAAGAACTCTACTGCTCTAATGGTTGAAACGCGGATAGTGGCCTCTACCAAGGCACTGGTGTTGTCGCTGTACCTTATTTTGATTTCTTATTAGAACCAATACATGTTTATATTCCATCTGTGTGATATCTCATTGCCGAGCGAGGAATGTCGTCGGGGAATAGCTAAAGATGAGCACGGTAGGATGAAGGATTGACGCAATGGCGTCCGAACCAACGTTGCCTGAAACAAATGGGTTTAAGTCAATTTAAGTTTTACAATCTAAAAGCCACGTGGTGGCGTGCAAATTCAAATCCCATTTAAACATTGATCATTGATTGACAGTTGATGATGGACTGTCAACAGGTGTGGTGAATGTGTTTGTCGGGGAGTGTACTAGACGATGAGCGTACTAGATTCTCCCCGAGCATATAATTGTGAATCCGCAACACATCATAGCACTAATTGCTTTTTTTGTATAGTATTATAAAATTATTATACTAATATGTTACATTAATAATTTACTGCTCTTTTGTAAAATTGTAATATTAATAATAACACTTTCTAAACTTAATAAAACTTTACTAGGGTTATGAATTCAAAACTTCTAGGCATGAGGCAACCGCTTTTCATTTCGACTTGATTTGCTATCTTCTGCTTTGCTGCTTCGTTTCGAATCATTTTTTTGAGCCTCTGCATTACTCTTCAGAGATCTGAGGGAGAACATTGAGCTTATAGTTTTCATTTTATCGCTCATCGTAATTTCATTGCTACTGTGCGATGAGGTATTTAACGAACTCTTGGAACCAGATGATGAACTTGCACTGCTCTGATGAACTGGTTTCGTTGTGATCCAAAATTTTATCGCAAACATGGTTTCGAGCTTCAATGCCTCAAGCAAAGATATCTACAAATAAAAAGAATATATGAAAGGGAATTACATTATTTTATTAGGGTACGAATTGGTCTAGAGAAATGAAGACAATTATATTGCTTATGTTTTTTCATAGTCGGTGAATAAGTCCGAGACTTTTGGAGTTCCTTTCGCGATAGTTGATGGACAAACGAACGATTTTTCGAAAATAGAAATCACACAGCTACTTGCAGATGTAAAAAAATATCCAGTAGAGATGGGAGGATAAATTTAAAAGCGCGCGCTATTTTTTTTGAATGACTTCTGTCAATGTGTCTTTTCCTTTAGGCACTTGTTATCTGCCACTTTTCTTCAGAAACAAACTTACCATGAGTTTATAGAGGTAAGTATGGTGTCAACTTCCTCGATAGTGTAGTGGTTAGTATACCCGCCTGTCACGCGGGAGACCGGGGTTCGATTCTCCGTCGGGGAGCCTCTGGCGCAAGACTAATGACCCTGCCCGGAAAAAAACAAATCATTATGGAAAATTTAACAAGCCTCAGGACTTGCTAAATAAGGCAAAATCAGGACTTGCTAAATATGATGATGATGGTGTAACTACAACTTAGAGTGGAAAAAAGAGCATTTTCATCATCATCATATTTTGCTAAATATTTTTCTATTTACGTAAAAGAAACAACTTATCACAAGCTCCTAAAAGTTATGTGATGTACATGGGTGGCCCGGCAAATTTCCGACCCCAACGTGAAGATAGCAGCACTCGTCAATAAAAGTTAGTGAATGTATTTGTATTTAGGGATGGGAGCGAACATACAGGACAAAGTCTCTGATTGCTTTCAACCCGGCGAAAGCCAGGACGATCCTTGTCCCTGTTCAATCCAAGTTGACATGCAGTCTCCACGTGACTCCCCTGGATAGCTACTTTGGCACCCGCCAAGTAGTAAATTCGGAAAAACGAACTATTATGGAAAATTTAACAAGCCTCGGATATAGACCGGATACACGGATATGGACGACGACCACGGAAACGAAAATGGCTAAATGATTTAAGAATTTTCTTATGGAACGTCCGCTCACTATACAGCGCTCGAGCTACACAGCAGCTAGCCGATGCCCTGTCCGGATATAAGGCTGACATAACAGCATTACAAGAAATAAGATGGACGGAGAGTGGTGTTATTCAAAGAAATAAGTATGACATTTATTATAGCTGTCATGCAAAACACCATGTGTTCGGGGGGAAAACTTTCTAGTCAGCCAAAAACTGAAGCGTTCCATTATCGGCTTTAATGCAATAAATGAAAGCCTATGCACTTGCTTCGCGTGCGAGGCAAGTTTAAGAACATAAGCCTCATAAACGGTCACGGACCTACAGGAGTACTCTGATGACGAAAAAGTAGAATTCTACGAGATGCCTGCCAAGAAACGATGTGAAAATCGTTCTTGGTGATTTGAATGGCAAAAGAGGTCGGGAGCCGGTTTTTGTGCACTACGCAGGTTCCCATAGCTTGCAGAGAACACTAATGACAATGAACTACGAGTCATCGAACTGGCAGCATAAAAGAACTTGGTCGTTGCCAGTACCAGGTTTCCGCGTAAAGGTATCCACAAAGCCACCTGAGTATCACCTGATGGAGTCACTCGCAACCAAATTGATCACGTGCTCATAGATCGCCACCACTCCTCGAGCCTGATGAAGGTACGAACGTACCGAGGTGTCAACGTCGACTCGGTTCACTATTGTGTTGGTACCGTTTTCCGAGCGCGGATTGCCTTACGGAGACGTATTGCATACGTGGATCAGGTTCGAATCAACACGGCTGCCTTACCCAATGAGAATACCCGTAACACCTTTGGTCATGCGCTGGGACTCGCCCTTAAAGAGCTCGATGGAAGGGAGTAAGTCCTGGGGCCAGAATGCTGGGCGTAGAAGAGAAATGGACACGCCTTAAGAATACTGACATTAATACTGCCAACTCCATCTTAGACAGTAATAGTAGAGATCGGAGCGACTGGTTTGATGATGAGTGCAAACTAGCGACTGAACGTAAGAATGCTGCATACCGGGCAATGCCGCAGTCTCATAGGACGCGGGTACGCGAGATGAAATACAAAGCGCTCAGAAGATCTGAAAAGAGACTTCACAGACAAGAGAAAAGCGCTTGGGAAAAAAACCTTGTCTGTGAAATAGAGAAAAGTAGAAAGCGAGGTCCGCACCTGGCGCGAAAGTTCTACCAAATAATCCGCAATTGACGCGGTACACACCACGCTGCTCTTACTGTAAGGATAAAGAGGGTAATCTGATCACCGATCCTGAAGGCATTCTGGAGCGATGGGAAGTGCACTTCAATGAATTGCTAAATGGTCAGCTCACAGAAGAATTGGAGGCTCAACCAATGCAAGACCAAGACCAAATGCTGCCGCCACCAAGCATTGAGGAAACATTAAAAGCCATTAGACAGCTAAAAACAAATAAAGTCCCTGGAGCTGATGGCATACCAGCTGAGCTGATCAACCAAGGAGGGACAGCGTTACATCACGCAATTCACGAGATCGTGGTGTACGTATGGGAGCAAGAGGAGATGCCGGAAGAGTGGCGTCGCGGTATAATTTGCCCAATACATAAGAAGGGAGGTTCAGCAACTATAGGGGTATAACATTGCTGAGTACCGCCTGTAAGATACTCTCTCAGATATTCACCCTTAGACAGGCGATTTAAAAATGTCTGGAATTTAAGATTCCATTATATCATATATTTATAGACTTTAATGGCAGCCTACGACAGTATAGCCATGGTAGAACTATATAATGCCATGAGGGAATTCAGCATTCTAAACAAATTGATACGACATTGTAAGTTGACCATGACCAGCGTAATTAGTCAAGTAAAAATAGCGGGATTGCTGTCCAAACCAATAAACTTTTTTAATGAACTCCGACAAGGGGGCGGTCTGGCCTGCGTCCTCTTCAACCTGGCGTTGGCGAAAGCAATCCGTGACTCTGGCGTTACAACTAGAGGGACTATTATAACCAAGTCCAGCCATCGGTAGATCCGATTCGGCTGTACAGGACTCCTTCACCCAGGTCGAGCAGGCGGCACAAAAACTTGGACTGCACATTAATGAGGAGAAAACTAAGTACACGGTGGCAACTTCTGCGAATAGAGGACCTAACCTTGGTCAAACTATCAGGGTAGTGGAGCACGAATTTGAAGTAGGGCAATCCTTTAACTATCTTGGGTCAATAGTATCAGCCAATTGCAATATGGAAGAAGAAATACGCGAACGGCTGATCAAATCCAACAAAGCCTACTATGGTCTATCAAGGCTCTTTAAACCCCGAAATTTATCCAGAACATCCAAGCCACTACTGTACAAGGCCATGGTCTTACCAGTACTCATGTATGGATCCGAGACCTAGGTGCTCAATAAAAGGCACTCTGAACTCTTAGCCGCGTTCGAGAGGAAGGTCTTAAGGAGAATTGTTGGCCCCGTATGTGAGAGAGGACTATTCTGGAGACGCGATCTATCTTGAAGCTAACGTTGGAAGAAAAATCGAGCTCGGTAGAATCCGTTGGGCGGGACACCTAGCTCGAATGAGCCCAGAAAGTCCTTTGTGACAGGATGCATGGAAGGAGACAGCGCGGCAGACCTTGTCTGCGATGGGGGTATGGCGTAGACCAGGACGCCCAGAGCCTGGGAGTGCCAAACTGGATGACATCGGCTCGAAATCGGGACCGGTGGAGAGATTTGTTAAATAAGGCCAAGACCGGATCCCGGTTGTAGTGCCGATGATGATGATCTTCACCGAGAGATCCTTATAAGTCTGCGAAGTTGTGTTGAGATAATAATGAAACAATCTCTTTAGTTCCTTTTGTTATTTGTTTTTCTGTCTAAAGATGTGTTTATGTGTTCTGTAAGATCCTTATATCTTCTCTTATGGTGCGGGACTTTTGTGGAATTAGCTTCTATTGCATTCTGGAAAGCCGAGTTAAAGATGAGAATATGTTCTTTTATTTCGACAATAGTGATGTTCCGGTTTGTGGGAGGTTGCAAACTATTTATATTCCTATCTACGTCGTTCCGCAACCATACCTAGTCTGCTTTCCTATAGGATCTAAATTTTTTAGGTTTGAGCTCTAAATTGGTCCTTTGTAAATTTATTTTTACACATAGAGCCTGATGGTCAGAGAATGAAGCAATGGTTTTACAGTTTCCTCTTGGCTGAAGAGTTGGGACGAAACGAATAAATTATCCAGGTATGACAAACCCTTAGGGTAAGATGGGTCGATCCCACATACTCGGCAGATATCGATGTACGGCTCTCCCAACCAGGATGAAAGCACTCTTCCGTTGGAATTTATATGGGAGTCACCCCAAGTGATGTGTCATCATCATCATCATCATTATTATTATCATCGGCACTACAACCGGGAACCGGTCTTGGCCTTATTTAACTAGTCCTGAGGATGTATCTTGCGTTTAAATCCCCGCCTATTATGACTTTGTCGAATTGAGTGTTAAGTTAAGCAATTTTTGGAGGTCTTCCCCAAGGGACAGAGTGTTAGTATTAGTTGGTACATACATGGGTGGCCTGAAAAGTTTCCCACCTCAACGTGAAGATAGCAGCACTCGTCAATAAAAGCTAGTGAATGTAGTTGTGCATCCTTTAGCAGTTACTTGCCAAATTTCAGCCATTTTGGATGGGTAGTTTTTATTTGACAGTCGTTTGAGTGAGTCGATGTGAGTGTTTTTGTGAAAATGGACCAAATTGAGTATCGAGTTGTCATTAAATGTTTGTTTTTGAAAGGCAATACGCCTACGCAAATCCAAGATGAGTTGGATTCTGCACCAACATTTACCACAGTGAAATGATGGGCAGCTGAATTTAAACGTGGCCGTGAGAACTTGGGAGATGAGGAACGTTCGGGACGTCCAAAAACTGCAACAACTGACGATAATTTGACTAAAGTTCATCAAGTGGTGCTAGACCACCGCCGAATTAAAGTGAGAAAGATAGCAGAGGCTATGAAAATTTCCAAAGAACGTCTTTATCAGATCTTAAATCAAGGCTTGGGCATGAAAAAAGCTGTCCGCGCGTTGGGTGCCGCGTTCGCTCACGTTAGACCAAAAACGTGTTCGAATGAACATTTCCAGCACGCTCTGTTGGCGCATCTTAGGCGCAATAAATCCGAGCTTTGGCGCCGATTAATTACTGTCGATGAAACTTGGATACACCATTATACGCCCGAAACAAAAATAAGGTCAAAACAGTGGACTGCAAAGAGCTGGGTTGGCAGTCGGTCAATAAGCACAAGGTACAACAAAAGGTTGTTTTATTCTAGTCATACACATCAACTTAACGTCAAACATGAGAGGTAATACTCTGTTACAATGGTGGCAAGTAAATACAAGTTAGAAATTTACCCCACTAGTACCCGTTCTTTCCAAAGATTGGACTCCTTCTTAGATCTTCTAGTAATAGGCTGTCATATTGAACTCTTAAATAGTGAAGAACGTGGGATTCGAACCGACGCTATGGCGGTTAAAATTATTAAAAGATTGAACGCTCAACACATCAGGCCACTGCCGCGTGAGTTGACGCTATATGATGCACCCTCATTATCATTAGATAACATAGCTCATCATATCTCATATGATTCATCTATGTTATCATCGAAGCTGAACTGAGTTAACATCATTCATGACTCACTTGTATTATCATTAACGCATGCTGATAAAGTTATCTGTAGTAATGACTGTTTGATAATTAGAAGTATAAATATAAGAGTAAAGATCATAATTTGAGAAGAGTATTGATTTCGAAGGGGCTCCTCGATAGTATAGTGGTTAGTACACCCGCCTGTCACCCGGGAGACCGGGGTTCGATTCCCCGTCGGGGAGCCCCTGGCGCAAGACTAATGACCTTGCCCAGACAAAATAAATCATTATGGAAAATTTAACAAGCCTCAGGACTTGCTAAATAAGGCCAAGACCGGTTCCCGGTTGTAGTGCCAATGATGATGATGATGATTGATTTCGAAGAGATGTTGAGTAGTCTGTAATATAGTCTTAAGAACATTGAAAATAAACGGCCACAGGCTAAACAAAACATCAGAGGTTTTTTTTGACAATTCACCACATATAAACCTTAATTCGTGCACGAATTCGATTTCTAAACTCAACTACACTCAACTGATGTGGAATTGCTATGTTATTGCTTGGTATTCGGCTGATGCTTTTTGTTTATTCGATGTTCTTTCTGTGTTGTTCTTCACTATTTGCTTGTGTACTGCGTGTATATCTGCTCATATGTTTTATTACAATATTTTTATAATCTTACATTGCTATTTTGTCAGTTTGTACTAAGTTAATAAATGGGGCTCAACCAAGTTCAAATTTAACATCTATGGTGTTTGCGATTCATGAAAGCAATTGATTTTTATATAAATCCTATAACTTAGAGTTGTCATATGTAAGATTCAGTAGCTATGAAAAAGACAATTTATATAAATGATTTACCTTTTCGTCAATCGCCACTGTCTTGACATTCCATAAGAATTCAACTAAACCAATTGCAAATGCTGAAAGCAGGCCAAGACCCAAAACCAAAAAAACACCGCCGACATTTTCGATTCCCAGCTCCGGTGTATCGGCACTAGCCTCAGCGATTTGTGAACAACGCCCACCGCCGTGCTTTTCCTTCCACCACTTTCGTTTTAACTCCGCTAAGGAGCCAGATTCTCCAAGTTTCAGTACAGCCTTGCTTATCTGCTTACGATACGGAGAATCTAGTAAAATTCAATTATACACTTAAGTCAAACAGTTCCCGCCCAATTTAACTCACTGAAAGGCATAGCTATTCCATAGGTTTTGTAGTCAAGCCAACCGCCAACCTGCATCAGCTCACAGTTACGTTCAACAATGTATTCCAAGCTAGTCGACTCCATGAGGTAGGCGTACAACCGTTTACCTTTCAACACCCTTTCGACACCTTCGTCGTTGCTTTTGGTAAAGACTGAAGGACGAGCAGATTCCATTGCAGCCCACATCTTTTGGTAAGTGCTAAAGTTCGAGTCCTAGAAAATATAATTGTCTTCACTTTTTTGAACATAATAATGAAGCAAGATCAGATTAGCTTACCCTGAAAAATCCCATTGTACTTCCCCCGTTGACAGCACCGTATTTGATCTTGCTTTGACTGGCTAAATCCTCAGCACTTTCAATAGAACTGTCCATGCGAGACATTGTCAAAAAAGCAGCCAAGTTAGCAGTATAAGAATTCAACATCATAAGCGCGAAGAACCACCACATTCCAGTTACAAGTCGTGTTGATGCCGCTCTTCAAATAAAGCATTTTTCAGTACCCGTTATTTTATTTCAGATAGTTTATGGTATACTTGGGAAGTATATCACAGCCTTGACCCATTATCGAGCCCATTGTGAGCCAGGTGGTGTTTAGAATACTCCATATATTCTCGACTTCCTCCGGTTCCTTGCATGGGTGCGGATTCTCCCAATCATCTGGAGCCATCCTTGAAAGACCAAACAGCAATAGAGATACCCCTAAATAAGCTGTGGCCATGTAAAGCCAAACATCAAGTGAGAAAGGTGACAAAAACGAAAACAAATCTGGAGGAGGATTTTCCGGTTTCGAGTACAGAATACTAATGCCCAGCGTCATGAACGGGGGAGTAAAATCGACAACTTGTCTTCGAGCTGATGTCATTGTAAGATCACATATTCCAAGGTCGGCGTTCTAAAGTCAAAACATTTATTTTATAGACTCCCTTGAGAAGACTGAATTGGGGCTTACACCATCCAGTAACTGCTTAACCAATCCATCCCATTGTTTAGTATCTTTGTTGTACGAGCCGTATTTCCCATCCGGAGCTAATTCAAATTTATATTTGAAACCGAGCAGTTGAGCAATATGGTCAATAAGATCTAGAGAATAGCCTTCATATCTTGCATTTCCTTCCAGGATTTCTCCGTCCTTCGGTATCCTGTGGCAGCGCATAGTGTAAAATATTTAAATAAATTGTTAAAAGTAAGCAACATATTTCGAATGATATAGTTATACCGATTCATTAGAAATGGCGCCCCTATTCTGGAGGTTACGATAAAGGTTTTGTTGGCAATTTTTTCACCCACTCGTTGAGCACTTTTGTCATCGCCACCGAGTGTATCCAAGCCATTCACAGTGTCCCACAAGGACAGCTCTAGAAAGCTGTTTTTCGATAATTCCAAGACGCGCAACGTAAAAAAGTTTCGTTGTCCATATTCATTGAAGTTTATGCGTCCAGTTGACGCTTCTTCCGTCCGCTAGCCAAGAAAAAAATTGATTTTTAAACAAGATTTGTTGACAACATATTGTTATATTAGTGTTCGGCGTTTTTCTGTTTCCTTGGTTTTAATGACTTATGGACTTGAACCGGTTGGTTCCAAACGGCAACTTTTTAGTTATGGGTAAAAGATAAGCTATACATCAACATAATATACAAAATAATTTTCTCCGGGTGACAAATTATTTTGTGCGCGGTGATTATTTTTACATTGGTGGACTTGTGACGGTTCCACTAAACGCCACTACCTACCTTCCCAATTACCCCAAGCTTCCTGTCCTGAAGCTGCTAAAACCCAATTGTTTCGCTAATGCAACGGCATTAGCACCTGCAAACATTTCCCGCATCAAAAATATTTTCTTTCTCAAGGACAATTAATGCATTCAACGCATTACCTGAAAATTACTGAAACGAATTTCTCCCACAAGGGCATTCTCGCATGCATCAATGCATCTCAGCATTAGCAACCAAGAACCGAATTCTCTATTAGTGTAAATATTCGCACTGGAATTCGACCCTCGAGTCGCCATAGATGCCATATACAATCAGCATAGATGTTATACACAACCGTCATTGTGTAACCATCTAAATTGCTTCTAATGACTTGCAACTCTTGATTCAGCTACAATATACTAACACGCGATCTTTTGTCCAATCGACAAACAATTACCGCATCTCGCGCATTATCACCGAAACTGAATTCTCCAGCATGCATCACGTGCGTGAACAAAAGAATTCGGTTCTTCCGCAGGCATTCTAGGTCGTTTCTCCCTTTGTTTGAATTCCTTTCAATGTGTCAGAATTCGTTTCTCATGACCTTCCTTCCATGAGTAAACAGTGATCCATTAGCACACCGCTAAGGTCACCACACATACACAACTGCGGACCAGAGATCGCCTTCCATTGGTCACCGGAAGAAAGGAAAGATTTCATTCCTTTTTACCACACTATAAAGAGAAATTTTCTGTCTTTTCTTTATAGTTTACCTCGAGCTGAGGATTGAATGCAAGTCGGAATTCAATCCTCGCTGAGTCGTAATTCAACCACCGACCGAGTCGGTCGGTTCTTCTTCCGCTCCCCATAGCGCTGTGGGGATGCGTACCGTACCATCTAGGAGTTGCTTTTCCTCCCCAGTTTTCCCTCCACGGCCGTGAGCTTCAAGTGCTTAAAAAAAGTTCGAGTTCCCAAATCTAACCGTTTCCAACAACAGTGTTTGAAATAAGTATTGTTTATAAAACTGTTTGTTTAGAGTGAGTAAAACTAAATTACAGTCTACACTGACTAGAAAATCATAAATAAAAGAACATTTTGTTACAACATACAAAACCGCGTGTTTCATTTACTTTACTTCTTGTGGACAGTGTGTTGCGGAGTTTGTTTTGTTTTTCTGGTGAACAGTTTGCTGCGGCGGAACAATCGGTGAGTGAACAGTGAATAGTTCGTGGGGACTGAGTAAAACCTGCGCCCAAGCCGGCGCACTGACAACGCCCCCCACAGACTACAAGATCTATCTAATGTGAAGCTAATAAGGATTTTCCACCATATCACAAGATTGCGCAGATGACACGTATTCGCCTACAACCACAGTAGTGTCACCCTTTATAGAACCTACAGAGTATATTACACACTGTTTGAACTGTATTTATAAACGAAGTAAAAATGTTCACGCTTCTGATAGCGCTTCTGATACACCAAGAGTTGTCAGTTGGTTGGAAAGTTTGACATTTTTTAGTATAAATGTACTCAGCACTTTGACTTATAATCTTTTTTTTTTAAGTGACTTAAAAAATTCATCTTGGGCAAAAAAATTTAGTTAACTCATTAACATGTATTGAGGAACTTAACTTTTTATATGGTAGTAAAAACCCGTTCTACAACTTTGTGGAAAACTGATATAAGGAATTCAATCGTGGCTGACGTTCACCCCAGAATGAATTTTGTGAAAGTTGTCCAAAATCTGTTGTTATGCCAGACAACATCAATGCTGTGCGTGAACTGATAATGCAAGATCGCTATGTGTACAATGAAATCAATAACTATCAATAACATATTGCATAATAATTTGGCAAAAAAAAAGATTTGTTCGCGTTGAATTATCAATTTTACTTATGTAACATAAGTACCCAAACGTAAACAAGGACTCCTCCAGCGTGTGATGATGTTTTAAGTACCAAAAAGTAGGCAAGTACTCCTTCCGCTGGTCATGTTCTTTTAAGTAGTTTAAAGGTTTTTTCGGCTTGTGTAGTGTCCAAAGTAGATAAAGATTTCTTCGGCTTGTGTTGATGTTTTAAGCACCTAAATGTAAGAAAGGATTTCATCAGAGTGTGTTGATGTTCTAAGTAGGTAAAGATTTCGGCTTGTGGAGCAGCAATCAGTGAATGTCTTAACATCAGATCAACTGTCTTTTATATAGGTGTCTAGTGTAGACCTGCAAATGTTTTGATAAATAACCGAGCTTTAAGAAATTCGTCATCGCATAATCGGGCTCGTTCTCGAGACTCGGCCGGTGATAGTCGGTTTCAAGGAGAGATACCACCCCGTTACTCTGTACATTCCGTAATATCGTTAGGAGAAATCTTCGGCTATGTTTCGGATATATGACTTATGACCCGGACTGAATATGGAGATAAGTCATGGTGGTACCTTCTGAGATAAATTTATTATTAATAAATTCCGGAGGTTCCTGTAGTTTCCCATTCGGATCTCTTTGGGGACTGTTGAATCCCGAGTCGTTTACCGGGAGCGAACGACGACGAACAATGTAAGTTAAACGATATATTTCATATTATGAAACTCTTTATTTTCAAATAAGCACAACACAATATTGGCAACGAACGAAATAGTACAATTATTATTATAACGAACGAAAACGAATCTATCGTTTATGATCGAAACGAATGATAAAGCAACGAATTGCTACGACAACGAAACGAATAACTAGCTAAATGCTATGAACGAAAAACGATAACTAATTTACATAACAAAAATGACAAGCAAAAACTAAACAACAAAAATGGCAGCAACTCACACAAACAGTGCTGCCAAAACATGAAGGTATTTACAAAAACTATAAAGAATTAATACTAACAATTAATAATAAGAATAAATATAAACTATAATAATTACTTTTTGTTATAATAGTAATTATTCAAATGGCTTGAACTAATTAGTTCAAGCACGACGCGACAGGGACACCATGCAAATGTTTTGATAAATAACCGAACTTTAAGAAATTCGTCATCGCATAATCTGGCTCGTTCTTGAGACTTTGTCGACACTCGATTGACAACAGCGTTTTGCAACATCAGGGACATCGGTTTCACCAATACGAATGTAACGCCGTCCACCAATATTTCTAATCAGCGCAACCTGATATCCTTACCCTAACTGAGACCCAGGTCGATTCGTCAACTGATTCGACATATTTTCGTTGTTCAGAATACGACTTGCATTCGAGATTCTGTTTTAAGGGCAGAGTCTGCGTCTTCGTGCGGTCCCATCTGGCTTGCCAGAGGGTGGAGGCGTTGGAACTAGCTAACTTTATTAATGTTATATTTAAGAATAAACCTTAAAAACTTTCCTAAAACCATAAATATTAGTAATACTTCCAATACTGTTTTTTATTCCTTCTCCGGGAAACCTTTCAAAAAGCTTTTTGTAAATGTTAACTTCTTCCAACTAGTCGCAAAATGGAGGTAAGTTCTTGAGTTCTCTTCATAATTGCACGATCGAATTTTTAAATACATATATATTTTTTGTGGTACTCACGGTTGGTGTTGGCGTCTGGACAGAAGTTCCCTTTTCCTTTTCCTAAATCCAATCCTTTGGCGGTTTGGTTTTGAGCCACTTCTCGCTCTTGGCTTCTCCTTCTTCTTGTCACCATCCACTTTAGGTTTTACTGCTTTCTTTGCACCACTTGATTTAGCTGCCTTCAGTTAATTTGTTTGTTTGTTATATTTATTCTAAACTCCATTTAATATTCGTATAAATATTGTTATTGTTTGTTTTAAAATTCGTCTCACAAAATCTCTTTAATTCGTTCAATTTATGAACGTTGGGTAGCTTTAAATATTTACTTCTTCTGAGTCTCCCTGACTTCCTTCCTTCTGTCCTCATTTTTTTTTCAGTATTCAAAACTTTTTTCATTCCTCCACAACCATCACACACACTGTTGTTATTCCGCCGTTTTTTCTTCGTTCCTCCTTATTTTCTATTATTCATCGTTATCTCAACGAGAAAACAACGGCAATGATCGATCCCGATTTTTTCAGAGATATCATCGCCGGGGAAATAACTGGGCGTTTGCATGCGCCACTTCTATGTTTAATAAAGGGTGGGCTATACATTTTGGGACATTGGAAACATGAATAGTAATAAAACTACAAATGTTATTTTGTTGATCATTTATTTATTATTATTATTATTATTATTTATTGGCCTGTAGGAACCCGGAAGTTCATGACCTCACCGACTCGGCTTCGCCATCCTTCCCTGTCCTGGGCACTCTCCTTCCACGCCTGACCATTCGATCCGATCTCCTCAAGGTCAAACCTAACATTGTCCTCCCATCTCCGTCGCGGCCGTCCTACCGGTCTCTTTCCCGTTGGTCTACCGTCAAGAATTCTATGCACGGTCCTATCGTTCCCCATTCGCGCCACGTGTCCATCTTAATCTTCGCGACTTGATTACTCTCACTATTGTAGGTTTGCGATATAGTTCTTCCAATTCGGTTGATCATTTATTTAGCGTAATAAACTTTTATTGAAATTTTTTTTTTTTTTTTTAAATGACATCGTCGAGATGTGCCCCGTCTTGTCGTTGGCACCCCTGCAATCGACTACGTTAACTTTGGAAAACTCGCTGACACATACTGCGAGGTACGGAAATTTCAACCCCCCGAATGTTCTCATCGTTCCTTCTTGAACGTGGCCGCCCTCTTTGTTTAATATTCGATTTTTGTTGTTGATTAAATTAACACTTAGGCACTCACTTACACGGCGTAATCCGTATTCAGTTCTTAATAGGCGTCGTACAGTAACGTAGGAATCGTTGTTTTTGTAAGATTGTTTTACACAAAAAGCTCGCTGTTGTACCGTGAAGCGCCCCATCGTGACTCGAATTGCATGATGCGACGCACAATTCTTCGCTACACCCCGGTCAAACAGGGCGAAGGAATTGGCGATAGGGGCAGGGGGTGGTGTGGGGCGAGCAGGTTTGTTATTATTACGGGGCTTTATTATGGGCGGATGGGGAGGGGGTTTAGAATGAAGGTGACTATCGCGATTGTGGTAAGGGGGAGGAGTCAGGTTATGGATTGGCTTATGATGATTTTGCAGCTCGGGTCATCTTTTGAGTGGGTTGGGGTGAGCGGGATATTGCGGTGAGGGGGCGGGTTGTAAATGGGGGGGGGGGGGGGGGCAGCTAATGCTATGTACTAAGAATTTAGGAGAGGAGGCATGGAGTTTTGTTGATTGGTTGGGGTTGCTGTTGCTTATTAACAGCCTGCCGATCCTGCAGTAGCCGGTTTTATTCGGGTGGAAAATCCAGTCGTACCTGGCGGGAAGAACTACGCGGAAACTGGACCTATTTTCGAAGAGGGGGAGCACAAGGCAATCTGTTACGGGAACCTTGTAATTTTTCCGAAAGAATTCCGAAATCCATTCGGAGTTTATTATTGGAACGGTTGAGTTTGTTAAGGCTAATAACTTTGCCCGGAAAAACAAAATATTATGGAAAATTTAACAAGCCCCGGGACTTGCTAAATAAGGCCAAGACAAGCTCCCGGTTGTAGTGCCGATGATGATGATGAGTTTGTTAATATTCATACATTCATACATTCTGCGCCGGTCCAAGAAGTACCAAAATGGACGACTGGCGAGTTGTCATCCGGGACCGTCACAGATGTGGCAGGAGGCGGCGCTGGTTGGCGGTGGAGGGGGTGTGAAGCGACGTGAGTGTGGTGAAGTAGAATAAGACGGTGATGAGGCCGCGTTGTGTAGTTTGTCGTACAAAGACAATTCACATCGCCGAGAGGGGTGGTGGTTGGTAACTTTTAATTGTAAGGACGAGATAGTGCTGTCAAGCTGGCCTAGGAAGGACCAGGAAGTCGCGAGCTCGCCTAGGACAGTGTCGAGTTTATCTAGGACAACCTCGAGTATGGGGTCTGGGGACGAACGTGGTGGTTTTGAGAGGAGGAGCGCAATACGGCTAGCCCATCAGTAAGGCTGTTCAGTCTGGTGAGAGTATTCCCAAAATAGGGGTTGGTATGCCGAACGGGCGACCGTTTGGATGTCGACTGCAGGCATTTGTCGATGTTTGTGCGAAAGAAGTTGATTCTATCCTGTGTGAGTGAGTTGAAGGAGTTATTAATTGCATGGGTAACCTAGTTCACGGCCATTTTGTTACTGTTTCCAATGAGGGGCTTGATGTTGGATAGTGACGTTTGGTGGAGAGAACCGAGGTCATCGCTGCATTTGAGACTACTTTCAAGATGTAAAATTTTATTAGTGATTAATTTAAGGTTGGAACAAGGATCGTAAGCCTTAGTCGAAGAGGAAAGCGCTTTTCTTCTCAATCTCCTCTCCGGTATGCAATAAGTTAGTATTGTGATTTGAATATATTTCACTAGATCATTCAATTCATGAGATGCACCAATTTCACTTCAGTTAACTCTCTCCGATGATGATCTTTAATTTCAGTTAATATATTTTTCTTCTGATTTTATTAGATTCTTTTCGATATGATTCATTTTCGCCCGATATGATTGGATTCTTCTTCAAGTTCTCTACCTTCAGGCGTCTTCTACCGCTATACCGATTAATAATAAAAAGTTTATCGCCATCAGAACAACCGATATCCCTATGATAAATATTCTAGCTCATTCCAAAATCTATGCATGTCGAAATAAAGAAATAATTGTTATCATTTACAAATATCCAATTATTATCGAAAAATGTAATGGATTTGAAAATATAGCCTTAGATACAAACCATGGCCTCGTACGAGAGTTGCCTCTTATGTTTCGGGATTTGGCAACCCTAGCGTTGCAATCCGGCAATTGACAGCTCTGTCGTAAAGTTGGACATTTTTGAGGTTATACGCACTCAGAGCGTTTTGACATACGAGCGCTATTTGTGTTGTTTACAGTAACTTAAAAGATTCATCTCGGCCCAAAAATGGAATTAAATCGTCAACATTTTCGTGCGATTATTTTTTACAACTTTCGGTGTGGATTAACTCAGCAATAGTGCATGGATGAACTTAATTCAATTTTTGGCGATGAAGCTCCATCAAGGACCAGTGTTTATCGATGGTATGGTGAATTCAATCGTGGTCGTAGTTCACTCCAAGATGAATTTCGTGAAGGTCGTCTAAAATCAGTTGTTGTTCCGAAAACCATTGATGCTGTGCGCGAACTGATATTGGAAGACCGTCATGTGAGATTGAGACAACCTTAGGCGTTAGTGGGACCAGCATACATTCAATATTGCATAAACATTTGACTGTCAAAAAAATTTGTTCGCGTTGGATCCCACACAATTTGTCAATCGCCCAAAAAAAGGCTCGTGTCAATTGGTCGAAAGAAATGCTAAAAAAAAAACGGTCGCGGTGCTTCGAAACACGTCTATGACATCGTGACAGGTGATGAATCGTGGATTTACGCGTATGAGCCCGAAAGTAAACAGCAGTCGACTGTCTGGGTGTTTCAAGATGAGCCAAATCCAACAAAAGTTGGTCGCGCACGAAGCACTTCCAAGCAAATGGTCGCCTGTTTGTTCGGAAAAACTGGACATGTCGCAACCGTACCACTAGAACAACGCAGAACAGTCAATTCTGAGTGGTACACAACCATTTGTTTGCCAGTTGTCTTCCAAGAAATCAGGAAAACCAACCGCCGACGACGGATCACTCTTCACCACGACAATGCGAGCTCTCACACATCGGCTGCGACAACTGCATTTTTGAGCACCCAAAACATCGATTTGATGGGTCATCCGCCGTATAGTCCTGACTTGGCAAAGAATGACTTCTTTTTATTCCCGTACGTAAAAAACAAACTGAGAGGTCAACGTTTTTCGACACCTGAAGAAGCGGTTGCTGCATTCAGAATGCATGTGTTGGAGATACCTCAATCAGAGTGGTAAAAGTGCTTCGACAATTGGTTCAAACGCATGCAAAAGTGTATAGATCTTCATGGGGAATATTTTGAAAAACAATAAAGTGATTTTCGATGATCAATATTTGTGTTTGTTCTCTAATCCCGAAATATAAAAGGCAACCCTCGTATCATGTTAATCACTAGTAGTAATCGTTGTTACAATATCCAACCTAGTCTGTAAGAAATATAACAGATGTAAGACTTCCCAACATATAACAAGGATGCAAATGATATACAAAACTCGACTCGCGGAATTAATTCAAGAAGACGAACTGGCGGGACTCCTAGTTTAAACAGAGGAGAGTTAACCCCTGACTCATCATCACCACCTAAACAGAACATAATCAATGTGTCTCGTCTTTTAGACCAATCGATAAAACCCGACAAGCATATGCAGGTAGATATTTTGTAACTACCTGAGGTACACTTTGTTTTGTATAAAAATATTAGATTTTGAGTAAAAATGAAAAATGAAGACAGTCTTAGGATAGATTCCATAAGGAAAGGTTCTAGTCTCAGTGAACAAAATAATAGTTTCTAAAAGTAAAGGGTAAACGTTAACTCTCGCCACCAGGGCAGAGAATTGTTGATTTGAATTATTGTTCAGAAACGTTACTATGGCACTCATTGCGGAGTAACCGATTGGGAAATGAACCTTTGCCACACTGCATAAAATTAAACTACGAAGTGTTGGCAAGTACAATAAATAACAAATTAAAAACTAAAACAAAAGTTACTTTATATAGAAATTTCTGTAAAATAACTTCTTACCGCTCGAATGAATTCCATAATTCTTCTTCCAACATTCCATGGCTTATTTTTTCGGCAAGATATACTCGGAGCACTAATTTCTTCAGCAATTTCAAGTTCAGCTAAACCCTTAGCAAACACCCACACCGCATCACCTATAAGAAGCATATTTGTCTAGAAATTTGGTAAAAATTATTATCAGTAAATCCATTTATTGATGTATAACATCTTTTACTTTAACTTGAGTCGGTAATACCCTATAGTACCGCCCCTCACGCTTTTCATGCTCCTCCCAGTCGTGAACAGCGTTCCTCACGTGGAAATCTGTTGGATCCATAAGACTGACAGTAGTTATATTAGCCTCAATATTTTGCAGAACTTGGAAATCAAAGGTATACACATCAAATGATGGTAGGAAAACACTCTGAAAAATGAAGGTTTCAAGAGTGTCAAATCGATTATAATATTGTTTTCATTACTTGGTACTCTCCGAGCATCTTCAGTTCGTCTGCCTGTTTTAAAATATTTATGATATTTTCCGGTGAACAGTGGAGAATGATGCAATACTCCCCAGTGAGCTTGATGCTTTTTAAAAATGGTCTGTAGTCAGGACCAGGAGTTAACTGACGAATTGAAATTGGATTACTTTTTGGCCCATGCAACTGTAATATATCTTGAACCTGCAAGAGTTCTAAGAAGAGAATAAAGCAAGTCATCAAAATAAGGAATCTGACATTAAATTAGTTTTATTATAGAACTAAAACAAAAAGGGAGACAGAGGAGCTGAATTTTGAGGGATGTATGTTTCTATTTCGGCTCCTCGATAGTATAATGGTTAGTATGCCCGCCTGTCACGTGGGTGACCGGGGTTCGATTCCCCGTCGGGGAGCCTCTAGTGCAAGACTAATGACCTTGCCCGGAAAAAACAAATCATTATGGAAAATTTAACAAGCCTCAGGAATTGCTAAATAAGGCCAAGAACGGCTCCCGGTTGTAGTGCCGATGATGATGATAATATTTCTATTTCTACTTTCTATCTCTCTCTGATTCTGTTTTCTTATGGTCTCTATTTTCTGGTTAGCACCATTTTCTAAGTGCATCTGCTTTTTCCCTGTCTTTATTTTTTGAATAATTTTGTTTTCTTATGGTTTTTGTTTTCTGGCTCTTTCTAATTTCTACCTGTCATTGTCTTCTGACTTATTCTTTTTTCTGACAGTCTTTTGTTTTAATGTATACAGTTCTCTTCATTATGTGTGATAAGCAGGATGCCAGATTAGGATACATTAAAGACGAAAGGCAATAGTTTTAGACGTTACTAACAGTAGCTTAGCACATTATCATGAGGGCAGTAAATTGTTGAAGCTTTCATTAACTTACTTAATCTAAATCAAAACGAAACTTTTCCAATCCAAGTAGAGCTACATGATTCTCAAACTAAATTTGATTCAGTGTTTCACTTTATCTAACGTACTACACTGAACAAAAAAAAAACAGTTTTTACCGTACATCAATATTAAGAGACCTCGCTTGGTAGAAACCTTGACGTGGTGCGGGACTTAAATTACAATGAATCACTCAGGCTCTGCTGACGGAAGCATAGGCTTCCAGAAGGGCCACCCATCTCAGACGGGCTAGCGAGGAGTAACACACAAAGATCTACCACCCCTAATACAGGGTGTTACCCATTACCGTTCCCATTGGATGGTTTGCACCCAGGGGTATACCGCCTGCAATATAACGGCGCCTCTCTGACACCGATCCGACTCAGAGCAGTGGGCAGACCTTACCACATCAAAGAGGAGTTCTGATATGGCGGACTATTTGAAACCCCAAGACTCGTGGGAACAAAAATGAATAATCAATATACAAAAAACGATCTCACGAAAAATCCGGTAGGCGTACTTGTGATGAGCCGACACTACCATAAGGGAACAAATCATCAAGAAAACACTGACTTGGCAAAAAGAAGACGTAGGGAAAAATGGAAAAAGCGCGATATACGCGTCGGCACGCAGAACGTTCAAACGTTATATAAACCAGGCGCGATACAGACGGTCATAGAAAATACGAAAAAATATAAAATGGACATCGTCGCGCTTCAGGAAGCCCAATTCCCACATCAAGTAATCGAAACCAATGGGTTTACACTGGCTTGTGGAATTACCGATACACATAACCTCGGAACCGGCTTCATCATAAGCAAGAAGATTACGCCCCATGTAAACGATGTGAAATTTATTAATGACCGAATGTCTGTGCTAAAAATACAGGGACCATGGTACAAATATGTATTTATAAATGTACACGCCCCAACAGAATCTACGGACGAAAAAACGAAGGACACATTCTACGAGACCCTAGAAGAAGTATTTGATGGGATCTCATTATTCGATGTTAAAATCCCCCTCGGGGACCTCAATGCGAAAATTGGAAAGGAAAATATCTTCCAACCAACTATAGGTAAAGAAAGTCTACACGACGTTTCAAATGATAATGGAATTCGAATTATCACGTTCGCAGCGTCAAAAGATCTGTTAGTGAAAAGCACGATGTTCAAGCACAAGCAAATCCATAAAGCCACATGGATATCACCCGACGGCGTAACGCATAACCAAATAGACCACTTCCTCATAGACAAAAGACACCATTCGAATACCCTTGACGTTATATCATATAGAGGAGCAGATTGCGACTCGGATCATCTTCTAGTGATGGGCACAATCAGGAGTCGGGTCGCAGCAAACCTGTGGCATTTCTAACAGATACACACACAATACACAAGCAAATAGTGAAGAACACCGAACGAAAATAAAATAAGAAAATGCATCAGAGCCGTATACCATAGCGATATCATAACAATTCCACATCTGTTGAGTTTACTTGAGTTTAGAAATCGAATTCGTACATGTTGAGTTGATCGTAACAAAGTTACTGAGGAGGGAGTAGTGTGGCATTTCTAACAGATACACACACAATACACAAGCAAATAGTGAAGAATACCAAACGAAATCGAATAAGAAAATGCGCGAGAGCCGTATACCATAGCGATAACATAACAATTCCACATCAATTGAGTGTACTTGAGTTTAGAAATCGAGCTCGTACACGCGGCAGTGGTCTGATGTGTTGAGCATTGGTTAATTTTTTAGTGAATCTAACCGTTATAGCGTCAGCTCGAATCAACTGACGCAAACGCTATAAATCCAGATGGGCAGTCACGGGAGACGAGCAAAAGTTCGACATTGATAAACTAAAAGACCTGCGCAAAAGGGCTGAACATCAAGACGAACTAATGATTAGATTTACCATCCAAGAGAATGGTAGCAGCGAGGAAGAGGAAGCCAATAGCGTGGATACTAAATGGACATCGATCAAAGACACAATCAAATAAACAGCCCAAAAGATATTAGGATTTAAGAAAACAATTAAGTCGAAACCTTGGTCTGACGATGAGTGCAGGACGAAGACCGAAGAACGTAAACGACTTAGAGCGATCCACTTGCAAAGTGTAACCTTTTGTCACAAAAATTAGATAACAAATATAAAAATTTACCTGTTGTTTCAGGGGACTAGCTCGGACACGGTTCCTTCACAATTGCTGTCGGTGTAACGCGAATGTTATATGGAGGTGGTCCGCGCGTGTTAAGTGTGTCGATGATGTCATATATAAAGATGACATACAAGAGATCATTGACATACCTAAACCTAAAAACGCCATCCGAGTATAAACTCAGATGACCCCACTAAACGATAATGCAAGTAAGTCCATATTCCGAAGCAATTGGCAAATCGTGTAAAAACGATTAGTTTTATTTTCCAAAGCAATTAACTGCTTATGCTAAAACGATTGCCCAATAATGCAAAAGCAATCAATTGCATATTCTGGAACAATTAACAAATCACGGAAAGGCAATTGATTGCATACAAAGCATAAAAGAAATTAATTGGGTCAGTTTGCTACAGTAGAGCTTGAACCCGAGTTCAAGTCAATGAAGGTATATTGATTGAATCAGCGATATATCGCGATTGCGAACTGAGGCCAACAATCGAAAATTGGGGCCATTAAAATTAAATTGCATTGTCATAATCGGGAAGTATTAACCCCGGAAGGTATTGTGAAAGAGGAAACGATTTGGGCAGGGGTTTTTGGATCGGAGTAGAGGATGGAGGCAGGCAGTTGGTTATTGGTGGTAAAGACAGTCAGTGGTTGGTCTTGAGAGGAAGGAGTTGGTCTTGGAGATAAAAAAGTCGGTGGTTAGTGGTGAATCGTTAGAGTCGAGAGTCTAAGAGGAGAGCGTTGAGTAATAATGTATCTGGAATAGAAAAAACTAAAGACAGAGTGATGTTAATGGATAAGTCTGTATAAAGTGTATTCGGGAAATATAAACACTTTGTGATGTTTAACTAAAACAAGAAAGTAATAATAGAAGATTAAAGACAAAGTGATGCTGATAGATAACTCGATGTAAACTGTATTCAAAAAAATATAAACACTTTGTGATGTTTAACTAAAATAAGAAAGTAATAATAGAAGATTAAAGACAAAGTGATGCTGATAGATAACTCGATGTAAAGTGTATTCAAAAAATATAAACGCTTTGTGATGTTTAACTAAAATAAGAAAGTAATAAAGAAGATTAAAGACAAAGTGATGCTGATAGATAACTCGATGTAAAGTGTATTCAAAAAATACAAACTCTTTGTGGTGTTTTACTAAAATAAGAAAGTAATAATAGAAGATTAAAGACAGAGTGATGTTGATAGACAACTCGATGTAATGTGTATTCGGAAAACATAAACACTTTGTAATGTTTGACTAAAATAAGAAAGTAATAATAGAAGATTATAAACAGAGTGATGTTAATAGATAACTCGAGGTAAAGTGTATTCAAAAGAAAATACAAACTCTTTGTGGTGTTCAAGCAAAACAAGAAAATAATACTAGTAAACTAAAGACAGAATGTTGTTAGTAGTTAAGACGATATAAAGTATATCCGAAAAATACAAACTCTTTGCGGTATTCAAGCAAGACGAGAAAGTAATAATAGTAAACTAAAATTAGAATGTTGTTATTAGATAAGTCGCTATGAATTGTACCGAGCGAAATGAAGAAAAGTTGTAAAGATCAAATATAATAAAAGGACTCCGTTTTTCTTTTTAACTGTTCACTGTTTCCTTTTTGATATTCTGATCGTTATTTCGACGTCTACAGCCACAAACTATAACTCGCGTGAGACAAATCCGTAACCCAGTACCTCCCAAGTTCGTTTACTTGTTGAGGTTTCCGTTAGATTCTCCGCAACTTTGTGAAATATCCACACTTCCTGGGGATGCCGCTGGAGTCTCTTCAATTTTGCTGCTTCACTTGATGAATTTGAAGTTAGCTCTTATAAATGAAATTCAATATATTTGCTTGAATACTGAAAAATCCACACTTTTTGGGGATGCCGTAGTTTTCTCTGCGACTTTGTGGTTTAATTGAAAGAATTTGAAGTCAACTTAAATTTGCCAAATTTGTTTAACGCTCTTTTATTTTGTGAACTTTTTAATCCGTACAATTTAGGCTGCTAGGTAGCTTTTATTTAACGCTATTTTATTTTGTGAACTTTTTAATCCGTTCAATTTAGGCTGCTAGGTAGCTTTTGTGCTCCTCACTTTTTCATGCGTCTTCACAAACTTTTTTTCGTATTTTAACCGAACCACAAAGAATTGTTCTTTCTTCTCTCACCTTTCCGACTGACCACCAACTGTTTTTTCTTCCGTTAACTGCATTTTAGAAACAGTATCGAACAAGCAAAAACAAAACAAACGGAATCAAAATATCCCGCTGTTTCTCTCTCTCTCCCTCAACGTCCACTCCGAAAACAGAATTCGAACTTGCACACGATCCACACTCGAACTGGGGTGTGTCCGCACACTCAACATGTGGATCGTGTACCTTTCCCACCACCTTACCATCAAATTACATTAAAACCAAATTATATTAAAAACAACTAAATGATGGGGGTGGTGGAAACCGCACGTAACAAAAGATATGATGGAGTCAACACAGAAAGATACGCGACAATTCGCAAAGAGACAATAAGACCCTTCAAACGCAAAAAACACGAATGGGAGAAGACTTGGATAAAAAATTCTTGGAAAATGCCAGAGCAAAGAACATCAGAGGTATGTATGCCGGCATAAATTCAATTAGAAATGGCTACCGAGGGAGAGCCAAAATAATCTGAGACAAAAACGGCTGTCTGGTGACAGAAACAAAAAATATCGTGACAAGATGGAAGCAGTACTTTGAAAACCTGCTCAATGTACGCACCCATCAACCACAAATAAACATACCAGACGTACATACAGCCGAGCCTCAGATCCCAGAGGCCTTTTTTAACAAAGTTGTAGACGTAATTAATCGTTTGAAAAACAACAAAGCTCTCGGAGTCGATTGCATACCGGCAGAGCTTGTGAACCATGGAGGAGCGGCAACCGCTTGAAAGATTCACCAAATCATCAAAACAATATGGGATAAGGAAGTCACTCCAGAAGAATGGAAAACCTCAATATTCGTTCCCATTTTCAAAAAAGGCGCAAGACTAATGACCTTGCCCGGAGAAAACAAATCATTATGGAAAATTTAACAAGCGTCAGTACTTGCTAAATAAGGCCAAGACCGGATCCCGGTTGTAGTGGCGATGATGATGATGATGATGATATACAAAATACTAACAAATCTCATACTGGCGAGAATCACACCGTACGTAGAAGAAATACTGAGAGACTACCAGTGCGGATTCCGTAGGAACCCGTCAACAAGCGTCCAAATGTTCACAATAAGGCAACTGCTGGAAAAGAAATGGGAATACGGAGAGACGGTTCACCAACTGTAGTTGAGCTGGGAATCCCGAAAAAATATGCTGCCCTAATTCAAATTTGCATGAATGAAAACAAAGGGCGAGTTAGATAAAAAACCACCTCTCAGAACCATTTGAAATGCGGGATGGACTGAAACATGGGGATGAGTTTTCACCATGTCTTTTTAATCTTGTGCTCGAGTATGTTATCAGGAAGGTACAAGACGGCAGCATGGCCGGATCATCCCTGAACGGGGTCACACAAGTGCTCGCATATGCGGATGACATCGCCGTTTCGGGCGATAATCTAGAAACTGTAAGTAAGAACAGTGCAATCATCATGCAGAAGAGAGAAGAATCCGCAGAAGAGGTGGGGCTAGAAATAAATGAAGACAAAACAAAATACATTATAACGGCGCGAGCAGGTGGAGCTCAGGGAACACATATACACGTCAGAGACAAGATATTTGAAAAAGTTAAAGAATTTAAATATATGGGAACGATACTGACGACCAGTAATGAAATGTCGAACGATATTAGCGAAAGACTGCATTCTGGTAGCGCTAGTTGGTACGCCGTCAGTAAACTGCTGAAATCCAAACTCTTATCACGTAACATAAAGCTCCGTGTTTATAGAACCATAATCATGCCGATTGCTCTATGCGGATGCGAAGCATGGGCTCTCACAAATCGGGAAGAAAACAAATTCCGCGTATTCGGGAATAAAGTTTTAAGGAGTATCTTTGGAGGTAAATATGACGAGGAGGCAGGACAATGGAGGAAACTCCACAACCACAAATTGGAAGAGATATACCGCAAACAGTAATCACATCGCGAAGATTAAGATGGGCTGGACATGTGGCGCGAAAGGGCAACGATAGGACCGTGGGTAGAATTCTTGACGGTAGACCGACGGAAAAGAGACCGGCAGGACCGCTGCGACGGAGATGTGAAGACAATGAGAGGTTTGACCTTGACGAAATCGGATCGGCTGGTCAAGCGTGAAAGGAGAGTGCACAGGACAGGGAACGATGGCGGAGTCGAGTCGGTGAGTTAATGAACTTTCGGGTTCCTACAGGCCAATAAATAGTAATAGTAAAATCCATATTAATAGTTATCACCAACCTCGTTCGGTTTCATATATAATGGTGTAACTCCTCCACGATAATCCCTGGACGACATCAGCCAAAGCCCTAGACAAAACCAAGTTGTCTGGATAGACATTCAATGTCA
Source organism: Microdon myrmicae (assembly GCA_963931805.1). NCBI lineage: Eukaryota > Metazoa > Arthropoda > Insecta > Diptera > Syrphidae > Microdon > Microdon myrmicae. The sequence goes on along the minus strand of OZ007496.1, from coordinate 62,330,676 downwards.
TTGACGCGCTCTGTCGGTCATGTGCTGCCTCGAGTGGAGACCATTCAAACATAATGTGCGGAATATCCAAGCTATTGCATATCGAAGCTACAATTCCTGTAAGAAAGACGAACAACGTCCACTTGTTCATTTAAATTACACTAACCTGTGCTTTTGACGTACGCAAATACTTACCAGCTGTATTTGGACTAAAAATAGCGATGACATCTTGCGTAATCAGATTGCAAACTATAATTCGAATCTATAATTCATTTGCTTGTCCTTGATCTTTATTTTTTCACTCACCCGCCTTCTCTAGAATGAAACTGTCTGTTGTGGTTACATTGTGAATAATTGGTTTCAATTCGAAACTTCTTTCATGAATATTAACACGATCGACAGCGGAAAGAAATGCAATCTCTGCCTCCCTGTTGTCGTGGTCCACAATAATTCCTTAATGATATAAAAATTAGTGTGAGGTAGTTTTGAAAGTTTTTATTTACCGATATTGAACTTAGGCCTGCTGTTAGTTGGAAAAACCAAACAAGCCAAACAAAGTAATTTTAACGTAATCGGGGCCATGGGGGTTGTAATTATTTAGTTCCTCTTGCAAAGTCTAAAATATTCGTGGATGCATGTCCGCGATTGCCAGAACGATCAAGTACTGAGTTTTCGAATTGCGAACCTACGCGGACGACTGCAAGCAATGTACGCTGTGATTGCGCATATTGTATTTGGCGTTGAGAGGCTTTTAATAGATTTATTTTGGGAGAGATGCAATTCTAAAATGTATCAACATTATATTAAAAACATAGTTTTCATTAAATACGTTCTGTTTGTACAAATTATATTTTACGTTCCACAAAAAAAAAAAAAAAAAAAAAAATTTTTAATGTTATTCTAATATTTTTATTTGGGTTCCTTTTTATGTTCAAATCAAAATATTAAAATAAATCTATGAAAATAAAAAAAAAATAATAATAGTAAGTAAAAAGGCGGGTAGCAGTAGGAAAACCGAATACCGTGGAGTAAGTAAAAAGACTGGTTACTTTATTTACATTCACACTAATAATTTTAAGGGTTAACTCAGGAGAAGTGAAAATTGTGATTAGTACATTGAGTTATCTGAAAAGATAATATCTATTCGGCCCACCAGTCCCCGCCACGTCTTTTTTTGTTGTTGATTCATTCGATTTTCTTCTCAAACGCAGCAAGCTGTCCTTATATGTACAGTAAAATTGCTGTTATGTTGATTTGTGGCTCCGGGGCAGGTGTTTAATGTTATTTCGTGGTTATTCCACGATTGGTGCTTTCTTTACACCACCTGCCATTTTGACGTATGACACCCTAGGTTCGTTTTTTTTTTTTTTGGTTTCGGTAGGAAGGTGGAAATCTTCAAAAGATACCTCTTGACCGATCCAGAGGCATGCCGGGTTTTTACCGACAAAACCACCTCGGCTCCTCGATAGTATAGTGGTTAGTATACCCGCCTGTCACACGGAAGACCGGCGTTCGATTCCCCGTCGGGGACCCACTGGCGCAAGACTAATGACCTTGCCCGGAAAAAACAAATTGTTTCGCCAGCTGGGAACCGCAACTCCGATGTTGCCGATGGTTCGCCAACTGGGAAACAGCAAAAGGGTGATTCTGCGTCGAGTTCCTCCTCGACGAGACAGCAAAATATATTTGGCGTAGTAGCCCAGCAAATCCAATCATGTGTCGCCATAGACACAGCAACAATCTACTGCCGCAATGGGCAGAAATGAAAAAACTTACATTGAATACACAGCTTTAACTTTTATTACACGAATTTTTAAAACTACGTTATACAAGCACAGGTGCTGAAGGCACCGTAAACAATTTAATTTTATGACTTTAACGTTCCAAAACACACTGTGTACGAAAACAGTAAAACCAGCACTGCGTGAAAACAGTACCATGGAAAACGTCACATGAATAGACCATTTTGCTTTTGTCTATTCAGCAATAGGTGGCGCTCCGTGTGGTATGTTTTTTCCGACTGGTATAAGATATAATATATATGTTGCGGAACTGCAACACAAATCATTATGGAAAATTTAACAAGCCTCAGAACTTGCTAAATAAGGCCAAGACCGCTTCCAGGTTGTAGTGCCGATGATGACGATGATGAAAACCACCTCCCGCCAGGCTCATATTCCCGTTGAAATCCGCGGAACTTTCTTTTAGATATTCCATCGCGGGGCGGGACGGAGTTTACCTGTTACTCCGCTCGCACTGCTGCATCAGGTGGTGTCCTCCCGGCCAGAATATTTATAGCTTCTTCGGATACAGTTCGGAATGCACAACATACTCTTAGTGGTGCCAGCGGAGTTCACTCCCCTCATGTACGACTTATACTGTGCGGCTCCTGCCCATATGTGAGCTGCATACATTATAATGGAGGTGTTGACACTGGTTATGAGTTTCCTTATGTGGGGCCTGGGTCCTAATATATAGGACTGAATCTGATTATTTGTCCTTCTATTTCCAAATCAAGCTGTTCAACTTTCTTGCGGCTGCTTATCAAAACTGCCTCCGTCTTATGTCCAGCTAGTTCAGTCCCGCCATATCTAGCCAGCATTTAATGCTCTAGATTGCTTGGGAGCAAATATTCTCCAGGTCATCTAGATGTTTAGCTACGGCCACTATTGCCAAATCATCTGCGTACCCAATGATTGTAACCCCCTCCGGTACATTGACCCTGAGCACACGATCATACATTATATTCCATAACAGCGGACCAGATACAGATCCCTGAGGCACACCCGCTGTTATTTTATATTCCTGTGGTCCCTCATCTGCTAGTATACGCACCAAGTAGGGTGAGACTTGTAGATCGCGCAACGCTTCTAGAATCCGATTCCAATTCACCGAGTTAAACGCATTTTTAACATCTAGCGTCACCACCTCGCAATATTTCTTTGTACTCCTTAGCCATCGTGCTCCAGCTATCGCATTGCGAGCGATGTCGCACACCACAGATAGTGCCTTACCGGTTGATCTTCCTTTCCGGAATCCATACTGCGATTCAGAGAGCCCCGATGTCCCCTCAGTGAATTGTTCCAGGCGAGTGGCAATTACTCGCTCAAGCAGTTTTCCTGTCGTATCCAACATGCACAACGGACGATAAGCACAACCCGCTGTTTTTTCCATCGTTTGGGAAATTGTCTTGTTTGAGGGCAGGTTGTGAAGAGACTGCTGAAGATTTCCGGGTTTTTTGTTAAAGCACTTTTCACTCCAGCGTTAGGGATACCACACAGTCCCGGGGTCTTGTTTTTTTTGACAACTTCTTCGGGGGTCACGGGACGTATCTCTCCCTAGGTGCCACGAAGTCATTGTATTATAAGAAGGAGTTTTCATTCGTTTCTCTTTTTCAACTCGTTGTTTCTAGCTCTAACTTTACTTTTAGTTGCTGGCATTTAGGACAACCTCTTAGCAGGGTGACCTGTATTCTTGTCGGATGACCGAGGCGATAATGCGAATACCCTGGATCTGTTTTTGACATCCGACCCGAGCATTTATACCGTGGAGATTGCTACGCCACTGGGAAACTCAGATCATTGCTTGTTAGCGGTCGCGCACCAACTTACATTTCAAACAAACAACCGACCCAGGCAGCTTCGCCATGTATGGAGGTATGGGGCTGTTAACTGGATCAGTTTGCAAGATTTTTTCGCATCCTTTCTGTGGTCGGAGGTGTGCTTTGGAGACTCCGATATTAATGTATGCGCGCAGTCGGTCACGGAGATTATTCTTCTCGGTATGGAGATCTACATTCCGCATTCCATCAAACGAAATTCATCTGCTAAACGTTGGCTTGATAAAAAATGGGAGCAGATTACAGCGGCAAAAAACAGAACTTTTAAACAATGGCGCTTTAATTCCACCGAAGAGAACAGAATGAATTTTGTTACAATCAGAAACGTGTGCAACCAGGCGATTGATACCACGAAGAGGTCTACAACGACAGCGTGACAAATAAACTCCTTGAGTGGCCAACTGCTTAGCGTCCCTTCTGCCAATGGCAAGAGCTGTCAGCAGTAACTTTGTTTCCTCCTCTTTTCCTCCGTTAGTGACGGACAGAGGGACACTAGTCACAAATTCAAGAGATAAAGCTAATGTGTTCGGTCTTTTGAAGCCACTTGTGATTGCGCCGGTATGGTCTTCGATGCGGGATGTGAGATTCCACCCGCATACTATTCAACGCATTCTACGTGGATTGGACTGTAGAAAGGCAACGGGCCGTACGGAATACCAGCAGTAGTCCTTAAGAACTGTGTTCCAGACCTGTCCCCGGTTCTTGGCAGACTATTTCGCTTATCTTATGCACGGAGATAATTTCCTACCTGCTGGAAAAATGCTCGAGTTCGGCCAATCACAAAGACGGGAAAAAAACGTCTTCCACAAAATTACCGGCCGAGCTTATATAGTATTTGGAGTGCAACGAACTTCTGAATGTCTTCAATACGGATTGCGTGACGGGCTTTCCACGGGAGACCTTTTGAACCTTATAACCGATATATGGACATCTGCGATTGATGAGCATGGTGAGTCAAGGGCGGTCGCTTGACCGCGTCTGGCACGGGGCATTGCTGAGGAAACTTCGTTCGTACGGACTTTCCTAGCAGCTTTTCGACTTGATGAAAAGCTTCCTCGGAAATCGATCGATCCGGGTTGTTGTAGACGGCGAGTCTTCGGGTCTGTATCTTGCTAATTCCGGGGTACCTCAAGGTTCTATTTTGGCTCCAACCTTGTTTTTGCTTCATATAAATGATTTGTTGGAGTCAACGGATAAGAAAGTGTTCAGTTTTGCAGATGATAGTATGCTTGTTTCCTCTTTTTCAAGTGATCGGTCTATTATTGCATCAACGTCGTACCACCTGAGATGTATACAGATCGACTCTCTAAATCGGGATCTAAATAAGGTCATGTAATGGGGAAAGGTCAATCCCGCCAACTTCAATGCAACGAAGACACGGTATACAACATACACAAAGAAAAGTGGATCATCGGTTCTACAGCTGATATTGAATGGCCAGGCACTCGAATCTTGGGAAAGCTTGAAATTGCTCGGCGTCACGGTTTGTGGGAATATATCGTGGTATAAACATGCGTCGGACATCACCAGATCTGCCTCAGGAAAACTGAGTTATCTTTTTAGAGCCAAGAAATATTTTTCTCCGGTCCAACTTTTTCTCCTGTATAAATCCCAAATTAGACCCGCGCTGGAATAGTGCTCTCATGTTTGGAGCTCTGCTACCCTCGACCTACTTGAGAGCATACGGAGTACAAACGAGCGATCCGCCTGATCGGGGACACGGTCCTGACGTGGGGACTACAGTCGCTATCACGTCAAAGGCGCGTGACCGACCTCTGCCTGTTCTATAGATATTATCACGGGTATTGTTTATCCGCGAATCGTGGTATTGTTCCGCTCAATTCGATATATATGCGATCCACAAGACAAGACAATCCGACGGATGGCACCAAATTGCGGTTCATCTCCCGACGGCGCGATCATCTCCGCCTCAGAACCCGTTGCGTTAAAGAGTGGGAGAGCTGTGGAAAACCCCCCGCGAGGGTGTTTCCGGAGCGCTACAACCTGCCACTGTTCAAGAAGAACTGCAGTAGTTATTTGGTGGTATCTCGGGGCGGTAACTCGGCGCGATCGATTCGTCTCGCCGTTTGAGGGAAGGGCGCGCGCGAGTGACGGGGCGTAATAAACGTATAAACAATTCCAATAACAACGTAATAAACAATTCCCCACCACTCGCCCACCCCTCACTCTAACGGTTTTTAAGAAATCAAGTGTTGCCATTTGCAAAAATGTATGCCCAACCCTATATAAAAAAGGAGATGGAAATACCATATTAAGATAACTGCATGAGCATACCCGAACATGACAAAACTAATTTCGAAAGACTCAATAGAAAATATACTGGTGGCTCGATTAGGCTGAGACTGGCTGGTAAACGTTCGTGAGCGGGTCCTGCTGTATGGAACCCGTTCGGCCGACTGGCAGTCAAAAGACTGTGGATCGGTGGAGCGGAGGACGTGCGGCAGGACCTGATCCACATCTCCTTAGCCTTAATTACTCTTAGGTAGACTTAAGCTAGGCCTACTTAGACTTAATTTGGTCTTAGTTAGATTGTGTCTGAGAGGGAGTCGTTTTGTTGATGGATTTATAAAAGTGATTAGCTAGACAGTTTGCTATGTCAATATCTGATTGGACTGGGTGATTGTTAGTAGGGTTGATAATATAATCGATTCGGGGTTTGTATTTACGATTATTTATTTATCAGGGTAGTCAAGAGCTGGAATTGATTTTTAATAAAAGGGGAGTAACTGCTATGTAGTTTCCGTCTAAGCTGTTTTTTTACGCGTAACAGTTTTGTAAGGATGTTGGGTAAAGGTTTCCCTAGGTTATTATGAGGGATGGATGTATGTGTGTGGCTGAAGAGGGCATTTTTTAGTATTTGCTCTATTCCTAAGGCTGCTTGGTCAATTTCAGCAGGGAGTAGGTTTGAAATCTCTGGCCAAGTATAGTTTGTAAAACTGGCGGCAATGTCTCTATTGACTCTTTGCCAGTTTGTCCTGGAGAAATTCAGGATCGGATTGAATGAGTAGCTTGGATCGAGAGCACCGATTTGGGCAGTGGTGTTGACGGACCAACGATCGGACGGGAATTCGAAGGATACTGTAGGGGGGCTAGGTGAGTAGATGTCTACGGATTTTAGGAAAAAAGCTATTGTTGATTTAAGAGAATTGGAGATACGTGTTGGCTATAATGGACAGTCCGCATAGATATATGGATAGAGTTGAAGGAGTGCTAGAAGTTGGCAACCGTATTTATTGCACTTAATGTCGTTAAATGAAGTATGCCGAGCATTCCAGTATCCTCCTATTATGAAAGGTGCAGGTAGAGACTGTTGGGTTATCTCAGTGATGTCAGGACTAGGGAAGTTTGGTTCCCGAGAAGTGTGAATGTATACGGACGACAGTACAACCACTTTGTTGCTTTTGCAAAAGATTTTAATTGCCGTTTATTCAATATTATTTATATTGGTGAACCTAATTTCGGAAATTCGGAATTTCTTGTGTATTAGAATTCCACTACCTCCACGAGGTTCAGTGGTTCGTGGATTAGAAAGAAGTGTATAATTAGAGATAGATACTCGGGAGTTTGGTTTAAGCCACGTTTCCGAGAGGATATCTGGAGAAAACTTGTCAACGAACAATCGGAGGTGTTGTTTCCGAATATTGGAATATATGGACTCTGCATTGAGGGAAATTATGGTTTAATTAGACATTAAGGGAAAGAATATGTGAAGTTATAAGAGAAAAAACCTGACCTTTTTTTCTATTTCTGAGCTGTGCTTCAGCGTGGGCAGCATCTTTTGTAAGCTACTTATGTATCCTGAGATGTCCAGATTAAGATCGTTACAGTTGAATTGGTGATTTGTTGTCATGTTATGGGAATCCCTGACAACCTTAGCGTATGACATTCCTGGACTTGTAGGATATGTTGATTGCGGTGATGTTGTTTTGGTTGGTGAAGGTTTGCTCGTTGCCATGAGTGTTGTTCGCCTTTGGAGAATCCCCAGCTTATGAGGACATTGCGAGAAGTTAGCAGGGTGGGGTCGTTCGCAGTTACAGCATGTCACTGTGATTTTCTTCCTTGTAATGGATCCATCGGGGTTTGTTGTTTGGATTGTTCCTGGTTCCATCCCAGGCGGCCTGACGTTACATTCTCCAGGTTGTGTTCCTCTGCACACTTTGCGCATCGTACGCTTAGATGACATGCCGCCGCCAAGTGTCTTGAACCTTGGCATCTTTTGCAATGAATGACGTTTTGTTTATGTTGCAATTTTATGCGTGAATAGGTATTTTATTTGTTTGAGCCGGATGACATCAGTTGGAGGAATTTGTGTAATACGTAGATGCAGAGCCTTGTTAATCCGCATGTATGGCGTTTGGAAGTAGTCCAACCTGTTTATTTTCAGTTCCGGACAGATCCTGAATATTTCTGCTGCAAGTTCCTCATTGGGCCATGCTGGATCAATATGATGAAAGTCGCTGGCTTCAACCGCGGATGTTGAAAAGTGAAAAATTCAAGCTTATGGTGCGCAAGTTTTTCTACCGCCTTGTTGTGATCCATTAAAGTGGTTGCTGTTTTGGAAGTCGAAGCTCCTTTGTGTTTGTGGTGAAATTGCGGTGGCCTAAGGTACTTTCGATCATCCTAATTAGCTCCTTGATGTTTGTTATATTTTTAATGTAGATGGGTGGTGGTGTTATATTTTTGGCGTGTGTGTTAGTCACTTGATTCCGGCTGTCTTCTTTTTTTGGGGAGATGGTAATTGTTGCCCTGGAGATGATGGGGCTAGTCCGGGGTGTTGAGCAGGCGTTTCCTACATGCATTCGTCATCTCTGTTTCTACTGGTTGTTTTTAGGGAGTGAATTTCCTCATAGAGTTGTTTCATCTGGAGTCGAAGTGCATTGATGTATTCCACGGTTTGCAAATACTTTTTTTTGGTAGTCCATAGCTTGTGTCTCCATGGTTGTCGGTTTTTGTTGTTGTGCTAAGTAAAATGTCGGTTGCTCCTCGATAGTATAGTGGTTAGTATACCCGCCTGTCACGCGGGAGACTGGGGTTCAATTCCCCGTCGGGGAGCCTCTGGCGCAAGACTAATTACCTTGCCCGGAAAAAACAAATCATTATGGAAAATTTAACATGCCTCATGACTTGCTAAATAAGGCCAAGACCGGTCCCCGGTTGTAGTGTCGATGATAATGATGATGAAGTAAAATGTCGGTGGCTCTTCTTTTGCGCTCTATGATGAATTGTTGGACATCACTGGGGCCGTCACCCAGCACTCGTTACTGTTGGCTTTCACTGTTTTATTACACTCTTTTGTTAATGTTAAAATACTAAACGTATTTTTACACGTGCACTTCACACACTCTTACTGACGCGTGCGTTTTACAGACTTTCACAAACACGTGTTTCACCAGCACGTGTTTGACCTATGCTATGAGCGAACGTCTGTTCGCTCTGAAGTACTCGATAAGAATTGGCGGACTGAAGATCGGCAATTTATACCAGTCGCTCTCTTTATTCCTGTGACAACATGCGAACGGGGGGACGGGACAAAAGAGAAAATAAAAGCATCGGCAAGGCTACAACGCCCGTCATTGAGAGCGGAGGCCGGCCTGGAGGTGCACAAGATAAAGAGATCGTGTAACCGAATACAGTTGTATATAAACAAATAATAATTAAACAAATGAATACTTATAGAAGTAAATACTCGTATATAATCAGACAAATAAATATTGTACTTTAAAATAAAATAACACGAAATACAGTCCACTCCTTGATTGGCGATCCGTGCTCGTGACATTACCGTGACGCCGCCTTGCAGTAACATAAACGTAAAAAAAAGAACACTCTACCAGAAGAAATATGGTTTTAGAATAAAACAATTTTTATTTTGTAATAATGTTTTTTATATTTTTGTTTCATTTTATTAAATATCTATATTGGTATTAAGAATTTGTCGCTTCATCTAAATTTTCAATTCATTAATAAAAATAATTATAATGAAGTTAATAGATATAATAATAAGAATAATGATACAATAATAAAAATAAAAATAACTGATATAGGTATGCATACTATATTAAGTGTTTCGTATATAAATATACATGCATTTTTAAAGTTATTTTCTCAGATACTATTGTTAAATTGATCTTATAAAGAAAAGTATTACATATGTCCGTCATTCTTCTACAAATTATTTTTAGTTAAATGTTTCTAGTTTATTTTATTTAAATGGTTGCTTGTGCAGTTGTGTTATTATAATTATTGAATAATAAAATGTTAAAAACACGTTATGTTTTATCCTGTCAGCCCTTTCGTGTTTTTGGAATGAATTAATAATACTGTTGTTTTGAAGGATGTTGAAAAGAACAATTTAAATGAGGTTTGATATTTATGTGTGTTCAAAAATAGTGTGAAGTTGTTGAAATTTAGATTTGGAAGCATAAACTTTTAGTGGAATTATGTATTGTTTGCCAGAGGCTTTCCGCATTGAGAGTTTTTGAAGTATTTGTTTTGTATTAAAATGTGACCCATTTTTAATTATTGGGTAACTGGTAAACTTTAGTTAATGACATATAAAATACAAAACGGGCCACGAGTTTCTTCATAATGATTATGATCCTACTGGTAACTTTAAGCTCTTCTGTTTAGTGCAGATAAAGTGCTATTAATCGTAGTTAAAAAACCAAATAAGATATGTGTTTGAAAATTCACTTGGATGAGATCCCGTCACTAGAGCGACAATAGCAATCCGTATTAAGACAAAGTTCTTTGGCATTACTGCGGTATTTGATAGTCCGTTTTAAGACCAAATTAACCTCATGTTTAGAAATGCTCTTACAAAGGCAACGGCAACACTCACAAATAGCAAGAGGAAACGCCCATGGTCGCGCGATTGTAAAACTCAGTTATACCTCATTATTTTGTTCTAGAGTGTAGTCAAGCTGTGCTCCAGGGTGTAACCGCAAGTTGAACAGCTGCAATCCCTTTACACGAGTTAAGCGGTGATCACTTTTAATAAGCTCACGAGCGGCACGGATGTCTTCATCTGTACGACTTGGGCTTTGATCATGACTTTCGTTTTCGATACGTTCTCGCCCACTTTTAAATTCTCTGACGCACGTATACACATGATTCTAAGACAGTGTATCATCACCAAACAGTGCCTTCAGTCGAGAAAAAATTTCCGAAGATTTAACGCCTTTATATGTTAAGAATTTTGTAATAATCTGTTGCGCAACAGACGTACTGAATACAAGCTCGAGCGCGACCGCTAGCCAAGCCGGTTCCCCTACTCTTCATAAACCAACCAACAGCCACGCACAAGATTATCTAGCTCGCGACTTGTTGCTAAGCAAAAAAGTAAAATTACTGTTTATATTTGATTCACCCCCCGTAGAAACCTCACATTAAAGGTTGCAATCTAACGATATCAATGTCGACAAACGACTAATGGACGTCATGCAGCTAAACAAATTGCCCATTTGGCGATACAAAAAGGAAAGAGCCCACCTCTCACTTCGTTTTTAATGTAAGGCGCGGCCAAACGGAATGTTATGATAACTTTAAATGTTTAACTAAAATGAAAGTAATAGTGAGAATTTAGGGAAGGGGCAGTATCGATGGACATTCGTTTTGAATGTATGAAGGTACGAGGGCAGGTCAATAAGAAAATCTGAGAGATGGCGCTCGTAGCATCCATAATGGTCTGTTTTTAGTAAGCGTCATTCCTCACTAGGTATCTGTCAAATACAATATATAACAACCGTGTAGGTATCTCATAAACTGAGTATGAAAAAAATATATGCGTGGTGGGTGCCGCATTTTTTAAAGCTGAAAACAAACGCAACCGCGTGGCCTCTTCTAAGGCTTTTTTGGAGCGCATGCGTTGATGGGTTTCTGTGCAGTAACTGTAGATGAAACATGGATACACCACTACACTACCGAGACGAAAGAACAGTCAAAACAGTGGATTGCTAAAGGTGAACAGGATTCAAAGAAGGCAAAGACGGTGAAATCAGCGGGAAAGGTTATGGCTACTGTGTTTTGGGATGCATGTGGCATTATCTTCATTGACTATTTGGAAAAGGGACAGATGATAACTGGACAGTATTGTGCGTCGTTATTAGGTCAGCTAAATGAGAAAATAAAAAATTCGTCTGTATTTGAAGAAAAAAAGTGCTATTTCTCCAGGATACTGCACACGTGTGCAGTTTCAATGGCTAAAATACGTGCGCAGTTTCAATGGGTAAAATTGAGGAATTGAAGTTTGAATTGACAGCTGGATTTACCAGAGCTGGGCCCGAGCGACCTGTTTTTATTTTTAAATTAAAAAACATGGTTCCGGGGACAACCGTTTAGATCAAATGAGGAGGTCATCGCAGACACAATTGCTTATTTTGAGGAACTACCACAATTGTATCAAGGCTCAAGGCTTAAAAAATTTGGAGAGACGTCTGTCAAAGTGTATTGAACTAGAAGGAGAATATGTTGAAAAATAAAACAAAATTTACCAACAAAAAAAAATTGTTTTTCTATCTTTTTCTAAAGACTTATTGACCTCCGCTCGTAGATACGAGGACGAAACACCTGAACAGGCAGAAGAGGAGTAGAGTTGAAAAATTGTGTTTGGTATTTAATATCAGACCCACACAAAAGGTAATTTGTGGTGACCTTATATGTTTAACCAGAGTGCATAACAATGGCGAGATTTTAGGAGAAGGAGATATTGATACATATGATTTTGTTTACATGAAGGTACTAACAAGGGAGAAACATATAGAACGTTTCATAATTGTGCGATTTCCTATAATTACATTTATTTGAAGTTATTTTTCACTGCGGAGTCTCATGCCTTCCCCGACTTATCGGTATAACAAGAAATAATTTGGTGAGATGGGATACATTCATCAAGATCAGTAAAGCGATAATACCAATAGAAAAGAGATAGACGGAATATAATGCGGCCATGGTCTAAGAACTGAAGTTAATAATTTGTAGGTCGATTCCAATAGGAGGGAAAGCCTCAATAACACAGTGGAAAACAGACTACGGTATCGAACACAGCCTTATAGGAACTGAGCCTCTTAAATGTTGCTGACATAATAAATAATTAAAAATGGTGTCTTACAGAAACTCGAATATGAAAAACAAAATTGCGGTTAATATAGATGACAATTGTTGCCCAAGACGACGTGGGTATATTGTGTTTTGCGATGATAGTGTAGAACCCGATTCGAACCCACGAACCATTAGAGCCAGAGCACCAATATATTAGATCACGGCCATGGGTATATTACAACTCGCAATTTAACCAGTAGAATACTACGCTAATGCTCTGGTTGCGCCCGTGTGTGTGTCTGTGTCTCTTGAAACTGCTACGCTACCCTAAACGTCCTGGGTCATGCCGATATAAGTAGGGTTATCAATGTCAAAACAGAATATTCATGCTTCAAGAAGCTTATTCCACAGACAGCTGTTGCGAATGGGTAGGACGCGTAAAAGAAGAGGAAGAGTATTAGGTAAGGAAGTGTCGATGTACATTGGTTTTGAATTCCTGAAGATTGAACAAGGACATACGGCTACTCTCGTGTAGTTTGGCTGAAGAATGACCCTGTGTTTATCTAAATCGATGGTTATGGTGAACCACTGTGCACCCTATGGTTGATGGATTAAGGAATAGACGAGTTTTGGAAGAGGGACGCAACTTCCAAGGTATCTTGATCAATATCGTTGTATAAAAATATTCACTTTATTAATTCAAACATATTCACTTTAAAAATATTCACTTTATTTATTCATCTTAGAACTAACTATTACTTTGAGCTGACAATTAATCCCAAACTGTCCTTTTATTTTCACATGTACTTGCCTGTCAAGAGTGCCCTGCTCTGATTGACTGTGAATTGTAAGACTAAACAAAATTTGGTCTGTCGCCATTCTCACGAAGTGACTGTGAACTATAAGACTAAACAAAGTTCGGCAGGTCTCCATTGTCGCGATGTGACTGTGAAATATAAGTTTATCTCAAATTCACCTCCACCATTTCCATTCCACAATATACATATAGTGGGTGAGGAATAAGCAAGGTATGGTCTGACTATGTTCCTTTGAGGAAATTCACCGTGTAGAAGCTGGGTATTTTACGAGTTTCATTTTTCTATTTGGTCTATTTGGTATCCTACACGGCAAAGCCGCAAAAGACATTTTGAAGACACCTGCCTAACGAGACCCGCAGAACTTTATACGAATCGAATGTATATTTGCTGTCGTTCTCTGCTTAGGTAGAGCTTTCGCGCTAGTTTAGCGAGTACAGAAGAACACCTTTTTAAATTTTAGAGAAATGTCATTGGAGGTGATGTAATATCAGAATGCGTTGAGTTGGTATAGAAATATTTAGCAGGTGGATTCACTTTCTTGTTTATTTATTAATTTACTTATTTATTTATTTATTTATTTTACTTTTCCCAGGAAAAGCAAACCTATAGCGTTGAGTCAGCGCACTGGGATGCTATTGTTTTTTTTTCGACCGGGTCCATCAGCCAAGCTCCGAAAGATGCTCAGTAATTTCTCCCAACTATTTAACGAAGCCTATAGCTTAATATTTCACCGGGCGGTTGAGCTTTGGGACCATACCTACCACTCAGTAATTGTGCCGAACTGTACAATAGCAAGAGTCGTCAGTTGAACCTAGGTTTGCACAACCAAACGCAAGACATTGAAGCGACATTTGATGATAGGATTATCATTAAATTGGTATTCAGTTTCCAGAATGCAACAATTTATTGCAACTATCACATAGTCGAAGACGCGAAGTCCAAATGTATAGGTTTTCTCAAGAGATGCAAAAAGTATCCTATTCAATCTGGTCACAATTTACTAGATGCTTATTGGTTCTTAACAGAAATTAATTTCCTTTATCTAGTCAGACGCAACTGAAATGCCCCTGTATGTGGTCGAAGGCAAACAAAAGGGACCAGTGAAAGCGAATATGGACCTAGTAGCAAGTTGTTTTATTAGCATTGCAAAGACAGCTACGTGGAGGCAGTGAATTGAAGTGCCACACTTCAACGATGCTGATTCGAGATCCGAATTGTAGCCTTATTGGATTCAGATCCCGTCAAGAAGATTGATGCCGAAGGTAAATTCTAAGTGCTTGTACTGGAGACAGTCGGCGATTGCGTGTGTGCAAGGATGTCCCAACTCGCTACCTAAACTGAGATAATGCTCTGGTATACGGGACTGATAATTTATTTTCCAATTTTCTTTTGTTGTTGCGTTCTTCAATATGGTTACGTGTTCCCGTGTGCTTGTTTGCTCCTCTCACGCCCCCTCTGATAATCAATGGCCAGGCCCTCGAATCTGGTGACAGCTTGAAATTGCTCGGCGTCACGGCCTGCGGGAATGTATCGTGGCATAAACACATGTCAAACATCGCCAAGTCCGCCCTAGGGAAAAGTGAGTTATATTTTTAGAGCCAAGAAATATTTTACTCCGGCCCAACTTCTTCTCCTGTATAAATCCCTAATTAGACCATCACTGGAATACTGCTCTCATGTTTGGAGCTCTGATAACCTCGACCTACGTGAGAGCATACGGAGCAGATACAAGCGATCCACCTGATCGGAGACTCGGCGCTGACGCCGGGGCTACAGTCGCTATCACATCGAAAGCGCGTAGCCGTCCTCTGTCTGTTTTACAGATATTATCACGGGTACTATTCTTTTTGGAGATTTGTGGTATCATTCCGCGTAATTCTGTTTATATGCGCTCCACAAGATAATCAGACGGATCGCACTAACTTGCGGTTCATTTCCCAATGGCGCAAACATCTCTGCATTAGAACTCGTTCCGTTACAGAGAGAGAGAGTCATAGAACTCCCTCCCCTGGCGAGTGTGTCCGCAGCGTTACAACGTGCAAAAACTGCAAAAAGAACTGCAACGGTTATTTGATAGCATTCGGGAGATCGTGTCGGCGCTTTAAGTTCCCCACTTCTGAGAGAAATATATTAAAAAAGAAAAAAACAAACGACATCGATATGATTATCAACGATTCCTATATCTCCTTTTACGCCGACGATATCAACTTCTCCAAAACAATTTGTTCTCGGCTTGATTCTTTCCTTCTCTAGAAAGACCTTGCAAGCTTTTCGTTACGGTGCCAGAATTTTCTGGAGCTCAATGTCGACAAATGCCATTCAATTACGTTTTCGCGGAAGCGCATCCCTCCCGCTGCTACTTCTTATTAAATCAACCTTTATCCTCTGTTGACTCAATCCGGGACCTTGGCATCTTATGTGATAGTCTGCTAAACTTCCTCTCACACATTGACGACATGATCATCAAGGCCAATTCAGGCCTCGGTTTTGTTAAACGCTGGTCTAAGGAATTTTATAACCCTTACGTGATCCGATCGTTTTACATCACTTTCGTGCGCCCTCTTCTTGAATATGTCAGTCCGGTCTCGTCCCCGTATCATGTATTCCATATCCACAGAATTGAGAGCATTTAATTACGTTTCTTACGTTTCGCCCTCCGAGGAGTGTGTTGGGAAAATCTCCTGTCCCTGCCCCCTACACAAGTCGTCTCAAAGTAATTAACCTTACCACTCTTGAAGAGCGAAGAAATTACACCGATATCCTGTTCACCCATCGTATGGCCTGAACGAACCGATCTTACGTATGCTACGCAACATCAACTCTTACCCCGCCTCCCTTGATTTCAACCTCATCTCTCCTGCTCAAAACCGCGTCTCCTCACTAGCTCCTATTAGCCCCTACCCGTCCAATTCACAAAGACACACATTTGCATACATACACGTTTGTCAACGGGAATATGTGCCTGGAAGGAGGTGGTTTTAGTCGATGCAAATCCGCCATGCCTCTAGATCGGTCCAGAGGTATCTTTTGAAGATTTTCACCTTCCTACCGAAACAAAAACAACAAAAACAACAACAACAACAAAAAACACCCTTGTCCTTATTACACCTTAGTTTATTTGTGTTTATTTTTTTCCGAGTCGCTTGTATTAAGCTAAATAAATGAGCACTCTGACCTCACCAAAATTAAAATTACTATCCCTCCATGGGTGCGGTTAGGAACCTCCTTTCTATTAACCTAGTATAAACTATCAACTTAGATAAACAAGGCCAACCCTAACAATCCAATTGATGAGGGGGATTTTGCTACTCACGAAACAACTAGAACACAATTTAGCAAGTTTTTATTTGCCAGAAGAAATGAAAATCCTTTCATGTATTAATACAAAGGTAATTCACGTTGCAGAAAACATTTTCGCGCACGTCGTTACACATGCGTGCAGACCTTGAGCGCCATAAGCCAACCGAAGAGAACCTCGAATAACAACAAGCTTTCAGCCAATGGCGCCCCAATCCTACCGATGTTAACAGAACGAATTTTGTTAGATTCAGAAACGCGTGCAACCAGTCGATTGATACCGCGAAGAAAGCTCACAACGACAGAGTGGCCAATAAACTCCTTCGGTTCGGGCTCCTTCTGGTCAATGGCCCAGCTGTCAGCAGTAGCTTCGCTTCCTCCTCTTTCCCTCCGTTGGTCACGGAGAGCGTGACATTAATAAGAAATTCAAAGGATGAAGCTGATGTGGCCGCGAATTTATTTTCCGCGAATTCAAGCCTAGATCTCGGTCTTTTGGAGCCACCTGTGATCTCGCCGGTACGGTCTTCCAAGCGGGATGTGAGATTTCGCCCGCGTACTATTCAACGCATTCTACGTGGACTGTAGGGAGGCAACGGCCCGGACGGAATACCACCAGTAGTCCTTAAGAACTGTGCTCCAGAACTGTCCCCGGCACTCGACATACACTTCCGCTTATCTTATGCATGGAGGACCTTTCCTGCCTGCTGGAAAATCGCTCGAGTGCAGCCAATTCCAAAGAAGGGGAAAAAGCACCTCCCACAAAATTATCGGCCAATAGCATTACTGTCTATGTTATCTAAGGTAATGGAAAAGGTCATCAATGCCGAGTTCATTTAGTATATGGAGTGCAACGAACTTCTGAATGTCGTCAATACGGACCCCGTGACGGGCGTTCCATAGGAGACCTTTTGACCCTTATAACCGTTATATGGACATCTGCTATTGATGGGCATGACGAGTCAAGGGCGGACGCATTGGATATCTCCAAGGCTTTTGACCGCGTCTGGCATGGGGCATTACTGACCAAACTTCGTTCATATGGACTTTCCTAGGAGTTTTGCGACTGGACGAAGAGTTTCCTTGAAAACCGATCAATCCGAGTTGTTGTTGACGGCGAGTGTTCGGATCTGTGTCCTGATAATTCGGGGGTGCCTCAAGGTTACATTTTGGCTCTAACCTTGTTTTTGCTTCACATAAATGATTTGTTGGAGACAAGAGATAACAAAGTGTTCAGTTTTGCGGATGATAGTACGCTTGTTTCCTCCTTTTCAAGTGTTTGGTCAATTGGCGCATCTACGTCGCTAGTAGTACCTAGATTGACTCTCTGAATCAGGATTTAGATAAGGTCCTGCAGTGGGGAAAGGTCAATCCCGTCAACTTCAATGCAACGAAGACACGGTATACAACATACACAAAGAAAAGTGGATCATCGGTTCTACAGCTGATATTGAATGACCAGGCCCTCGAGGCTGGGGAAAGTTTGGAATTGCTCGGCGTCACGGTCTGTGGGAATGTATCGTGGCATAAACACGTGTCGAGCATCGCCAGGTCAGCCTCAGGAAAACGGAGCTCTCTTTTTAGAGCCAAGAAATATTTTACTCCGGCCCAACTTCTTCTCCTATATAAATCCCAAATTAGACCCGCGTTCGAATATTGCTCTCATGTTTGGAGCTCGGCTCCTAAACATACCCTCGACTTACTTGAGAGCATACAGAGACGAGCGATCCTCCTGATCGGGGACTCGGCGCTGACAGTCGCTATCACATCGAAGGCGCGCAGTCGACTTCTGCCTGTTTTTGTCTGTTTTACAGATGTTATCACGGATACTGTTCTTCGGAGATTCGTGGTACTGTTCCACATAATTCTGTTTATATGCGCTCCACAAGACAATCCGACGGATCGCACCAATTTACGGTTTATCTCCCGACGGCGCGAACATCCCTGCATCAGAACTCGTTCCATACAGAGCTCCCGGAGCGTTACGACCCCCAACTGTTCAAAAAGAACTGCAACGGTTACGAGGTGGCATCTCGGGGCGCCCACTCGGCGCTATAGGTTCGCCTCTCTCGAGAGAAGTGTAATTAAAAAAAAAAAAAAAAAAAAAAAAAAACACTACGTCATCCGAATTTCTAGAGGGTACTCCTGACGTTTTCTCTGATTTGCTAGATCCGTTCAACAGTTGTATTCCGCATCTTTATGGTGATGTAATATTTACAAAGTCGGCATGATTTAAAGCGGCCAGAGTATTGACAACGATGAAGGACGTCGCTTTCCTTGTTTCGCAATTCGCCCTTCTTACAACCTTTTTCTTCCAAACCGCCGACGGGTAACACTTTACCGACCGGCCGCTCAGCCGCAGATTCTCCCTGGCGCCGATTCAGTTACGGTTTAGACTATCACACGGGTGTATCTGTGTGTTTCGTATGTTCACATAAAATTGTTTGCTTTTTGTTATTATAGGACAATTAGTTTTAACAAAATGATAATTAGATTTAACAATTTGATTATTAGATTAAAAATTTGATCATTAGGTTTAACAAAATAATAATTATATTTAACAAAATGATAATTAGATTTTAGCAAAATGATAAGTAGATTTAACTAAATGATAATGTTGCGAATGCGCAAATAAATATAGCGAGAAGAATCTAGTACGTTCACCGTCTAGTACACTTACCGAGCAGCATATTCACCACATGCCTCTCAGCCGCCAGTTGACAATGCGTCATTACCTAGGGACGCAAGCCGAGACACACCCTTTTCAAATGTGACCAACAGTTTTTTTAGTCAGTGATCGCCAGTGATCTTCATAGGGAACGCACCGCTTCCAATTTAGCTCAATTCTACCACACCAGTCGCGTTTGCATTTTCTCTTAGGTTAGACACATTTTAAAGAGTGCATTTGGCTTACACCAGCGTACTTTAGGTTTACTTGGAAGAAATTCATCCTAACTTCAAATCAGAGCGTATAGAGACAGCGAAGGAACGACGAGCCTGAAACATAATATATACAGACGATCTGTTGTTAATCACCTGCATTGTATATCTAGCAACTTGGCCGCCCATTCGCCACCAGATAATTCGATTTAACAAAATGATAATTAGATTTAACAAAATGATAATTAGATTCAACAAATTTATGATTAAATTTAACAAAATGATAATTAGATTTAACAAATTTATAATTAGATTTAACAAAATGATAATTAGATTTAACATTTAAATTTGTATGAACGAAAACAAAGGGCGAGTTAGAATAGTAAACCACCTCTCAGAATCATTTGAAATCTGGGCGGGCTAAAATAGGGGGATGACCTCGCACCATGCCTTTTTAACCTTGTGCTCGAGTGTGTCATCAGAAAGGTACAAGACGACAACATGGCCGGATCATCCCTGAACGGGGTCACACAAGTGCTCGCATATGCGGATGACATCGCCGTTCTGGGCGATAATCTAGAAATTGTAAGTAAAAACTGTGAAATCATCATGTAAGCGGCAGAATAGATGGGCCTAGAAATAAATGAAGATAAAACAAAAACGTGATTAGGGCGAGAGGAGGTGGACCTGGGGAACACATATAAACGTCAGAGGCAAGATATTTGTAAAAGTTAAGGAATTTAAATATCTGGGAACGATACTGACGGCCAGTAACGAAATGTCGAAGGAAATTAACAAAATACTGCATTCCGGCAACGCTAGTTGGCACGCAGCCAGTAAATATCTGAAATCCAAACTGCTATCACGTAGCATAAAGCTCCGTGTCTATAGAAACATAATCATGCCGATTGTTCTATACAGATGCGAAACATGGGCTCTCATAAAATGGGAAGAAAACAAATTCCGCGTATTCGAGAATAAAGTTTTAAGGGGTATCTTTGGAGGTAAATATGACGAGGAGGCAGGACGATGGCGGAGTCGAGTCGGTGAGGTCACGAACTTCCAGGTTCCTAGAGGCCAATAAATAGTAAAATGATAATTAGATTTAACAAAATGCTAATTAGATTTAACAAAATGTTAATTCGATTTAACAAAATGATAATTAGATTTTAAAAAAATGATAATTAGATTTAATAAAATGATAATTAGAATTAACAATCGTCATCTTCAACGTTATTTGCATTGTCTTCGATGTTACTTATTTCGTCGTCTTCTGAATCACTATATATTAGTAGCAATGCAGATGCTCGCTTCCGAATTATTATATCGCTGCCAGCACTTCCATCACCACTATCACTTCTTGAATAAGTGTGTTAGGACGATCTAAAAATCGTTTAAATAAAACTCTATAACCCGATTTATTCGTTCATCGCGAAGGGAAAGAGTTTACAGAGCAACGTAACTAACGCAACTGAGCAACGTACCTCAGTACTAAATAACAAATTGCTGATCATATCATAGTAATTGTTTATCGTCATCAATTAATAGGCTGCGGATCGGTAAAGTATTAATTGGCGATCGGTCGGTAAGTATCAATGAACAAAAGCCGATTAATAGGCTATGGGTCGATAAAGTGCTACGAAGGAGGCTGTAATATGCGTCGGACTGTACGCGCACAGGTTCAATTTGGTACTTTTCCGCGGTGAGTTCTGGAGCCTGAAATCTGTTTTCGAAGGGTTCGGGCTAAAATGCGATTGGTTTTTTCAAACATTCATTCTTGCCTCGGTGACTAAAGTTCTAAGGAGGTTGTTGCATACGTTCTACATAATGCTAGGCCGTTGGTTTTTTTTTTTCATGGGATTCATTCTCTAGGTTTTGGGCTCCTCGATAGTATAGTGGTTAGTATACCCGCCTGTCACCCGGGAGACCGGGGTTCGATTCCCCGTCGGGGAGCCTCTGGCGCAAGACTAATGACGTTGCCCAGAAAAAATAAATCATTATGGAAAATTTAACAAGCCTCAGGACTTACTAAATAAGGCCAAGACCGGTTCCCGGTTGTAGTGCCGATGATGATGATGATTCTCTAGGTTTACAAATGATTTAAAAATCCGGCGCATAATTAATGCAACTTCTCATTAAAAGGACTACATGACGTCTTCATATTTTACGATTAAATCGAACAGTTTAACCAGTATACACTAATTCCACAACGATTGCTATAGTAACAATGAGTGTTTTTATAATATTATATTTATTATAAAAACGAATATATTAAAAAATGCTTCTCTACTAAAATGTACATTGGACAAATTAGATTGCAATATTTTTGTCAACCAAAAGTTATATAGGTATAATGTTATATTACTGCAATTTTAATGAGAACATAGCATTCCCAGGATAATTAATATTTTACGTGCTCTAAACGAACGCTCTATTTCAACAACTTATTTTATTATTATGGAACTGAGATTTTCATTTTACTAACTGTTTGTCGTAATATATTTATACAAAGTCACTGTATTAATGTGTATAACTGCAAGCCAATTATTTATTATATTTGAGAAAAAAAATATATATAAAAATTAATTCTGTTGTATAACGAGAGTGAAATTGAAGGTAAATAAAATATTATAATTTGTATGTTTTGCATTTTAGCGTTTTGCTTGTTTGTTTAATTATTAATTTATTTGCTTATGTTTTTTTTTTTTGTTTTGTTAAAAGTTCTTTTTGTTTTTTTGTTTTTTGTATAAAATTTCGAGTTTAACATGTATTTCTCGATTTATCGTTTGTATATATTGCATTTGTATGCCTGCTCTATGTATGTGTTTTATTTTATTTTTTATCTCAGTCTTTTACTAATGTTTTTCTTTTTGTTATATGAATTGTTTTTTTTCTTTGTGCTCAATGTGTATTAACATTTATTAACAGATATTTAGTAAGCGAATTTGTATTTCGTTTCCGATTAATAGTGTCTAATGAAGTATTGTAAAAACGTTTGTTATAAATGCATATGTAAATTAATATGATATATACGTAGTTAGGAAGAGATCAATAATTCAGAATAAATGAATTCCTTAAAAAAGAAATTGTATACAAATTATCGGTTGTTTATTGGTTGTACTTAACATAAATGCTTTAATTAATATAAAGAGTACGTTCGGCAGTTATACAGAATCTTCCTTTTGTGTTGTTCTATTTTATAATAAGGATTTTGTTCGGTTTTGTAGATGTAAGTTCTAAACATTAGTATGTTGTGTGATATTATTGGAATCAAATTGCTTTTGATAAATGATAAAAAAAAGATTTGTTTTGCAAAATTGACTTTAATTAGCGTTGCTTTAAAACTTTGTTTATCAATATTTCATTATATATTGTATTTTCTGATTTGAATTAGAGTATCAAAAATGACTATTATATGAAATTATGTTTGTGGTTCTCTTTTCTGTTAATTTGTTAATATAATAAATAAATATAAATTGAGGGCTTCAAGGTATTATAAATAAAGTATTAAAACCAGAAAATCGTGATGGCATTTAAATCATATAATATGTGACAAATAGGAAATACGGGTTTATTTAAATTTTTTGTTTGTTTAATATTTTCAAAAATGCAGATATTTATTTGATACATTTTAGCAATAGTACAATAAATAAAAAAATGTGTATATCGTTAATGAAAACAAATTCTATGTACAATATATCATTATACTTTATAACTCTTTTTTATTTTTTGTATTTTATTTAGAAATTGTTGTCACTAATTCGTAATTACTCTTTTGCATATATCGCATATCATTTCGGAGTTAACATCCTTCCCTACATATAAAAGAGAAACAAATAAATGAGTATGCTTGGTTTATAGCATTTTTATTTTATTTTATTTTATTCACTCATTCAAAACAAAAAAACAAAATCACTCTATTGTTTTGAAGTTCTAAGCTGTAATGTCTAATATAATTCTTAATTGTTAGGTTTCATTTTTAAGTATAATATATATGTATGTGTATATATATATATAAATGTATATATTTTATTTTATTTAAGAAGCACTTGAATATATCATGTAATAAAAAAGAAGTATGTATTTCTAAATATATTTATACTTTTCTCATTTTTTTGTTTTGGTTTTTTTTTCTTCTTTTATGTTCATTCATTTTCTTTTTTCATTTGTGATCTGTATTTTGTTTTCTTATGTAATTTATAGAGATAAATTTTTCTTGAAAGGTATACATAACTAAAGGATGTTCAATGCATGATTTCATTTTTGGTTTATCGTTTTCTAAAAAGGAGTAACCAATTTAAATGTAACGTTTTTCTTTAACATATCTTATTTTATTAGCATTGGAAATTTATAATTTATACATTTCATCACAGATTTAACGTGCAGAATATAGAACAAAAGCTATAACCAAACAAAATAGATAAACATAAATAATAAAAAGAAAAAGAACTGGGGAAGGTTGCAATAGTTGTCTTTGAATGGTTTACATTCAAAACCATTTTAATCATTGTTTAAACTTATTTACGTATTTCATTCTTTTTATGTTAATTTACGAGGATATTTTTAAAGATTGTGTTGATCTGTTTATATAAATTACTTTTACTCAAACATCCGACACGAATTTGATTAAGATGGAAGTAAAACTCACGATCTAAATCGGTCAAGTAATATCAGTATCCTCCACCTACTAAGCAACGTCCCCCCATAGTTTTGCTTTTAAAGAATCTCGCTCAAAAAAGTTGAATTCAAAGTAAAATTCTCTAGCCATATCTTAGTGGCCGCTAATAAGATTAAAATCAATTAAGAACTCTAAAGAATAAAACAAGAAACTTAAGTTGAAAGTAGAAAACCCGTGAGGAATTTTAACCTGAAAGTAAAAAATTCGCGAGGGTAAACAATTGAACTAATTGGTAGAAATTGTAGTTCAAATATTGTGTTAGTTAAAGAAACATCGGAGGTTGAAAGCTGACAAAATTAGAGAGTGGCATTGGTATGCAATTCAAGGGCAACAGATCAAGAAGGAACAAATAAAAGGGTTGTTTGCCAACAACACAATTTCCAACTGAGTTTTTTCAGGGTTTGAACAGTTTGAATTATCAAATTATATGAGCAGTGTTAATGCTGCAGACTGCGTTTTATGTAATCCAGATGTGACGTCCGCTTTCTTTTCCATCCTGTGGATCCTATTATTCCACCGCTAGCTGGCCAAAGTATAGATCGATTTTCTGATCTAAATCAATGCACAATATGCAAAAATACATTTATTTAACAATAATCGGACAGATCTCTCTAAAATCAGCTTGCAGAACCTGACTGAACTTAAGTTGACAAACTTGACTTCGATTAATTGTTCTCGACCTGAAATGACTCGGCTTTACTTAAACTCATTTGAATGTCTGATCTAATATCAAAGTAGAAATTGAACTTCCTATGCCCCTATGTCGTCCTTTTATAGGCCCATATTTATATTTACAAACAATTCAGCACGGTGTAGATTGTGGCGTAGTACAACAATTTAACACACTGCGATTGATGGCGTCATACAACAATTCAAAACTTTTTTTTACAGTAACGCGCACAGAAAAGGGGGTTAAATAAATATCAGAGCACAATGCGAGCGGATGGAGAGGTAGTGAATAAGGAAAGGAGGTGTTGATGTATATTGGTTTTGAATGCCTAGACATCACAACGACGAGGAAACACATTGTGGCGGTTCTACGAACCACACAAACACCTATAGGTTGATATGTCTTTTCCACCAAGGCACATACTCACCTTTATCCAGTACACGTGTCCCAAAAGTCCTTACTCCCACCTGAAACAGAAGGTAGCATTTCAAATACCCCAACACTTAACGTTCAAAATTCCCTAATATTGAATTCAATGCATCCATCCAATGGATACATTCGATTCATCCGTTAAGCGCATTTTCCTGAAAACAAACAGAATAATCTCCTCGTGTAGCTAATAGCAATTAGCACCTAAATTCCCAGCATGACCCAAAACCTAAAAGGCACACTTGTGCAAACAAAGGATAGCGATTCGTCGCCGACCAACAGTCGTGCAATCATAAACATCTTAACGTAGATCGCTCACTAGATGTTTAGGTTTGGAAATGCTAACAAAGAAACTACACCAATCCCACGGTTCCTTTATTACCAATCTGAAGCACACAAAAACATTGTTAGCTTGAGCCAGATGGGTAACCTAAACAAATCCCACGAAAAGATCGGAAAGAAAGTGGCGATACGATCGATCGTCAAACAAAGGAACAAGATTCCGATAAGGAAGACGGAAAGGAGAATGATGGATTGATGATGGGAAAATTTTCTTTGCAGATTGGATAGGAAATTTTCTTTTGCAGATGCGGGGATGAAAAGTTCGAATGGGATTTTAAGGATAGAGACAATTAGTCTACTTGGAGCATCCGTCCAAGGGAGAACAGATAGAGAACTCGACAAGGAGGTATCCGTAACTTCGCACTTGCGCTAGATTATCTCACCGCGAAACAATTAAAGGTAATAGTAAACCTTCCGTGTCGTCAAAAGGAAATGTGTGTCGGTTGTCGTGTGATTCGAATTTATACGTTGTAGTTTATGTGTGACGAAAGATAATAAAACATTAACAATAAAATAGAAAGTGAAAATAACTCTCAGCGTTTTATTTGTGTCGTGTTCCAGGTTGTTTCTCTCCTCGTAAACAGTTGTCGGCGGAACACTTCGGACACTTTGACAACGACTCACAAAACTGCCAAATTGGTGACTACGGTGTGATCTGTACACAGAGCACACACTTTCCCATAGTAAACAGAACTTCACTACACGATCATGACTTCCGCATAGAGCACCAGGCACACTCGCCTGCTCCGACGTTCTCTCGTTCGCTTCGTCGTTCCCACACGAAGCTGATCGTAACAAAGTTACTGAGGAGGGAGAAGTGTAGCGTTCCTAACAGATACTCACAATACACAAGCAAATAGTGAAGAACACCAAACGAAAATCGAATAAGAAAATGCATCAGACCCGTATACCATAGCGATAACATAACAAATCCACATCAGTCGAATGTAATTGAGTTTAGAAATCGAATTTTTACACACGGCGGTGGCCTGATGGGTTGCGCTTTGGTTCAGTTTTTGGTGATTCTAACTGTCATAGCGTCAGTTCGAATCACACGCCCTTCACTATCATCTTAAACGCTCTAACATGATCAGGTAGAGCATTCTACATGCGTGTGGTTCGGCCAACGAAACACATGATCAGGTAGAACATTCCGCATTCGTGTTATTTATATTTTATTATTTGTGCACCTGAAGTTAACTTTCAACGTGAATTGATGCGCATTCACAGATGGACGGGTATCGCGGGAATATGTTTGAAGGGCGGAACACATTCAGCAAATACAGCTGAACAACAACTGTGATAATACTTATAGAAAAGAGACAGGGGTGATACGTTGCCTCTATGTTCCAACGACGGAGTTATTCGACTTACGGCTGGGTCCCCGATAAATTTCACTGCCGGTTTTTGCATCCTGTCGAGCACGTGTGGTGCAGTTTTGGATGCGCCGACCAAATATAGGAGTTGAACTTGTTTTTTTGGGACGAATATACGAAATTTCATACATAAACTAGTGACAGATGAGGCTCTCCAAATGAGTCTTGTTTATTTTCTAGTGATGCCACCTAGACAATCCCAGTCGGAATTCACTGTTGTAAGCATAACCTGCTGATTGGGAATGACATTCGAAGAGTTTGGTCGGGATTGTTCGTATGAGTATGAGAAACCCAGCGTGTTATCGTCAGCAAACGAGTGAATTCGGTTGCGGGTAATTGACAAGAGATCATTTATATAGGTCAGGAAGAGAGTGGGTGACAGTACAGAAGCTTGGGGACAACCTGCATTCATTTTATGGGAGGCTGATACGACGCCATCAAGAACGACTTGACAAAATGACGGGATGCAAAAATCTGTTGAGCATAGGTTATTTTTTCACCTTGGCAACCCTCAATGTGCATGAATGAACTTAATTCTGTAAATGATGATGAAGCACTTCCTGGTAGCATGAATTAAGGGCGATGTTCGTTCCGGGAGGAATTTCGTAAAGCCCGGCTAAATCCGTTGTGCCAGAAAACATCAATACAATATCATCATGTGACATACCGTAATACTGAGACATCCTAGAGCATAAGCATGATACATTTTTTTAGTAAGTTATCGGATGATGTCTTAAGATTTTTGATCCATTTAGTACATCTGGGTCTTTTATCCCATGAGTCGGTTTGCGGGAAAGGAAGTCTTTGAATATGACAAGCATCAATAAGATGTATTATTAACGTTATATCGTTAGGCCGTAAAAGAGATTTTTTTCACGTTGATTCTCGGAGAATTTGACAAACGCTCAAAGAGAGGCTCGTGTCACTTGGTGCAACGAAATGTTGAAAAAATTCAATCACGATGCATCAAAGGGTGTGTATAACATCTACGCGGGTGATGAATAATAAATCTATTCACATAAGCTTGAAACAAAACAGCAATTGACCGAATGGGCCTTCCAAATCAGTTAAATCCAATAAAAGTCGTTCGCGGAAGGTTGTTTGACTGTTTCTTCTGCCCTTCAAGCGGCTACAGTAGTAATGGAACAACCTAGGACGTTTAAATGCGAAAGGTACTGAACCAGCTGTCTGGCAGAAGTATTTGAAGAGATAAGAAAAACAAACCACCGACAACGGATTGTCCTTCATCATGACAACGCGGGTTCTTACACGTCGGCTTAAACATGAGCCTATATAAAAAGATCGTACTTTCCGTGTTCTGTTGTTGCGTCATCCAACTTATGATCCTGATTTGGCACCCGAGGACTTATTTTTATTCTCATACATCAAAATTATCGATTTTCCACGGTTAAACAAGCGATTGACGCATGTATTAAAGGTACTTCAATCGGAGTAGACAAACTGCTTCGAGAATTTGTTCAAACGCATGCAAAGCTGGATAGTAAAAAACTGCAGCAAGTCCACGCCGATAATTTAGAATTCTCTATAAATTTTATATGGCGTCAGTTTTTGTTGTTGTTTATAGTGGATTTTCACCACCTTCTCAAGTACACCAAAAGCTTTTCCGCCTACCAGCGGTAAGGAACGCTTCGGAGGGGTAAACAGAACCACATATACCAGAATACCTCAAACCGGTGACATACGACAGACATTAGAGGGAAGGCAATTCTAGTAACGGTCAATGGCGGCATTCAATCTATTAATTAGGTATCCTTTGGCCTTTCTTTACTGACCACTATATCTTCCACAGCGTGTGGACACACTGAAGGCCATTAAGTAACAGTTCATATAATTAAATTCAAATAAAATGGAGTCGTTAGGCAAATTTTTATAGATGAGTGAACCAAATATGGCCCGGAATTATTTTATTTAATTTATTGGGATAAAGATAGAAAGGCGGAAAATGATTTTGCTACGTAAACTGATTTCGTGACACGTTTTTCCTAACGGATGGGTAATTTTTTATCTCGTTATTGTAAAACGAAGATGTTTGCGTCTCCAGCAAACTAGGTACGAAAGCTTTAACTGTAACATCCTCATCAAAACGTTGACCGCCAAGAGTTTCTTTCAAAGGCCCAGACAGGTATAATCATAGGGAGATAAATCCGGATTGTAGGGAGAGTATATAATAGTAAGATAACGCCACTTATGCGAAAGCTGAGTCTTTCCCGTTGACCCGCAAGATCTTCTTTCAAAGACTCAGACAAGTGGTAATCATAGAGAAATAAATCCGGGTTGTAGGAAGAGTATACGTCGATAAGATAACGTCACTTACGGGAAACCCGCGTCTTTGCCGTTGACCTCCAAGAACTTCTTTCAAAGGCCCAGACAGGTGGTAATCATAGGGAGATAAAACCGATTGTAGCGAGAGTATATCTCGGTAGGATAAAGTCACTAATGGGAAAGCCGAGTCTTTCTCGTTGACTCCCAAGATCTTCTTTCAAAGGCCCAGACAAGTAGTAATCATAGGGAGGTAAATCCGGATTGCAGGGAGAGTGAATAACGCCATTCGCGTGAAAGCCGCGTCTTTACCGTTCACCCCCAAGAGCTTCTTTCAAAGGATCAGACAGGTCGTAATCATAGGGAGGTAAATCCGGGTTGCAGGGAGAGTATATCGTAGAATAACGTCAGTTACGAGAAAGCCACGTCTTTACCGGTAACCCCGAAGTACTTTCTTTTTTCTGGATAGACCTTGACAACTTTTCATTATGGTGTCAGAGGAATTGTCTGGTGCTTAATGTCAACAAATGTCACTCAATTACGTTTTCACGGAAGAGCACCCCCACCCCCCTCCCCGCCTCTCCAGCTTCTTATTCAACCAACTTTTATCCTCCGCTACCTCGATTCGAGACCTCGACATCTTATGTGATAGTCGGTTAAACTTCCTCACATATATTGATGACATGATTCTCAAAGCCAATTCAGCCCTCAGCTTTGTGAAACGCTGGTCTAAGGAATTTTCTAACCCTTACGTGACCCGATCGCTCTACATTACTTTCGTTCAGCCCCTTCTTGAATATGTTAGCCAGGTCTGGTCTCCATGTCAAGTATCGCATATCCGCAGAATTGAAAGCATTCAACGACTGTTCTTGCGTTTTGCTCTCCGAGGAGTGTGTTGGGAAAACCCCCTGTCCCCACCCTCTTACACAATTCGTGTCAAACTAATTAACCTAACCACTCTAGAATAGCGAAGAATTCACCCTGACATCCTCTTCATCCACTCTAGAAGAGCGAAGAATTCACTCTGACATCCTCTTCATCCACTGTTTTCTGTCAGGATCAATCGACTGTCCAAGCTTTCTCTCTTCCACCCCATTCTATACCAATCCCCGTAACCTACGAAACGCTTTATCTACCACCTCACCATACCTCGTATGGCCTTAACGAACCGATCTCCCGTATGCTACGCAACGTCAGCTCTTAACCCACCTCCTTTGATTTCAACGTCACCTCTCCTGCTCTCAAACCCCATCTCCTTACTTTCTCCTCTTAGCCCCCACCCCAATTTACACAGGCACACAAGTGCATATATACACTCTTGCCCATATAATACCCTAATACCTTGGTTTTTAAGTTAGTGGCTAAGTTTGTATGAATAACACTTGTATTAAGCTGAATAAATGGGGATTTTGACCTCATTAAAACCCTAAAACCCATCCTCATTCCCACTTCCAAGCTTCTGGTCTATTGTCACCTTACCTTGTCATCACTTACACCACTGTCTCTCCACCTTCGTAAGTTTCCCACTTTAAATTAACTTTTAGTTAATTCATAGTTTTTAAGTTAGTTTGTAAGTTTATTTTTATATTTTTATACCGCTGGTACT
Organism: Microdon myrmicae; assembly: GCA_963931805.1. NCBI lineage: Eukaryota > Metazoa > Arthropoda > Insecta > Diptera > Syrphidae > Microdon > Microdon myrmicae. The sequence goes on along the minus strand of OZ007496.1, from coordinate 62,299,645 downwards.
AGGCGACATAAGTAGGCGTTTTGCCCTCACCAAATTCAAATTCAAAAAGGCCCAGACAGGTGGTAATCATAGGGAAATAAGTCCGGAATGTAGGGTGAGTATATCTCGATAGGATAACGCCATTTACGGGAACCTGTCTTTCCTGTCGATATGCAAATTTTTCCCCGTCTAAAAGTTGACAGTAGTACGTGGCATTTACAAATTGACGTTCATGGAGAAAATCATTATTTAAAAGTTCTTTAAAGTGGAAAGGGGGGTGGGAGCGAACATAGGGGGCAAAGTAACTGATTGCTTTCAACCCGGCGAACGCCAAGACGATCCTTGTCCCTGTTCAATCCAAGTTGGCATGCAGTCTCCGCGTCCTGGATAGCTACTTTGGCACCCACCAAGTAGTGAACCAATGCATGCAGGGACATCCTGAGAAAGGTTGGCGCAAGGCTAATAACCTTGCCCGGAAAAACGAATTATTATGGATAATTTAACAAGTCTGGGATATGGACCTGAAACCGGTGGAGAGACTTGCTAAATAAGGCCAAGACCGGATCCCGGTTGTAGTGTCGATGATGATGATGATGATAAAATGGAAATATTTCTCGTCGGTTTTTGGTGGAGACTGGTAACCTTCGTTTTCTACGGCTTGTCGCCTTTTTAAAAATTGTTTGTGCCATGATTACATTCATATCTTTTAAGTGTATTATCCCTTAATGTACCTCAATCATCATCGACACTACAACCGGGAACCGGTCTTGGCCTTATTTAGCAAGTCTTATTGTTAAATTTTCCATAATGATTTGTTTTTTCCGGGCAAGGTCATTAGTCTTGCGCCATAATGTACCTCAAGCCTTCTTAAAATTACTGATAGTTTTATGTCGTCTTTCGTAAGAAACGTCACTGTAAACCGCACCGTATTGTCTTATGGCGGAATTTTTTTCTCAATATTTCGGATGTTTTATGTCCCTTTTGTAAGAAATGTCACTGTAAACCGCACGGCATGGGTGAATCATGTTTGTTTTACGATAAGAAACGATGTTTTACGATTGAAAAATGTATCCACCCGTGGGAAAAGTGTATCACAAAGTCAGAAGATTATATAGAAAAATAATTTTAAGCCTTTTGTTATTTTACCATGTCCTAATAAATTTTTATAACATAATTCTGATTTATATTTGATTCACTCTTGTTACGTACGTCGGCCACCACCATCATTTAATAATTTGCATTTAATTTTGTTTTAAAATAGTACGATGGTAAGGTGGTGGAAGAATTGTACGATCCTGAAGTGAGTTTTTGAACCCACCCTGATTCGGGTGTGGATCGTCCAGTTCTTCGAGTTCGAATTTGTTTTTCGAAGTGGACGTGAGTGGAGAGCGAAGTGAGAGAGAGACAGGAGGGAAAAGGTTCGGTTGATGTATGGTTCCGTTGGCGACGGTAAAAAAACGGGAGATAAGAAAAAAACGTTGTAGTGAACAGGAAGGAAAAAAAAAGAAAGCAATTGTCCGGAGAGTACAAGAGTTGTAAAAATTAAGATCCTAATAAATAAAGCTGGAATAGATCAAATAAATAAAGTTGGAATAAATCTAATGGGTAAAGCTGGAATAGATCTAATGAATGAAGCTGGAATAAATCTAATAAATGGAGCTGGAACAAATCTAATAAATAAAGCTGGAATAAATCTAAGGCAAATTTGTGTACCCAATTACGTAATCAGGAATCCACTAGTATTTGGAAGGCGACAAGATCGTATGCACCATCGACTGGAGTGACTCGTCAAGGCTGCGGACAAGAAGGCAAACACAGGTAATTAATCATTAATTAGTTATCGGTGGCAAGGACAGAAAAACAATTGCCACAACTGGCGCTGCGGACAGGATTTGAGGAAGCCTGAGTCAAACTCGTAAGTGCTTGAAAAGCCCAAATCGAGGAGAAACCTGTGCATCTCAAGTCGCAGGACACGGCACAAGCTGACTGGACGGACCTTCCGGACGGACCGCGGCAGGTTTGCTGCTTTGGCTTAGCGGCTCAGTGAGGCGATCGGAGTTGTGTGTCTGCACAGATTAGTCGATACAGGTGCAATTAGAGAAATATTGAGCTGCGAGGTCGCTGTGGATGACGAGTGCGTCTCCAAAGGTTGTGGTTTCGTTCATTTTCGAAACGGAAGAGACAGCCAACGTATCGATTGGAGTGGAATTGCGGAGTTGCAGGCAGAGCAGAAACATATATGTATATATATGTATTTAATTTTTTTTTTCTCTCTTTTCTTTATTTTTGAAAATTGATTGGTGCTATTGTTTATTTATTTATTTATTTATTTATTTATTTATTTATGTATGTGATAACCATTTATTTGTAGCACTGGCTTAATCTGGTATATTTTTTTTTTTGAAATTGTGATTAAGCTTTTCTTCCTTCTTTTTGGACTGCGCGTTTGTTTTTCGCGTAAAATTTTTTTGTTGTGTTACTAAAGTGACCCAAAAGTGGTCATTATATTTGCATACCCCTTTCTCTCTCTCCAATTCTCGCCCACTGAGGACTGCGTTTGTTAATAGAGTAGTGTTTTTGTTTGTTTATTGTGACCGACGGGTGTAGTGTGTGTTTCTTTTTCTCGTTGCAAGACCGTTTGTTTTGTAGATTAGTGCACCGTTTTTCAGTCCCAAACATTGGTGAATTTTTAATTACGGGCTGACCGCCTCTGATGTTCCGGGTTTCCCTGTTACGCATCAGGCCCCTATAGTGATTGCGAGGGAGGAAGGTTCGTCGGCGTCTTGTTGTATATTGGGAGCGTGTTTGTCTTTGTTTTTCGCACACCTTCTGTTGGTGGATACTGTCGGCGACGAGGTTGTTTTTTTTTTCTTTTCTCCGCGGGGTATCCGGGATTAACTTTGGTGTAGGTGACCTTAGGTTTGGAAGAAGGTCCTATAAATGCAGACTAGGCAGCGTCAAAGAGATGTCCGAGAGGGCACCCCTGCCCGGGCACGACCCGAGGCATTTCCCGAGCCGCCGGTTGACGAGGTGGATCCGGAGGCATTCCACGATTCGCGGGACGAATTTGTGGACGAACGATCGCCAACGCGCCCCCCTCCCACCGTCGGTAAACAGCCTGTCGGGAGCATGGAGGACACGCCGATGCCCTCGTATTTTAAACTGGGCCCACAACCATGTCCTGTACGGACCATGCTGGGCACAGATAGGGTTTTCGACCTTGTGTCGAAGGCGGTCCCCATGTTTTCGGGACAGGAGGGCCCGGATACGGCCGAGAGACTCTCTTCGTTTCTCAAGGGCTGTAGAAGGACCCTGGATGGGCTGGCGGTGGAGGAGGAACATACCTTCCTCCGGTGGCTGCCCTCTAGGCTGAGCGGCGAGGCCTATCGGATGTTCGAGGAGAGACCACCCACGACATTCCTTGAAGCGGAGCAGCGTCTTAGAGAGGCCTACGAACCCCGGGTGTCGTATGAGGAGTTGTGCGCACAACTTTCCAAAATGCGACAACTTCCTTCCGAGGATGCCACAGGTTTCGTTTCCCGGGTGAAGCGGGCCGTGGTACGGTGCGAGGAGGCAGCTGAGCGCTTTTATGGTCGCCAGGGTAGATCCGTCTTCGCCAGCCAGCTTGAGGGCATGGCCAAACCGGTGTTGGTGAGGGGTCTGAGGGAGGAAGGACTAAAACACTTCCTCCTCACGTTGGGTAATGTCCCTTTTCGTAGCCTGGTGGACCACCTAACCGGATTCGAGCGAGCTCGAAGGGAAATGCTGAGGCAGGACGACCTGTTTGTGGATGCGCGGCGCGGAGTCGCCGAGCGAGCGTCGGAAACACGAGAGTTGGGACCGGGAAGTTGCTCGACCCTTTTGGAAGGTTCATCCTCCACTTTTAGGGATTGTACCGCGGCGCCGGCGCCGGTGTTATCGAATTTGAATCCCCGGGCGGTGTCATTCGTGTTGCCGACCGAAGAGCCTGATAGTCGTCGACGTGAGGAGGATGGTTTCGTTCGGGAGCAGTCGTGCGGGCCTCTCAGTTATCGACGGGATGCTGGTGCCTATGCTCCGGCCTCCTCTGGCGAGGGAGCGTGGTCAAATACCATGCCGAGCCAGAGTGGAGAGTCGCAGAGCTTGGCTCAGGGGACGTATGTGCCACAGGATCGATCGGGTCGGGACAATCCGTTCAGGGATCCGGTTGGTCGATCGGCGCACCCCCTGGAATCCCAGACCATATGCAATTTTTGCCATCTGAGAGGTCACGTGTACGACGAGTGTCTACAAAGACGAAACACTCCCTTCTGTCGCGAGTGTTGGCGGTATGGCCACGACATAGTGGACTGCCCGGATCGTCCGACGAGGACGCGCGGTCCCCAGACCACATACAGGGGTAGAGGTCAGCAGGGCGGATTCGCACGACAAGAACCGCCTTATCAGCGACCACAGTTTCAGCGGAGAGCCCTACCGGAGCCGCAGCCCCCGTCTACGGGCGGCGGGCCGGCGACATCAGGCCCCAGAGTATTCAGCGTCCGGTGCTGTTGCGAGTTTTGTGGCCGACAGGGTCATAGCTTGCGCGGGTGCGAATACAGGCAAAGGTGGGAAAAACAACAGCATTCCCAGGGTTCTCCCCATAAGCGGCACGCCGGAACAGCACCTGTTGCGAGCCGAGAACAAGACACCCGTGTGGAGACTGGGGCGGGCGCGAGAAATAGGCGCAGAGGGCGTCGGAGGCAGCGTCGGCGAAATCGAGGCGCCGGTAATGATAGCGCGGAAAGTAGGGATTCTCGGAGGGTGGATGGAGATGATGGGCGACGGCTGTCCGTGTCGAGCGGTGGCGGTAGGCGACCCGACTCCATGGACTCAAAATCCTCAAAGACGGATGCGAGGCATGATGCCGCATCAGGCAGCGCGGGGAGCCGGGAATGGCAGCCCCGGCGCATTGGGCCCAAAGTGGGCAGAAAGAATAGCTCCAGTTCCGCTAGTTCGGAGTCCAGTGGGACTCCCGAGCGGAATATTCCTGAACGGAGGAGCGGAACATTGTGCGAGTTTTGCGGTCGACACACTCACAAGGCGGCAGAGTGTCGACATAAAGCAAAATGGGAGAGTTCGGGAAACTCCCCAAGGTCGGGTCGGCAAGATCCTACCCGACCGCACTAAAAACGAAAACCAGCTCCAGCTGTTCTCAGCTTTCGCCGACTCGAGTCCCGATTGTCGCTCTCCCTCTAGACATTGGCCGTAGCAACCCTACGCGCCTAATCGTGGACACCGGCGCTGAGATCAGCCTGTTGAAGCTGAAGGCACTCCATCCTAGATATGGCATGGATGTGCATAAATCTACAACGCTCCAAGCGCTGTTTGTCAAAGGTAAGTCGAGGGGTTGCTGCACTGGGAATTTCAAGTTGCACCATGAGATTCCCTGCAGTTTCCAAATAGTAGACTCCTTGCCGGGTTTGGAGGAAGACGGATTGTTGGGGTACGACTTCCTGTCTCGGAATTGTAAGGTAGACGGGCCGGGTGGTTGTTTGGTTTTTCCCCGAACGACCGTAAATCCCGTGCCATTCTCCATTCAATTTGTCAACTATGGGACGGGAAGGGTTGAGCGTGTGGCAGCCAAACGGGGAGACGTGCCAAAGGGACCTGTTAAGGTCGATACTGCGGCAGGTACTCGCCCGGAGACCCTACCCATACAGGGGAGGGCTGCGAAAAGCTGTTCAACCACGTGCTACCCACGAGGTCATCCGGATGAACCCCGAACAGCGGACGTTGGTAATATAGTTATAGACAACGTTCTATATAAACGAACAAATAAGGGAAGGATACGCCTTCCTATAACTTGGAGCCCCTGATCCTAGCTGGCCAGACTCTGGTTACCCTCCGGAATCTTCGTCCTTGTAAAGGACCTTCGTCGAGGGATACCAACTTGAGAGTCTGACGAAAAGTCTTTAAGGCCAGGCCTAATGCTGCAGGCGCAGTCCCAGCGCAGACTGCAGAGGCAAACCCCAGTGCTAGGGGTTGGATCACATATATGAAAGTGCGAAAGCGCACTATAATGTCGGGTGATGGTAGGTTTTGCCGCCGAAACGGGAAACCCCCCCCGATCTACCAACCCATGGACCGGGGCAAGTACCGAGTCCAAAAGAGGATTAAAGTAAATATATAAGAGCGGGACGTTTTGCGCCGGCCGGGTGACATTTTGGAATGGTTGACGAGAGGGGATCACCTCGCCTTGGCGGGGGAGTCCTAACCGGATCGTGTGGGCGGTCGAGCTTTTGGTCGGACCATCGGATTGGGTGTCGGACCCGCCGCGGACGTTTGTATTGTCCTTGGTTTTGTGGAGTGCTTGTCTATTGTTCCCCCCTCTTACATTAATACCTACTAGTTAATTTATTTATTTATTTATTTATCTTTACTAACCCTAGTATATAGGTAGCCTAAAACGTACTAACATTAACCTCTAAGCATGTAGACTAATTTATTTATTTAGTTATTTATTTATTTGTTGATTGGTTTGTTAATTGTTTGTTTGTTTGCTCTCCGCCGTCCACTCTCCGGCGTGACATTCCTCTCCCAAGAATGGCACGCAGTCTTGTGCGGGGGGGAGGTGTGTTACGTACGTCGGCCACCACCATCATTTAATAATTTGCATTTAATTTTGTTTTAAAATAGTACGATGGTAAGGTGGTGGAAGAATTGTACGATCCTGAAGTGAGTTTTTGAACCCACCCTGATTCGGGTGTGGATCGTGCAGTTCTTCGAGTTCGAATTTGTTTTTCGAAGTGGACGTGAGTGGAGAGCGAAGTGAGAGAGAGACAGGAGGGAAAAGGTTCGGTTGATGTATGGTTCCGTTGGCGACGGTAAAAAAACGGGAGATAAGAAAAAAACGTTGTAGTGAACAGGAAGGAAAAAAAAAGAAAGCAATTGTCCGGAGAGTACAAGAGTTGTAAAAATTAAGATCCTAATAAATAAAGCTGGAATAGATCAAATAAATAAAGTTGGAATAAATCTAATGGGTAAAGCTGGAATAGATCTAATGAATGAAGCTGGAATAAATCTAATAAATGGAGCTGGAACAAATCTAATAAATAAAGCTGGAATAAATCTAAGGCAAATTTGTGTACCCAATTACGTAATCAGGAATCCACTAGTATTTGGAAGGCGACAAGATCGTATGCACCATCGACTGGAGTGACTCGTCAAGGCTGCGGACAAGAAGGCAAACACAGGTAATTAATCATTAATTAGTTATCGGTGGCAAGGACAGAAAAACAACTGCCACACTCTCATATTTTCGAAGATTTGTATAACATTTCATGTGAAATTTAAAACGAAAAATTCTGGTCAAAAACTCGAAAAGTCCAAAGGAATTTGCCACACTTTTCGTGGCTTCGCATAAATTCTCAATACAATTAAGAATCGCGCTTTTTTTTCTTGATCAAATAGGGGAACATAATTCCACAATAAGTTCTTAATTTCTGTATATTCAAACCACATGCTAGAGAATTTGTTCTTATCATCACCATAGCTTCGGACTATAGCCCTGACGACGTGTAAGATTAATAAAATATGGTTGACTGGCGGCAAACTAATAACAGCGATAGAAAAAATGTTGCATATATTCATTTGGACATTCGGTAAAACATTTGAAAAAGTTTCCTCTATGCTTGACATGATGACCATGTTCAAAAAACAACCGTACCCACATTCAATAACCAATTGGTCATTCGATAAAAAATTGGGCTGTGCGCTTCAAACGTTAGACTGGACAAATGCTTCCATCTACTTGAATGAAAATGTTGTTAGAACAATATGAATCTTATTGCACCACATGAAGATAAATAATAATTTAATATAATAAAATCATATTGTTTGAGCGACATTTTACAAAAATAAATATAAATTAAAAATAATAAATAAACAATATCTGTTCCTGGACTACCTTTTTCATATTTTTTTTTTTTTTTTTTTCTACATTAGATAAATATTACTTTAAACTCTATAAATTGCACACACATGCACTCGCTTCCTTTAATTTAAGGTATTTTCTCCTTTCTCATATATCTCTTTGTTAAGATTAGATTTCAGAATGAATATTTGACTAAGAGTAACTTCTTAACAATTCTGTTCCTTGTTTATTTTTTTACATTACTTTTGTTTTTCGTTTTAAGGTAAAAAATGTAGGTATTGCTTTAATATTATTTTTCTAAACATAGGTACATTATTTAGAAATGCATATTTAATTTTAATTTTCTTTTTTTTTATATATATAATTATTTTTTCTTCACTCTCTAAAAATACGTATAGAAAAAAAAAACACGAAGAACCAAACAAATAAATGTATATGTAAACATTTTTAATTGAAACAATATTTTACCCTAATCATCACTAATGTAACCTTAACTTAAAAAATAAAACAAACTACGTATGCAGATATATGTTTTTCTTTTTAAATAGGAAACTTAGGTTGTTATGTTTTTTTTTTAAATGTTATGAGTATTATACTATTTTATACAAGTTATGTTTGTTGTTCGATTTTTTTTTATTTAAGTTTTTAGATGCATAGAATAATAATTTTATTTTGTTTTACGTTTAAATCTAAGACTTTTCCTTCCTTGAATTCATAAAAATTTCTAATTTTATTTTGCGACTAGTATATTATTTTGAATTTTATATATTTTAAAAATGATTTTTATTTGATGGTAAAGGTAAAATTATTACAATTTTATGTGTAAAAATTGCTTTTAATTGTGTGTGTACGTACTTTTGTTTCAAGATTGTTGTCTTCTGCTGCAATTCAAATTTAAGGCAAAAATAAAATGTGTAACCGAAAATAAAACATAAATTATCATTGTTTTGTAAATAAAAGTATATTTGTTTTTATACTAAATATAAAAATAATATGTATATACAAAAAAGAGCAAAATTATAGTTTTATATTAAACAAACCCAACAAACTTCACTTATGCAAAAAAAAAAAAACAAAAAACAAATTAAATAAAGATTATAAATAAGATCATATACGTATATGTTGCAAATTTCAGTCTGTATATTTGTTTTGAACAGTTTAAAAAAGAAGATCTTTACTTTATTGCTAAATGTTGTTAAATGAGTGTTAACCTCTTTGGCTGTTCGGTTTAAGTCGTGATGTGTCAAGAAATGCGCATTTTTTATATACAATAAATATGCAAGGATTTGTAGACAGTTTTAAAGTAAACTCGTATGAGTTGACCGAGACTAATTATGGTGCTTCGTTGGCAATAATTGTCTCTAGTGGCGGAAAACTTTGAATTCATACTTTAGATTTACCTACGCTTTATATAATTGAATTATATTTAAAATTCACTTTATTTCTGTTGTTTTGCTTTAATCTCAACATTATTTTTTTTTTTATTTGATTCATAATGTGTGAATTTTTTTTTCTTTAAAATCAAGTTTGATTTCATATTGAGAAATGTTTACATTGTAATCATTTCGCTAAATGTTAAAAAAAAATTATTTATGTACAGTAGTATATACATATTTCAGAGATAATTGTGTCACAAGTTTATTCCGATTTATATATACGACAGATGTCAATGATTCAGAATAGATTTATAGTATATTCACATTGGATTCATTTTTCAATTATGTTTTAGAGCACGATCTTCATAGGCCAACATTTTAAAACAATTACTTATTTCTTATATTACTTTTGAAAAATGATGTGGCAATTCGGCGATAAAAGAATATTTGGCAAGCATGATTACCTTCCATTAAAGTACCACACATTTTTGTTGCCCAAGTAATGTTATAGAATAGAAATAATTTGATGAAAATATAACCCAAAGAATTTGTAGAATAAAATGATAAGCAGTTCATTAAATATTTCATGAAATTAATTAAAATACAAACTAAATAGAAAAGATTATCCAGACAGCGTTGCCGAGTCTTCAAAAATGAGTAAATAAATTTTAGAACTTATTTTCAAATAGTGATGATAGTAAGATGGCGCAAGGGTAATAACCTTGGCCGGAAAAACAAATTATTATGGACAATTTAACAAGTCTCGGATAAGGACCGGATACCGGTGAAGAGACTTGCTAAATAAGGCCAAGACCGGATCCCGATTGTAGTCCCGATGATGATGATGATGATCACAGTAAGAGGATCGACATTATTTTCACCCTGACATTCTTAGAAAGGTAGAACAACCCTTTATGGTTGAAGACGGCACTGAGAGTCATTTGTATTTGGTTTATTAAGGCTTCTTTGAACTATAGACATTGACATCTTCCCTAATTATAAATTAAATACTTAATGAACCTTGACTCTGGTAAAAATGTGTTCCATCATTCAAATCTTGTCACTGCTTGAAACTCAGGCAACCTTTTATATCAACGCGCCATCTACACAACTTAAATCAATCTCAAGATTATCACCACCGCATAGATACTACATTCTTAGGAAACATTATGTGGCACTGTAAAAGATACAACATTAACTATATTGCGGCCTTAATGTTCTTCCCAACTAAAATGATTTAAAACAAATCATCATAGTCCATGTACTGCCATAACCAGAAATTTCGCTTCCGTAATCTGTCTTATTTTTCATCATCATCATCGGCACTACAACCGGGATCCAGACTTGGCCTTGGTTAAATTTTCCATAATAATTTATTTTTACGGGCAAGGTTATTAGCCTTGAGCGAGCCATTCTCTTATTTTTACAGAACAAAACATTAAGGTAACGTGTCGAATGTCCACTCTCGCATACATGTCCATTTAAGGAATATTAATTTAGAAACTAAGAAAATAAAAAAATGTAAAAATGAAAAATGAAACTGAAGGAATATGACGTAGACTTGTTACTCATTAACGACCCGTACTGGATGCCTGGCACAAATGCATGGGAAGAAGACAGCAGCAGCATAGCCGCCAACTGAATAATAGGAAATTTGCCTATAGGAAGCAGAATTGAGCAACAGTAGGAAGGTGTTGTTGATGATAAAGTCATAAGAATTCATTGTTACTACGCTCCAATATGGTGGGGAATAGGGGAATTCAAACGCTTCGTAGACCGGTTAATTGAAGATACCGAAGCAAATATAATTATTGCTGGAGACTTTAAGGCATGGGAAGTAGAATGGAGAAGCGTAGGACTAATAGCAGAGGTCAGATACTACCTCAGCCCCCGCTGTTCTAGATGTAATATCACTATATGCCGGTATAGAGAAGACTTTTATAACCGAAAGAAACCGATTCAAATTCGACATGATCTTTGTTAGCATAATGTTGACAAGAGACATTTGGTGGGGAGTTCTAGACACGGGAAATCAACAGCAAGCCGTGACGCATGAAATATTCAATTCGTCACACGCAGATTTGTGAAGAGAGTTAAGAAAAACGGCTGGAAGAAGACCTCGATGTAGGGTTGTTCGATTATATGATGGAAAATCTAATCGAATAACTTGGCGCAGAGCTCGATGCGAACAGGCAAGCTGGAAAAGTAATGCGATGCTGCCATGCTACGACAAGGTAGCAAGTAGTATTCGTTTGGAATTTTTAATTGCTATGGGCCGCAGACGATGCGGTCTATATTGGATATAACACTACAATTATCTAAGTCGATAAGGGGAACCAGTGTATCGGTGGAACCCGTAAATTGTGTAGAGTGCAAGAGGTTAAGACGTTTACAACAAAGAGCAAGACTCCGTAACAATAACCCACAGCTGGAACCACAATTCATTAATAAATGTAGGGAATTCATTAATATGATCCGCATCGGTAGCGTTGTGTCCTGGGGTATGAACTAAATAAAAACCCATGAGACAGATACTACCTCGGCCTCCGCTGTCCTAGATGTAATACCACTATATGCCGGTATAGAGGATACTTTTATAACCAAAAGAAACCGATTCAAATTCGACATGATCTTTATAAGCACAATGTTGGCAAGAGATATTTGGTGGGGAGTTCTGGACAGCGCCTACAAGATAGTGATGAAAAGTCTGCACAATCATAGTTGTGAAATGTAAAAGAAATTTAAAAGAATAAAGGTTTTTTTTTGTAAATATACTTCTCTTAGGAGACACGAACCTATAACGCCAACACGGCACCCTGACATGCCACCAATTAACCGTTGCAGTTCTTTTTGAACAGTTGCTGGTTGCAAAGCTCCGGGAACATTCCCACCCGGGATGTTCCTGCCGTCGGGAGATGAACCGCAAATTGGTGCGAACCATCGGATTGTCTCGTAGAGCACATATAAACCGAATTGCGCGGAGCAATACCACGAATCTCCGAAGAACAGTACCCCTGATCATATCTGTAAAACAACAGATGTCGGGTACGCGCTTTCGATGTGATAGCGACTATAGTCCCGACGTCAGCGCTGTGTTCCCGATCAGGCGCATCGCTCGTCTCTGTATGCTCTCAAGTAGGTCGAGGGTATGTTTTGGAGCAGAGGTCCAAACATGAGAGCAATATTCGTATAATGTCTAAAATCGTTGCTCTTCTCTTCCTACAGTTTGAAAACATTGAATTGCAACAGGCACGACATATCAATGAAAAGCAATACCTTCACCTACTATTGAAGAGGTGCCTATGGCAACAAGGAGCATTAAAAACAGTAATACCCCGGGACTAGATGGGATTCCTAACGGCACGGTAAAGACTGCTTTAAGGAAAAAAAAAACAGTAGTTTTTAACAGCCTCTCTACCACCTGCCTCCAAACTGGAATATCGTCATGTTATCTCAACGAAAAAAGAGAGCTTCTCCTTATACCTAAAGGAATTAAGCCACCAAAGGCACCGCTATGTTGCCGATCCTTGTGATGCTAGATATACCAAGCAAAGTACTCCAACGAGTATTTCCCATGCACCTGGAACAGTCCTTAAAGGCACACCGGGACTTTCTGACTGGCAAAATGTATTCTGCAATAAGAGATGACCTGGTACCGACTTATCTTTGTATGCGATACGAATACGGTGGGTGCCAAAAAATACCGCACGGGGGTGACAGTAGATGTCAAAAACGCTTTCAATTCGACTAGCTGCAATCATATTCTAAAGGCGTTGGATAGTTTTCCAGTGTCACTAAGTGTCCAAGTGTAGCGTGAAAAATAGTAAGCTATTTTTCTGATAGAACAATGCTTTATAACACCGACGGGGTCCGACACAAATATGAAATCATGGTGGGAGTTCTGCAGGGATATGTATTGGGACCGTTGTTATGGAGTATTATGTACTATGGTGTGTTCAGAGTAAATGTCCAAGAGAGAGTAAAAATCATTAGATATCCAGACAAATTACCATTATTGGTCGTAGTTTAAAAACATAAATGATCTTGAGAATATTTGTGTCCATACAATATACAGCATTAAAGTGTAGCTTGACACGACTGCACTGATAGTAACCACACGTCAAGCAGACAATTTTAATAACCAGCCGGAAGAAGATTATACACATTGAAATAGAAACAGAAGGACACCAACACATCTGGTCTCATATTTAATTTTAATTTTCTTTTTTTTATATATTTTTTTTTTCACTCTAAACATCATCATCGGCACTACAACCGGGATCCGGTCTTGGTCTTATTTAACAAGTCTGAGGCTTGTTAAATTTTCCATAATAATTTATTTCTGGGCAAGGTTATTAGCCATCACTTTAAAAATACGTATAGAAAAAAAAGAAGCAAAAATCAAACAAATAAATGTATATGTTCTCTATAAAATACATCGGCTTTACGCCCAGATTCTCCTTCAAGGAAGGCTTGTGGAAAACAAGCGAAAAAGAACAACATATTAGCGAAGGTCTATTCAATGTTGGAGGATCATGACGCCAAATCAGGAAGCTGATAGCCAGCGTCAACACCTTTTTGGACAGATTAACACAAGAAGCTAGAGCCCCCTTATAATTGCTGGAGATTTCAGCGCACAGGCGGTAGAATGCGGAAGCATCAGTACCAACAGTAGGGGCCAGACACAACTCAAAGCCTTCTTAGTCCCAGATGTGGTGCTACTTAATGATGGTGGTGAGGAGACGGATGGGTGAGATGCAGACTACGAGAACACATTTTACCCACATGATGTTTCAGATGCTAGCAAGACGGACATGTGGCGATATCCTGCAAATTCGAAGAAAATCGTTCGGAAAACTGTTTGAGCTGCAGTGGAAAAGGCCACAAAGCGATGAGCTGTAAAGCACAGCCCAAATCCAAGTTTTGCGAATCAGGTCTAATCATTGGTTGCCTCTATGATAAGGAAATACAAAACAAAACTCGCCCATAGACATAAGCAGGGTCCCGGGACAGGTCAATGATGAGCCACCCAATCACAATTGGTTTACAATCGCCCAGAGCGGAAGGAAGAGGAATGCGAGGTTGGAGGGTGAAGAGGCTCCAAGGGTGATACTGGGGAGGCCAACATTATGAAAAAAAAGAGGCCACGCCCGAACGCTGCAATGATATCCAAAACCGGGAAAAAAACATATGCGGATATACTGAAGTTCATGAAGGCCAACCCCGAGCGAAGTGAACTCGAAAATAGCGCGAATAAAGTTCGAAAAACAGCAAACCGAGCAACCGAGACACTGAAAGCAAATATACAACAAGAACTAAAGTAGGTGCTAGTCTGAAAACAGTGTAACAGGAAATCACGGTCGGGTGTCGTGATTTAGATGAGGTTACCACAGTGGAGGATATTTTGACAAAGATCGCTATAGAGTTCCCGACACTGAACGTGATCTCAAAGGAAGCAGTAAAGAGTTTAAGAAGGAAACTAGATGGCACACAGGCAGCCATGATCTGCTTACCAAGAGAAAAGGCTAGCATGTTGTTGGCTACAGGTTTCCTACGGGTTGGGTCGGTGATATGCACACTTCGAGAGCACATCATACCCACACGATGTTTCAGATGTTGGCAATACGGACATGTGACGAAATCCTGCAAATCCGAAGAAGATCGTTCGGAAAACTATTTGAAATGTGGTGGAAAGGGCCACAAAGCGATGAACTGTAATGCATAACCCAAATATATATGATATAGTGTAAAATTTAACTTAGGACATCTGAGATGAGCGAGAATAACTGGCTTTTTTGCGGTTGAATTTATAGTGAACGACTGTGGGTAAAATCATAGCCTCGCTGTTGAAAGGACATCATTCATGCCATCGTAGAGAATCATCAGATTGTAATTGGTCTTCCAATAGGGACTTGACAACTTTTTTTCGGTAATAAATTTTTATAATTTGCAGACGTTGTTCGTTCGTGTACTTAACCATGATGAAAATGTTGAGTTTACTGAATAAATTGACGTGACAGTTCGATGATTAGTGAAATGGTGCGTTCACAAATTAAATTCAATCCCTATTGGAAAACCCGATATTTACAATTTACAATTATTAATAAACGCATTTATATGTTGTACAAAAAGTCGCAAAATTCTAAGAAATTGTGTCATATACACAATTTTTTTTCTAATTGATATTAAAAAACAGTCAAAACGACTGCCTTGGGCAATCTAGTGTTAACAATAAACTTAATTCCAGCAACGCTAGTTGGCACGCAGTCAGTAAACTGCTGAAATCCAAACTACGATCACGTAATATAAAGCTCCACGTTTATAGAACCATACTCATGGCGATTGTTCCACATGGATGCGATACATGGGCTCTCACAAAACGGGAAGAAAACAAATTCCGCGTATTTGAGAATAAGGTTTTAAGGGGTATCTTTGGCGGTAAATATGACGAGGATGCAGGACAATGGAGGAAACTCTACAACCAAAAATTGGAAGAGCTATACCGCAAATCTACAATAGTGAGAGTAATCGGGTAACGAAGATTAAGATGGGCCGGACATGTGGCGAGAATGGGCAACGATAGGACGTGCGTAGAATTCTTGATGGTAGACTAACGGGAAGGATACCGGTAGGACGACCGCGACGGAAATGGGATTCATTCATTTTTTCAACCTTTCTTGTGGTTGTGTGTTCATGTATGTTGAAATCGCCCCACTACTCTCTCCCCAGTAACTTTGTTACGATCACTTTGTGTGCAGAGTGACGGTGCAAGCGGGTCCAAGGAGCAGAGAGTGTCAGCCACTGGTCAGTGAGGAAGTGTGTCCAGGTTAACCGAGTAGTCCTAGTTTACTACGGGAGAGTGTGTGCAGAATCTGAAGGGGATTTTGCGTTTAAAAATCCTTGTCTACTAAATGAAATGGGTGGTTAGAGTGTGTTGTCATTATTAATTTACTTCTCTAGAATATAAAGCTGTTAAAATAGAAAATACATAGGATTGAATTATAGCTACTGCAGCTTCTAAGATTATTAGAAGGATTTGGACAGAAAAGAATTCACAAATTTACTGGAAGAAATAATAAGTTAGCTGTCCAATTGTTATAAAAGACGCATGGCTCATCCAATGATACTGCACATATATGGTTGAATACTTTTTCTAATCCTCTCACAAGGATGACCTCTGGGGATTAATGTAGATATAAATTCAATTTAGCATCGCATTCATTTGATGTCCCCTTTGGTGGAACGTGTCAGCCTTGCGTCTCTTGGTCTGTATTTTTGAGAAACGACACGGCTTCAGAAATGTTAGTGACCCATAATATTGATTATCATTTGATACGTGACTCATAATATCGATGGTGTAGCGCAAAAAGGGCCAATCGGATGCACATTGCTTATGCAGATTGGCCCTTCTTGCGCTACCCCATCGATATCGTTTATCATTTGATATGAGAAGACCAAGTAAAATGTTTCAAAAATTCGCTACTAAATATAAATCACAAATTTATATATAAAATGATAGAAATTAAATAAAAACAGATAGAAGAAACGATAATGAAATACTTGTAATATGAAGGAAATATATTGCAATACGCATTTAGCGTCCTTAAATTAAATTTTTACGTAACAATAAAAAGAAAAAAAAAACAAACAAATTTGGTTATTGCTCTGCATTAGGTTAACGTTTCTTAAAGATATTAGATGAAAAATCTATCATGCGTGCATTAAACATTCGAAAAAGATTTTTGAAAAGTAAAAAGTAGAATGCGGTAAAAGTGAACTGATGATTTTCATATAAACAATGTTCACTTGGTAGATACAATTTGTGAACTAACAAGTTTTTTAATAAACTTTCAAACAATTAGCTTTTTGCTTTTAGTTAATTTTTTATACATAGTCCATAACGTTATCCGTTTACTAGATATTCAATATGGATCTGATTAAATATCTCAAGCATATAAATCCTTTTTACATCTGCATACGCATATCTGTATATACATATATTCCCTAATAGAGTTAATATATATTTTTGACTTGTTATTTTCATTTTCTATTTTCTATTCCTCTTTAAATTATGTATCTAAACAAACTAAATATAATTATAGCTTTTCAAAAGTGTTTTCTTTTACAATCGTTCATTTTTTTCTTTATTTAGTTTTATTTTATAATAAATACGCAGTGTGTAAAAGTGGAGTTTGCTTGAATTAAGCTTAGTGATTTTTCTTGTAAAACGTTTTATTACTTTCATTTTTAATACTAATTTAGTATATATAACTAGGTTTAAGGGAAGGTTTGGTAGGCCTAATATTAACTTTTTCTTTTTCTTGATTTTTTTGTGTTCATTCGTAATAAATATATTACAAGTTTTGCATTTTGTTTTTTATTTTCTTTTGGTTAATTTTAATTATAATATATAAGATTTGCTTCTGTTCGCTTATTTTGCAGTAATCTACAATAAAATAAATATTTTATTTAATATTTGCATTTTATATTTATATGTATATATATGTTTTGTTTTTTTTTCTGTTTTGTATAAGGAGAAGATTTGCTTGAGTTCTATGAATTCTGCTTCTTGTTGGAATACATAATTAAATATTTTTGTTTGTTTTTTATCTCTTCGTTTCAATAGATGTCATTATCATCCCAGTCCATTGTTTTAAGGACTAGTTTATCAAGTTCTTTGGAATCTCCAGAGCTACTGCTACGGCGATGACGACTGCGATTGAAGTTCGTCCATTTCCGATTAATTGTTGCTAAATTTTCATTAAATTGCGATGAAAAAATAGCTGAAGAAAATTTAATATTTGTTGGAGTTGTTGCCAAAGCTGAGGGCGTTGAACAGCATTTAGGACTGTTCTTGTCACATCGTCCACTTTTAAGAGTATGTTCATCTTCATCTTTGATTAATAACATTTTCGACGGATTAATTTTTAAGCATTGTTTTATTTTGTTGGTTGATTTGCCATCAGAAAGATTAATTGATGTTTGTTGTTGGCCACTATTTCCAGCATGATCATTTTCATTGTTGTTGTTTGTAGATAATATAATTGGAGATGTAATATTATTTATAATGAAATGTGTTTCATCAGAGTATTTTTTAGATGATTGTGTTGCCGGCTGGGTTGGGATTGTCGGTGATGTTACTCCTGTTGTTGGAATGTTTGTTGTCGCCGACTTAATAAGTGGCATTGATTTAGTGTTGCATATCAATCAATCACGATATATGTAGCTACAATTCTTTGGACTCTCTTGCGGACTGGGACTACTGGATGGGGGTGCTGGACTAGAACTACTATTCGACATTACAGGAGATGATCCTGAACTGGAGTTTTGTGGACTATTTGAACGATGTTGAGTTACTAGAATGAGATGACATTAAACACATATTTAAAAAGAATAGAATATTTTTCTTTATGTGGACAAAATAATGAGAAAGATGTTTTTTTTTTATTAAGTCTGTAATAAATTTTTTTATAGGAATTTTTTTATTAAACATAACCAAAGCGTTGATAAATTAAAAACATACTCCCTTTGAATGCCAATTTACTGGTTTGAGATTGAGATTCTTGGTATGTTGACTAGAGGAAATGGAATGAAATATCCTAGAAATGCAAGAGTGCTTCAGAAATAATTTGTGACTTATACATATTTATAAATGAATTAACCTCACGAAGAGTAAGCTACGAAGTTGTCTCGGAAACAATTTCTGACTAATTTATAAATAAACTGGACAACGGTTGGATTACACAGTTGCGAAGATTTTTCGTTCTCGTACTGATAAAATGGAAAGTAACATAACTTTTTAAATCTCTAACTAATTTAGTATTAGGTGTACATCTTTGTTTCTACCTTTTTCCTGTAGATGGTTTTAGCTGTATGCAGTGGTCGAAATTAATAGATTATAGTTGTTATACAAAAAACATAAGGACATAACGTCTTACAAATATTTGCGGATTTGGGTTGTTTTTTATTTTTTTTATTATATTATACTTCTCTCAGGAAAGGAGAACCTATAGCGCCCAGTCAGCGCCCCGAGATACCACCAAATAACGTTTTGGCGACCAATTTTGAAAGCTGTGTACCATTCATAGACTTGTGTTTTCGATAGAACTGAGTCGCCATAGGTCTTAACTAGCATTATCAACGATTCCGCACAAAAAAATTCATTGGAAACATAGAATTTAATGCAAACTCTCAACCAAATAGGTAGATACTTTGCTCACCGATAGATAGATAACAGAGATACGAAATATATAATATTTTAAAATAACATATAAAGTTGAACAAATAATTTCATTAAAGGGAAACATATTATGGTATAGCGTATGCGACGATAGTGAAGAGCGTGTGATTCGAACCGACGCTATCATGGTTAGAATCATTAAAATATACAACCAAAGCTCAATGCATCAGGCCACTGCCGCGTGTGCGAATTCGATTTCTAAACTCAAGTACACTCAACTGATGTGGAATTGTTATGTTATTGCTTGGTATACGGCTGATACTTTTCTTATTCGATTATCTTTCGGCGTTCTTCACTATTTGCTTGTATATTGTGTGTATCTGTTAGAAACACCACAATGGCATTTAAGATTTACGGTAAACAAAACAAAGGATTAATCATTGTGTTCTAGCATTAAGTAGACAACAATTGAAGTCACATGTTGTTGGCCAATGTGAAGTCACATGTTGTAGGCCAATGAAAAGCAACTGTTCCAGGGAACAGATTGAACTATTGATGCGGAGATGAATCATGTTTTGCTGATTGACTCGTGGTGAAGTCATAGTGTTTGCCATCTGAGGTGGTTGTAAATTACTTTGTGGCTTTGATTTTACTTTACTTATCAGATATTTGCCCTTGAAGGTCGCTTTTGTTTGAATTGCAATATTACGTTTATGGGAGTCGATCTTACGGTGTCAATGTCTGGTTTGGGAAGCAGGTTGGGTCTTGGGTCATGCGTTTGATTGTGCAAACCTACGTTCAACTGACGACTCTTGCTATTGTGCAGCACAACCATTGAGAGCTAAAAGTCCATCCGCACGGTAAAATACCACCCCATTAAGCTATAGACTCTATGTAATGGTTGGGAGAAACCCTTAACCATCTTTCGGAGCATCTGATGGATCCGGTCGAGGAAAAATAGCATCTTATTGCGCAGACTCAGCGTTATACGTTCACATTTTCTGAGAGAAGTAAAATACAAAAGGGAGTCTGTACTATTGATGATGCATTTTCTTATTAGATTTTCGTTCGGTGTCCTTCATTATTTGCTTGTGTATTGTGTGTATCTGTTAGAAACGCCCCAATATAACAAAACCCTTTGTATAAAGTGCTTCTTTTTTTTGTTATACTTCTCTTAGGAGAGGCGAACCTATAACGCCACGATGTGCCACTAGAAAACTGTTGCGGTACTTCTTGAACAGTTGCAGGATGTAATGATGCAGGGATGTTCGCGCCGTTGGGAGATGAACCACTAACTGATGCGATCCGTCCGACTGCCTTGTGGAGCGCATAAAGATAAGTGGTTCGAAAAGTTTCCAACCGCAACGTGAAGATAGCAGCCTCGTCAATAAAAGGTAGTGAATGTAGTTGACAGTTACTCACCAAAATGTCAGTCATTTTGGACGCGTTGTGAATCGATGTGACTGTTTTTGTAAAAATGGACAAAGTTGAGTATCGAGCTGTCATTAAATTTTTCTTCTTGAATGGCAATACGCCTACAAATCAAAGATGAGTTGGTCTCTGTGTATGGGGACTACACCATCATCTAAAATGGACAAAATTGAGTATCGAGCTGTCATCAAATTTTTGTTTTTGACAGGCAATACGCCTACGCAAATCAAAGATGGGTTGGACGCTGTGTTTGGAGACTCTGCACCATCATTTACCACAGTGAAACTTTGGGCAGCTGAATTTAAACGTGGCTGTGAGCGCTTGGAAGACGAAGAATTTTCGGGACGTCCAAAAACTGCAACAACTGACGATAACATCGCTAAAGTTCTCCAAATGGTGCTAGACGACCGCCGAATTAAAGTGAAAGAGATAGCAGAGGCTATGAAAATATTCAAGGAACGTGTTTGTCACATATTAAATCAATACTTAGGCATGAGAAAGCTGCCCGCGCGTTGGGTGCCGGGTTTGCTCACGTTAGACCGATAACATGTCCTAATGAACATTTCCAACGATCTGTTGGCGCAGTTTAAGCGCAATAAATACGAGTTTTTGACGCTGATTAATTACTCTAGATGAAACTTGGATACACCATTATACGCCCGAAACAAAAATACCGTCAAAACAGTAGACTGCAGAGGGGGGATCGGCTCCAAAAAAAAAAAACCAAAACTGTTTTTTCGGCTGGGAAAGTGATGAGACTGTTTTTTGGGATAGTCATGGAGTTATCTTAAATCATAATCTTCAAAAAGTAAAAACCATTACAGGAGCATACTACGCATCATTACTTGACCAACTGAAGGCAGAAATTGCGGAAAAACGGCCCCATTTGCAGAAAAAGAAAATCCTGTTTCACCAAAACAACGCGCCATCTCACAGCTAAGCGGTTGTCATGGCGAAAATCCACGAATTACCGTTTGAACTGCTTGACCATCCGCCTTAGTCACCAGATCTAGAGCCCCAAGCGACTTCTTTTTGTTCCCTGATCTAAAAATTGCGGAGGACAGAGATTTCCGTCAAATGAGGAGGCAATCACTTTCGTGAACAGTTATTTTGCAGAGAAAAACGCCGAGTACTATTTGGACGGGTTAGCGAGATGGGAAAGTCGCTGGGAGAAGTGTGTAGAGTTACAAGTAGACTATGTAGAAAAATAAAAATAAATTTTAAGAAAAAATGTCTTGTAACTTTGTTAGGTCGGAAGCTTCCACCCTCGTAATCCGAACTGCGCGGAACTATATCACGAATCTCCGAAGAATAGTACCCGCAATAATATCTGTAAAACAGAGGTCAGCTACGCGCCTTCGATATGATAGCGACTATAGTCCCGACGTCAGCGCCGTGTCCCCGATCAGGCGGATCGCTCGTCTCTGTATGCTCTCAAGTAGGTCGAGGGTACGCTTAGGAGCAGAACGCCAAACATGAGAGCAATATTCGTCATAATCATCATCGGCACCACAATCGGGATCCGGTCTTGGCCTTATTTAGCAAGTCCTGAGGTTTGTTAAATTTTCCACAATAATTGGTTTTTCCGGGCGAGGTTATTAGCCTTGCGCCAGAAAAGCAATATTCGTACAATGAATAAAATCGTTGTCGTGCTCTTCCTAAAATGGGAAAATATTGAATTGCAACAGGCACAACACATCAATGAAAAGCAATATCTTCAGCGACTATCGAAGAGGTGCTTATGGCAACAAGCATTAAAAATGCCGAGCAGAGCTCCAAACATGAGAGCAATATTCGAGCGCGGGTCTAATTTGGGATTTACACAGGAAAAAAGTTGAGCCGGAGTAAAATATTTCTTGGCTCTAAAAACATAACTCAGTTTTCCTGAGGCTGACCTGGCGATGCTTGACACGTCTTTATGCGACGATACATTACCACCGACCGTGACGCCGAGCAATTTCAACCTTTCCTCAGATTGGAGGGCTTGGTCATTCATCATCAACTGTGGAACTGATGATCCACTTTTGTTGGTGAATGTTGTATATTGTGTCTTCGTTACATTGATGTCGACGAGATTGGCCTTTTCCCACTGCAGGAGCTTATCCAGATCCCGATTCAGAGAGTCGATCTGGCTATATATCAGCTGGTGCGTCATTGATACACAAATCGACCATCACTCAAAAAAAAAAAAGGAAACAAGCGTACTATCATCCGCAAAACTGAACACTTTGTTATCCGTTGACTCCAACTAATCATTTATGTGAAGCAAAAACAAGGTCGGAGCCAAAATAGAGCCCTGAGGTACCCCGGAATTAACAGGATACAGATCCGAACACTCGCCCTCCACAACAACCCGGATCGATCAAAGTTTGCTCAGCAGTGACCCATGCTAAACGCGGTCAAAAGCCTTCGGGATGTCCAATGCGACCGCCCCTGACTCACCATGCCCCGCAATCGCAGATGTCCATACATCCGTTATACGGGTTAACAGGTCTCCCATTGACCGCCATTGCACTCAAAATACTTAATTAACTCTACGTTGATGATCGTTACCATCATCTTATATAACAAAGACAGTAATCCTATCGGTCGTAATTTTGTGGTGGACACTTTTTCCCCCTCTTTGGGATTGGCTGAACTTGAGCATTTTTGCAGCAGGTAGGAAAGGTCCTCAGCGCATACGATAAGCGAAAGAGGCTGCTGAGAACCAGCGACAGTTCTGGAGCACAGTTCTTAAGGACTATTGCTGGTATTCCCTCTGGGCCGGTTGCCTTCCTACAGTCCAGCCCACGTAGAATGTGTTGAATAGTAGAATAGCAGAACCTCACAGCCCACATCGAAGACCGCACCGACGGGATCACGGGTGGCTCCAAAAGACTGGGATCGAGGTTCGTGGAAAATACATTGGCGAACACATTGGCTTTATCTTTTTTATTTGTGACTAGTGGCCCGCTGCTCGTCACTAACAGACGAAAAGAGGGGGAATGAAGTTACTGCTGATAGCTTTTGCCATTGACCAGAGGGGACGCGAACCAGTTGGGCATTTAAGGAATTTATTGGTCACTCTGTCGTTGTAAGCCTTCTTCGTGGTATCAATCGCCTGGTTACATAAAACCTAAAATAATATAGAAAGAGGACGGATTGAAACACATTAGGAATAAAAACATATATATATATATACTACATGGCTTGAAAAGTCCCGGGATTTCTTAATAGGTGGCCCCACTAGAAAATGAGCTTGATTCAGGCTCATCTCACTAATTTACGCATGCAGTTTCGGGACATTTCGTCTATTCGTTTATAAGCTACGTTGTTTGAGTGACGCCACTTTCACTTTCGTGCAAAAAAAAATGTAAAAACAGGAATATCGCACTTTGATCACTGTTACACGCAACGTTTTCAGATGAAAAAGCTATCGGCGCAATTGGTGCCCCGTTTGCTGATCATCCACAAAAAAACAGCAGCCCGTTGATGATTCAACGGCCGGTTTGACGTTGTTGCAGCGCAATGGAGCAGTCTTTTTTCGACATTTTGTGACGGTGGTTATGAAACATAGGTATATTACCATTTGCCTGAGTCCAATAGGCAGTTTGCACTGTGGCTGGAAACCCACGAAAGTCGACCAAAGCCACCAAAACACCAACGCTCGGCCGGGAAGGTTATGGCCTCCGTTTTTTTGGGATGTGCGTGACATAATCTTCATCGATTACCCACAGAAAGGAAGAGTAGTTACAGGAGAGTATTATGCATCGTTATTGGCCAAACTGAACGAGGTAATAAACGAAAGGTGTGCCCATATGGCGAAGAAGCAAGTTCTGTACCATCACGATAACGTACCGTCACACACGTCCTTGAAAGCGATGGCCAAATTGGACCAATTGCTATTTGAATTGGTTGCTCACCCATCGTATTCTCCAGACTTGGGCCGCAGCGACCATTATCTGCTCCCAAACCTCAAGCGGCGGCCGCAGGGAAACAGATTCAGATAATATGAGGAAATCATCGCGAAAACGGAGGCATATTTCGAAGGCTTGGACGTTTCTTACTACAGAAAAGGTATCGAAATGTTGGAAAATCGGTATACCAAGTGGGTCGCGCTAGAAGGAAACTAAGTCGGGGAATAAATATAACTTTGCCCGAAAAACCATTGTTTTCATTAAAAATCTCGGGCTTTTTCAGCCTAAGTACTATTTACAAGACGTACATTCGTCTCAAAATGGAGTTCAACTCCCATATTTAGTCAGGCACATCCAAAACTGGGCTACATGTGCTTGATAGGATGCAAAAACGAGCAGTGAATCATTTGAGGACCCAGCCGTAAATCGATCAATTTCGTCATTAGAACATAGGCGTAACGTACCATGCCTATCTCTTTTCTATATGTATTACCACGGTCTTGCTCAAATGAGCTTTCTGAATGTGTTCCGCCTTCTTAGACATTTTCCCGCGATACGAGTCAATCTAAGAATGCGCACCATAGAGAGTCACTCTTTAGCCGAACCACATGAATGTGGAATGCTCTATTGATTGAGCGTTTTCTCGTCGTTGTAATGTCCAGGCATTTAAAACCAATGTACACCGATACCTCCTTTTTTTAAACACTCCCCCTCCATCCACTCGCACTGTGCCCTGTGCTTGGTGTAGTGGTTAAATTTCAGTTAAAATATTCACTATTGGATTTTCCTGTGCCAATGAGGCAACGCATAGGTTGAAGTACACAAGATATCGTAGTCATAGGTGCTTAACTTCAAAATGAGCTAAATCAGTCGATTACACGCCGTTCACAGGAATTGGGAATCTCTCAAACGACATTGTGGGGATTTTTGCGTAAAGATCTTGGTTTACCCCCTTACAAGATCAAGAACTGAAGCACCTTGATCATTTGAAACGCCGAAACTTCTCCTGTTGGGCTGCTCTACAAAATTTGGAAGAATATCCCAAATTTAATCGAAAATTTACTTTTAGCTCTTAATCATTTCAAGTGCCGACATTTTTGCGCTTGGGTTCTTGGAAAAATTATCTCCAGTGATGAAGGTCATTTTTGTTTTAATGGATGTGTCAACAAGCACAATATGCGTTACTGGACAGCCCCAAACACACGGGCACTTCAAGAGATTGCATACTCAAAAAGTGACTGTATGGTGTGGATTTCATACCAAAGGTGTGTTGGAACGTAATTTTTCGTCGACGAAAAACATCACAATGTCTCCTGTCTATCTCTTTTCTACTTTATTCCCATATGTGGTCAAGCGCATTAAAAACAGTACATTAAAAATTAACCTAAGATCATTGGAGTCTCTTCTTGTCTTCTTAATCACTAGGCTTTTAAGACCAAAGTAAAATGATAACTTCTTTCCTTAATAGTTTGGCCCCATTCTAGCTATACAGTACTTGGACATTTACCGATATCTTTTATGCGCACCTATTGTGTAAAAAATCTGTACATGGTTATCAACTGGTGGAACTGGAGTATCACCATAATTGGGTTCCTTCTAGTATCAAGTGCTAATACTTTTGTGTAACTACTAGACAACAGTAGGTGCCGAGTGGTAGGTGGGGTCCCGACGCCCTGTCGCCCGGTGAAATACCGCCCCATCAAGCTATATAAGCTCCGTGAAATGGTCGGGAGAAATCCCTGGGCATCTTTCGGAGATTGGCTGATGGACCGGTTCAAGAAAAGATCGGTTTAGGTTGTAGTCGGTACCAAGGTGAGATACCACCCCGTCACGCTGTACTCGTACATTCTGCGATATCGTCGGGAGAAATCTTCGATTTTGTTTAGGATGTATGATTGAGGGTCCGGACTATAACGGAGATAAGTCATGATGGTACCTTCTGAGATAAAGAATTCCGGAAGTAAACTAGTTTCTCATTCGGATCTCCTACGGGGACTATGTCAGGGGGAACATCATGCAAATATTATGATAAACAGCCGAACTTTTATTAAACTCGCCATCGCATTTCGGGTTCGGTCTCGAGGCTCTGTCGACGTTTGTCTGATAACGGCATTTCGTAATATTAGGGGCACCGGTTTCACCAATACGAATGTAAACGCCGTCCACCAATATTTGCAAACAGAGAATCCTGATATGTTTGCCCTAACTGAGATCCAGGTCGATTTCTCAACTAATTCTACACATCTTCGTTGTTCAGGATATGACTTAAAGGGTGGTATCTGCATTTTCACGTGGCCCGATTTGAATTGCCGAAGGATAGAGGCGTTAGAACCCGATAAATTGGACATCATGTTGTCTTTACCGCTACCCGAATGACGATCGACCGGCGACATTTTTCGAACATCTTTCATGTACCGTCGACGAGATACAGATCAACCATGGTGATTTTAATGTGCACAATTCCGGCTGGTTGGTACATTCTAACAGAACCGACGAGGCCGGGAGGCTGGCGGAGATGTTTGCTGTTAGCGACAACTTGACTCAACTCGTGGAGAAACCAATGCGAGTGCCGGATACCCGAGGTAATTATGCGAACACCCTGGATCTGTTTTTGACATCTGAGCCGAGCATTTTTACCGTGGAGATTGCTGCACCACTGGGAAACTCAGATCACTGTCTGGTATCTGTCGCGCAACCACTTGCATTTCAAGCGAATAACCCTGGATCTGTTTTTTGATATCCGAGCCGAGCATTTATCCCGTCGAGTGTGCTCGCCACTGGGAAACTCAGATCACTGCTTGGTATCTGTCGCGCAACCACTTGTATTTCAAGCGTATAACCGACCTAAGCAGCTTCGCCATGTAGGGAGGTACGGGGCTGCTAACTGGGACGTTTGCGAAATTTCTTCGCATCCTTTTCGTGGTCGGAGGTGTGCTTTGGAGACTCCGATTTTAGCGCATGTGCGGAGCCGACCACAGAGATTATTCTTATCGGGATGGAGATAAACATTCCACATTCCATCAAACGAAGTTCATCTGATAAGCCTTGGTTTGATAAAAATGCGAGCAGATTATAGTGCCAAAAAATAGAGCTTTTAAACAATGGCGCTTTAATTCCACTGAAAGCATGCAACTAGACGATTGATACCGCGAAAAAAGCTCACAACGACAGAGTCACCAATAAACTCCTTCAGTGCCCGACTGGTTCGCGTCCCTTCTGGTCAATGGCAAAAGCTATCCGCAGTAACTTCATTCCCCCTCTTTTCGTCCGTTAGTGACGGACAGCGGGACACTAGTCACAAATTCAAAAGATAAAGCTAATGTGTTCGCCAATGTATTTTCCGCAAATTCAAACCTCGATGGCGGTTTTTTGAAACCACCGGTACGGTCTTCGATCGGTGAGGTGAGATTTCGCCCGCGTACCATTCAACGCTTTCTACGTGAACTGGACTGTAGGAAGGCAGCCGGCCCGGACGGAATACCAGCAATAGTCCTTAAGAACTGTGCTCCAGAACTGTCGTCGGTTCTTGGCAGACACGTTCGCTTATCTTACGCACGGAGGACCTTTCCTGCCTGCTGCAAAAATGCTCGAGTTCAGCCAATCCCAAAGAGGGGAAAAAAGTACTCTCCACAAAATTACCGCCGATAGCATTACTGTCTTTGTTATATAAGATGATGGTAAAGGTCATCAACGCCGAGTTAATTAAGTATTTGGAATACAATGGCGGTCAACGGGAGACCTTTTAACGATCGAGGGGCATAGTGAGTCAAGGGCGGTCGCATTACATATCCCAAAGGCTTTTGACCGCGTCTGGCATGGGGCACTGCTGAGCAAACTTCGTTCATATGGACTTTCCCAGCATTTTGCAGCTGGACGAAAAGCTTCCTCGAAAATCGATCGATCCGGGTTGTTGTGGACGGAGAGTGTTCGGATCTGTATCCTGTTAATTCCGGGGTACCTCAAGGCTCTATTTTGGCTCCGAGCTTGTTTTTACTTCACATAAATGATGTATTCAACGGATAACAGTGTGTTCAGTTTCGCGGATGATAGTACGCTTGTTAGCTCTTTTTCGAGTGATCGACCGATCAGTGCATCACCGTCGCACCAGTTGGGATGTAGTCAGATCGACTGTCTGAATCGGGATCTGGATAAGGTCCTGCAGTGGGAAAAGGCCAATCTCGTCGACTTAAATGCAAGTAAGACACAGTGTACGACATTCAAAAAGAAAAGTGGATCATCGGTTCCACAGCTGATGCTGAATGGCCAGACCCTCAAATCTGGGGAAAGCTTGAATTTGCTCGGCGTCGCGATCTGTGGGAATGTATCGTGGCTTAAACACGGGTCGAACATCGCCAGATCCGCCTCAGGAAAATGAGCTACCTTTTTAGAGCCAAGAAATATTTTACTCCAGCTCAACTTTTCCTTTATAAAACCCAAATTAGACCCGCGCTTGAATATTGCTCTCATGTTTGGAGCTCTAGGAACAGGACACTTTTGGAAGAGAACAGCAACGATTTTAGACATTATACGAATATTGCTCTCTTGTTTGGAGCTCTGATCCTAAACATACCCTTGACCTACTTGAGAGCATACAGAGACGAGCGATCCGCCTGATCGGAAACACAGCGCTGACGTCGGGACTATAGTCGCTATCACATCGAAGGCGCGTAGCCGACTTCTGTCTGTTTTACAGATATTATTGCGGGTACTATTCTTCGGAGATTCGTGGTATTGTTCCGCGCAATTCGGTTTATATGCGCTCTATGAGACAATCCGATGGAACACACCAATTTGCGGTTTATCTCCCGACGGCGCGGACATTCCTGCATCAGAACTCGTTCCGTTACAGAGCGGGGAAGCAGTGGAATTCCCTCCTTGCGCAAGTGTTCCCGGAGCGTTACAACCTACAAAAAGAACTGCAACAGTTATTTGGTGGCTTCTTGGGGCGTCATGTGGGTACTATAGGTTCGTCTCTTCCGAGAGAAGGAAATTAAAAAAAAAGAAAGGTTCATTACAACACTATGACTGTGGTGCCTACCTTTTCGTAATAACCTAAAAACCTATTTGTGTTAGAAACGCCATCTATTTGGAAACATAGGTGCTTATAACAGGTTAATCGAACATATCACTATCCTCTTGCCTTAAATTTACTATAAATTGTATTTAAAATGCTTTTTCTTAAATATACTCGTATATACAATAATTTTAGATGAGGAAAACTATGACTAAAACATTTTGTATTAAATTTTGTGCCAAAGCTATAGAAGTTGGTAAAAGAAGTCGGGAAAACGGAAAAAAGTTAGAACTTTCATAAAAGTGATATAAAAAGATATGATTTGTTTAAAAAATAGGTCGATGAGTTTTATTTGAACTACTTACCAATACCATGACGGGGCGGCTGTCTCCTTACTCTGCCAAGACTTCTGTTTCGTGTGTTTGTGTTAACAGCCTGAGTAAAATTTGATTGTAAAATATTTTGTTGTGTTTCAAATGAAATTATGCTTAACTTAAAATATATTAATAAAGAGTTTTTATGGTTAAACTATAATTCGTTTAGTTTCTTTTTGTCTATTTCAGGTTTAATTTTTTTTTAATTAACACTATTATATTTGATCATCTGACTGTTGAGTTTACTCAATGCGAATTAAAATTATTGTTTTAGATAACATGACTGTAAATAAAACAAATAACATTCTTTAAAATATTTAACGCTACATCAAAAATAACTAAGTTAATTAAACGAAACGAAAAATTAATAAAGAAACAATTCTAATATTTCTAAAACAGATGCTTTTGATTTTTATTTTTTGGGTCAAAAAAGCATTTTTTTTTTTAGACACACAAAACTAACTCAATACGTTTTTTGGAAAAATGTTGCAACAAACAATTGCAAAATTGTTCAAGCAAGTATATTTCCGTAGCGGGTGATCTATAAATACGTTAATTGTGACAATAGACGGATCTGAGCATTTCTTAAAATTAGTGCGCTAATTTGTTGCTTTATCTATATGGATACATACAATAAACAAGTTACTAGAGTTCTACTGCTTTAAAAACTTTTGATCGTACGTGTGGAAGAGTAGGGCGCGGGATGGCTGAATTAAGTTATAATCTGTTTTGATGGTATGGTTATGATTAGAATAAGGTGTTGTGTGATTGTTGTTATTGTTTGAAATATGACGAAAAAAAATTAAAAAATATTCGGTGTTTTTTAACTTTGAGAAAAATAAAGAATTAAAGGGAAAAAAAATGAATAAGAGAACAAAACATGGAAAGTGAGAAGAAAATCCTTAGAAAATCATAAGAGTAAATGTCTATACCAACAAAAATTAGGATAATGATTTTATTGTCTGAGTTTTTTAGTTTTTGTTTGCGATTTGATCAAAATTGTTGCAGTATTTACCATATTTTGGGTAATAAGTCCCTGACTGGTCTCAGCCGCCCCACTCCCGTCTCAAAGGTATACCTAATAGGGTAAAAGAGAAAGAAGAGATAGAGAGCATAGTAATAGTCGTAGGCCTTAAAAGAAAAATTTAGAAACATTCAATAGAAAAATTAAATTGAATAATTTTTACACACACATCTGTTTTTGTTTAAGCACATACAAAGCATTTCTTCGACAACAATTACACATTCAAATATTGATTGGTGTATCGATAAATTAATGCAATAAACAAAACTTATTTTAATTAAGTGAATAAAATATTAAAATAAATAACATTAGATAAATACATCTTCTGAACTTCAGGAGATTACATGGGTGTGGAATTTTTTTTAAATCTATAAAAAAAATGTAATTAACAGAAGAGTATGTCACAAATATTTTCCCCAAGTTTCAAGCCAATTGAAGTGGTTTGTAAAAGCGAGAGAATCTTTAAAAAATTCCGGAATAAGATTCGGCTGTTGGACAGTGTCGCAGGTATATATGGGCAATTGATTAATTATTGTTTATCTGTTGTTCACTTCCATATTGTTATCGAAAACCAAGCTCGGTAGACTTCTGTATGCGGGACATCTATCTCGAATGAGCGAAGAGGAGCCTGCCCGGCAAGTCGTATCTACGTTCATATGTTTGTTGGGGTTCACAACTTTCGAGTCTCAACTGGAAAGTGATTCGAAACTAAACAAACAAAAACTTCTTAAGAATAATTGTTGGCCTCGTATGTGAGGGACGACGATTCCGGAGACGCTACAACCATGAGTTGTATGCGATCTACCGTGAAGCTAATGTTGTAAGAAAGATCAAGATCGGTAGACTCCGCTGGGTGGAACACCTAACTCGAATGAGCGCAGAGAAGCCTATCGAGAAAGTCCTTTGTGGCAGAATGTATGGAAGGAGACAGCGCGACAGACCTTGACTGCGATGGAGGGATGGCGTAGACCAGGACGCCCATAGCCTGGGAGTGCCAAAATGGATGACATCGGCTCGAAATCGGGACCGGTGGAGAGGCTTGTTAAATAAGACCAAGATCGCATCCCGGTTGTAGTGCCGATGATGATGATGATGTTGTTCACTTCCCTCGCTTTCTAAGGGATATCTAATTTAATATTAATTGCCATGCGATGTCTTTTAGGTTATATTGTTAATTTATATAATATTTCTTTTAGGTTATATTGTTACTTATATCGTGAAATTTTACTTTTTGTTTTCCAAAATGTAGCGACATAAATTTAGTAGAGTCGGACAACATGTGCGACAAGAGCAGATAGGCACAGAAACGGAAACAAACATCTAGTGTTAAAAGTATAAAGATCGGCTATGATAATTATATTGAAGACGTAGATTCCAAAACAATTTCTGGACTTCTTGTTTTTAAGACTTATGATGAAAACTTTCGAATTAAAATGAAAGAGTCTAAAGGACACGTGCAAAAGCGTATGAAGATCCATTCACACGTTCTAATGAAAATTCCTGTTGAAAAAAGAAAATCAAATATAGAACAATATAAAAAACATCTTTGACAGAGTCAAGTTTATAGGTAAACTGATCGCTTAATTAATCGTATATTACAATTTGCTTATAAGAAGGATTTGTAATTTGTGCGTAACCTATTTTCATTACAATTCCGCGGGCGAAAAGCTACGGCCTGAAAAGTGCACAACTGATCCTAAACAATAGTGCGTTTGGCAGCATACGTCAGCTATAAATGATTTATTATCATTCAAGCAGAACTGATTGATTATTTAGCTACTGATATCGACTGATGTTTTATTAGTTATTCAATCTATTTACAAAGGGCTAAGTTAGGTTGCGCTCTTAGAGCGGTGTGTTTTTGATTTAAAGGGGTAATATCCCCTGGTGATCATTAAATTTTACGTGATTTTCTGAGAAGTACCACGAACGATAGGAAAAATGTAAATAAAAAAAAAAAACAAAAGAAGGGAGACCATAACCTTCCCAGCAGAGCGTTGATCTTTTAACCGGTTTGATCGACTTTCATGGCTATCCCGCGTTCTTTTGAGATGCCCACGGCATACGGTCGGTGAGCAACCAATCCAAATAGTAATTGGTCCAATCTGGCCATCGCTTTCAAGGACGTGTGTGACGGCGCGTTATGGTGATGGTACATAACTTTTTTCTTCGCCATATGGAGCCGTCTTTCCTTTATTTTGTCGTCCAGTTTATCCAATAACGCTGCCTAATTCTCTCCTATAACTGTTCTTCCCTTCTGCAGGTAATCGATGAAAATTATGCCATACGCATCCCAAAAAGCGGATGGGTACAACCGTCCCGACGAGCGTTGGTCTTTTAGCCGCTTTGGTCGACGAGCTTTCCAGGCATCCTCCAGACTGTCTGTTGTACTCCCACGTTTCATCCATCATTACAAAACGTCGAAAAAAGACCGCTCGATTACACTGCAACAACGTTGAACTGGCCGTTGGATCATCAACGCACTGTTGTTTTCGCTCGACAGTCACTCGCGCAACTTCACTTTTTGACCACATAAAACGATTCGATGCACTTGCTTTATGATTTCCGCATTCGCAGCCTCTTTTAGCCTTCCAGAGTGAGTTGCGTCTTCGGTGCTTGTACGACCCATTTTAAATTAACTAAACCACCGATAAACTGTTGCCTTCGAAGGACCAGATGTGGAATAACATGTCTGCAACCATTGCAATGATTGTTCAGAAGTTTGTCCCATCAGAAAACAATGTTTGATCAAGATGCGATATTTCCGTTTTTCCATTTTTTTACGAAAGCGAAAATAGCGTCACTCGAATGGCTGCAGCTTGTAAACGAATGGACGAAATGTCATGAAACTTCATACATAAACTAGTTACAGATGAGCCTCTCGAAATGAGTCATATTCATTTTCTAGTGATGGCACCTGTTGAAAAATCCCGGAACTTCCAAGTCCATGTAATAGTGACCAGGTTGGATGGATTGAAATATTTTTTACATCTCTTAAGGAGGCCCCTTCATTTGGCCCCACTTTTCGCAGCTTCAAATATGTGGTCGTCTCAATTAAGAATCGAATTAACTCGCATGCCGAGGATTGACAGTTCCTCGGCTTCGTCGATGTAAGTGCCGTTCATTGACAGTATGTTTACTTTGGGGTTTGCCTTTGACGACAAGAGACAGCACTATAATAGATAATCCACATTGATACGTATATCTTGTTGAGCTCGGAATTCAATGTATCAAGCAAACCTACTGATCGGTAATGACGTTCGAAGAGTTTGGAAAATGGAACATACGTCCTATTATCCTGTGAAATAAGCCATAATTAAAACGAACAAACAAATTCGTCTCAAGTGCTAATCACATTAGAAGTACGATCAATGCATACGTTTTTGAAAAATCGTGTCCAATTTAAAAATTGAGATTTGAGAAAAAAAGAATTAAACGGAAAAAAAGCTTCACAAAGCGCGAGTCCTACTACAGCTACAACAAAACATCTTTCTTCTTTTATCTGCGACGAATTCCTATTCGTTTAGTCGCAGCCTCAGTTTGTGTTTTCTAAGCTATGGGTATATGGTGAAAGTCTCCTTTCCCGACATACTCGTGGTTATTTAAGGGAAGTTGTACAGTCCTAAACATTATGGTAACATTGATAAGTAGTATTTAAAAATCTTGCTATTGTAGCAGTTTTACAGAAGTACTGAATGATAGTTTGGGTTCCAACGACCAATCACCCCCTGAAATGCTATCCCATTAAGCTATCGCCTCTTCGAAGCTCAGCTGATGGACCCGGTATAGAAAAAATAGCCAAATCAACGCTATAGCTTCGCCTTTCCTGCCAGAAGGGAAATAAAAAACAAACAAATGATTGAAATCTGGACCTGGAGGCTTTTTTAAATTTTAATTTAATTTAGTGGGTGTGTGCCCCATTTATTAGCTTAGTACAAGCTTATATAGTTAAATTACATTTATTACAATAAAACATAAATAATTTAACTATACTTAACCTAAGAAAGGAAGAGAAAGGACACGAAAAAATAAAAACTTTAATTTTATTACGAAGGTTGTGGATTAAGACGAGTGGTAGGATAGGAGTATCGGGAATTGGAGATTGTGCGGCTAAAAAGGGTGTGGGCGGCGGGTGGAGTGGGATCAAGGTGGGAAAGAGAGGAATCGAAGTCTGAGAGCAGGGGAAGTGAAATTGAAATCGAAGGAGGAAGGGTGCGAATTTGCCCTTCGCAGCATTCGTGAAAGGGGTTCATTAGAGCCGTAAGGAGTGTGATGGGCGGGCAAACAGAAGACACGTGGGTTTCGTTGGTAACGGCAGTTACTGTGAGAGTGATGGAGGAGAGAAAGCTTGGTCAGCAGACAAAGGCTATGTAGAGTGATCGCGAAACATAGGGATTAGAGAATTTTTTCGAGCAGCGTTTCACGAATCCAAGAGCGGAGTTGGCCTTAGGGCTAATGTCATCGATATGTGGGCTGCAGTTAAGCTCCCTATCGCATAAGATACCAAGGTCGCGAATCGGGGGTACAGATGATATCTGTCGGTTGAGTAAGAAATAGGAACGTGACAGGAAAGGGGGCGTTTGTGGGGGAAGGTAATAGAGTAACAGTCGACAACGTTAAGTTCGAGGCAGTTGTTAGGGCACCAAATTGATACACTGTCCAGATCCAATTGTAGAAGTGAGGAACCGAGAGGAAAACGTATCGTTTTGTAGAGTTTAGTGTCGTCAGCGTATAGAGAGATGGCGGAGTACTTGATCTTAGAAACAATGCATTAATGGTAAGATAACCAGAAGGGGTCCCAGATGTCTGCCCTGGGGCACCCTGACATGGAAAAAAAAAAAAAGATTTGAAAGGGAGGATCTGAATCTGACACGATAGGTTCGAGCTTTAAGATAGGACGATATCCAATTAATTAATAGGGGTTCAAACCCAAGGGAGGAGAGCTTAAAGAGAATGAGATTATGAGAGATTTTGTCGAAGACTTTGCTGAAGTCGGTTATGATTACATCGACTTCGCTGCCATTTTCTAAGGCAAGGAGTGTATGGGATGAGGACTTAACCAGATTGGTGGTGGTCGACCTTCCCGAAAGAAAACCATGTTGATTGGGTGAGATAATGCATATACACCGAAAAGATAACGCGTTGTAAAGAATACTTTCGAACAGTTTTGGGATATGAGACCGTTTGGCGATGGGACGGTAGTTACTAATATCATTTGTGGGTCCCTCTTTATGTATAGAGGTTGCAAAGGACGATTTCCAAATGCTAGGGAAAACGCCTTGTATGGGAGACAGATTGAAAATCTTTGAGAGCGGGAGAGAAGGAGAAGAGGAACATATTTTTAACAGGACAGCGGTAAGTCCATCGGAGTCGGGGTCTTGTATGGGAGACAGATTGAAAATCTTTGAGAGTGGGAGAGAAGGAGAAGAGGAACATATGTTTAACAGGACAGCGATAAGTCCATCGGAGTCGGGGCCGAACTCGTCCTTAAGAAGGTTTAGCTTTTCTTCTACTAGGTGAGGCTGAATAGGTTGAGAGATGAAAGGGTCAATGGAGAATTCGGGCAGGTCTTTGAAGTAAGACGGGCTGGGCTCGAAAGAGATGTCCTTGAAGGATTTTTTGAAGAAAGTAGCAAATAGGTTGGCAATAGTTTGGGGATCGGTTGAAGTAATCGTGTCATAGGAAAGGGAGTTGGGTTAGGCGTCGGATATCCGTTTGTAATTGATAAAGCGGAAAAGAGATTTGGGGTCGTTGATCAGGTTGGTTTGTGTTTTTGATATGTGGCTTAAGTAGAGGGAGTTGTAGAGTTCGGTGAATTTATAAAGGGATTCGAAATAGTTGGAGTAGTCTAGGGGGGAACGCGTTCTTAGGAAAATGTTCCATAAGTTATTTCTCTTGTTATGAAGAGTGCGAAGTGTGTGATCCTACTATTGGGGCGACGAAACCGAAAACCTAAGTCGAGACTAAGGGACATATAAGGACATGGCGTAGTAGATCTCCTTGTAGAGGGTGGCAGTACCTGCTTCTACATCCAGATGATCAAAGCGAAATGCGATTTTGCTGAGATGCTTATTCAAACGACGAAAGTTGTAGAAAAAGCGGTCGTGGTTGGAGAGGGTTGGGCGACGTGATCACGATGTAAGGATAAGAGAAGCGGGGGGTGGAAATCGTCAATGGTCGAGAGGGCATGTGGACTAGCGGCAATTGAGGAATTATATGGGTCCGTTGTAAACACAAGGTCCAATGGTCTACCTATATGATTTAGGACATTGCTTATTTGACGGAGGCTAGAGTCGGTGAGACCGTCAATAAAAATACGCTCCTTGGTACTTGCGGGGTTAGAGAAGTAGAAGGATTGATCGTCTGCCAGTGACCATCGGAGATGGGGGAGGTTAAAATCGCTAAGAACAACGATATCGTCTAGGGAGCAGCTTAACTCCGTTAGGTGATCAATCGCTTCTATTGCGAGTTTATGTGACACGATAGGACGTGAAGGGGCTATATAGAAGCAAATAACTTATAAAGATTTTAGGCCCTGGTCGAGTTTTATTGCAACATAATCAAGGTTGGGAGAGTGAGAGATAGTAATTAGAGATGAGGCGAGTCTGTTATGAATGGCAAGCAACACCCCACGGCATGGGGAATCGGGACATTGACGATGAACATTGACATCCCGGAAAACGGTACAAGAGGAAGCGAATAGTTCTAGATTGTTTATATTCGGGATAAGGTTGGTCTCTGTCAGAGCGTATATATCGAACGGCAGGATATGTGCCTTACGCAGAACCGAACGCGTTTTGAAGCGGAAACCTCTGACATTCTGAAAGTAGATGGTTATGGGGAGAGTCTTAAGACTCATGAAATGGTACGGGCAGGTTGAAGTTGCAGTTAAAATTTGAAGTCAATCGGATAAAAATTGAGGGAGCTACTGGTACGTCCAGTTTGAAAAATATGGAGCCGAGATATTTGAAGTTAAAATTTTGAGTAGTGAAATTTTGTTGAAATTTTCGTTTTACCTCTAATTTGCGATGCCTGCTCTATACTCAATTGGCCTTCTAATTAAAAGTTTTCTCCCTCCTCATCCTTTCTGGTAGAAATTGCGTCCCTGCGAGCAGATTCATTCTCTTCTGTAAGCGATCGCTCGGAAAGCGAGATGCAAGTCGCATCGGCTTTGGTGCAGAAGTTATAGCAATTTAATCCAATTATCAAGCCCAACAGATCCATAACTTTCATTACTCCGTTATAACCATCATTGAAGTATAGACCAGCAATAAAGACTGCTGTATTGAGAAGATATTTGTCGCTGAACGTGTTCTTTGGGGCAATTGACCACACAAGCGAATTCAAGCTTGCGTTGGAGCACTGCGTGATTATCGTTGCTTAATTCCTCATAGATAGGCTTCACGGCTTCGAATCCCATCATTGGAATGGCAGGATAATGCTTAAAATTAGCCATGTTACAACCAGCTGCTTTCACCGCTTGCCAAGAGCGCCAGGGTGTCAGTTCTTCTGGGCACAAGTGAGGTGGCTTCTTGTGGCGAATTTTCGGGACGAAAAAGTATTTCTTTTCGAGATTTGTTGACCATGTTAATTTTATTTTCGCGATTGTTGTTCATTCGGATTCAGTTTTTGTTTATTTTATAATGTAAACACCACGATTTTTACCGGAGCACTTATATACACGTGGAGATGTCAACACTAACTATTGATCGACTTTCTACAAATAGCAATTTGCTCAGCCTTGAAATTGGGGTAAAAAAGACATCTATTAGTCTAGATTAAAATCTGGATCTGGAGGTTTTTTTTTTCAAGTAGCTGTTAAAATTTCAAGTCACTAGGATACAAATTGAGAGAGCTACTGGTACGCACAGTTTCAAAAACTGGAGGCGAGATATTTGAAGTTAAAGTTTTGAGTACTTTTGTAGTTGTAATGATAAGTAGTTGTTTTAACGGACTTTCTACAAACAGGTAATGGCTCAGGCTTCAACATTCACCCTTAACGGACCCCCCCCCCCATGTGTGTGTCATGGTACTTGTACTTACTAGGTCCAATGCCACGTATCATCATCATCGGCACTACAACCGGGAACCGGTCTTGGCCTTATTTAGTAAGTCCTGAGGCTTGTTAAATTTTCCATAATGATTTATTTTTTC
Source organism: Microdon myrmicae (assembly GCA_963931805.1). Lineage (NCBI taxonomy): Eukaryota > Metazoa > Arthropoda > Insecta > Diptera > Syrphidae > Microdon > Microdon myrmicae. The sequence goes on along the minus strand of OZ007496.1, from coordinate 62,260,326 downwards.
TGGGCAAGGTCATTAGTCTTGCGCCAGAAGGTCATTAGTCAATGCCACGTATATGACGGCAAAAATCATTTTATTATTTTTGTCACTCTTATTGTTGTTATAATTACTATTAACGCGGAACCATTAGAGTTTTTCAAGCTATTTTTCGCAAACGAAATGGTAGATAGCATAATAAAGATGGTAAACAATTATGCTAAACAAAAAATAAAAGCGTTAGAACCTTTGTCAAAGGAATCAATTTGAAAAACCTGGAAGGATGTAGAACGCAAAGAATTTTTGGGCTTCCTTGGAGTAATTTTCAATATAGAACAACACCTATAACCAAAATAAAAGAATATTGGTCAATCAGGAACAATAGTAAGATACCATTTTTTTTTTCAAATACATTTTCGAGAAATAGATTTTTACAAACATTTACGACATGGCGAATATATTACAATCTAGAAGCCTCAAGTCGTGTTGAGCTATACCAAGAATATGAGTGGTGTTGATCGGGCTGATCACTGTATAGAAAACTACTGCTTCTTAAAGAAATGCGTTAAATGGTGTCGAAAACTCTTCTTCCGGAGCTTGAAGTATATACCACTATCTCCATCATTCTATATAAATCCGTTGAAAAAGAACACAACGGAAAACCGGTTTCACATTATGTACTTATAAAACAATTTGTTGACCAGTTAGTAGATGACTTTCATATGTTGGAAAAGCTTGAGGACACACTAATACTGAACAAGATTTGCAGCGAGTAGATGGAAAGCTCCACATCATTGGCAGTGGAACCAGTATGCTCGGATCGAAAGGTTCCAGCGGGAAGACGAGACACAAGATTTTACTGTGACACTTGCACTCGTAAACCAGGGATACATATTGGAGAATGCTTTGAAAAGTACCATACTCTAAAAGAATATAAAATTTAAATCATATTGTAATCCTATTACTCTCGGTGCAAGGCTTATAACCTTGCCCGGAAAAACGAATTATTATGGATAATTTAAAAAGTCTCAGATAAGGACCGGATACCGGTGTAGATTTGCTAAAGAAGGCCAAAACCGGATCCCGCTTGTAGTACCGATGATGATGATGATAAAAAGAAATACTGTGGGGAGGAAGTATTGTGCCAATACACGGGCACTCCGTTCACTTCTTCCTCCGTCATAAATTGTTCACGCGCGAAGGTTCGTCTGTTGTTCCGCCGACAAAAGAACGAAACGCCGCCACGCTCGTCCACAACCGGGAAGGATGTAAAGTATGCACTAGTCTACAAACCGAACACCAAAATACGGAGCGGACACACTGGTGACGTTGTTAAAGTAAATGTCCGTTTTATTTTTATTTCAGTTTCAGTTCTTTTTCTTGTTCTCAGCCATTATTGAATATGTTATATTTCACTTAAATTTATTGTTAATATTAAAAATTGATTTTAAGAATTTTACACTTAACTACCCACGCGACTACAAGGGTATTTTCGCATCCTCGGGGCGCTACGAGAAGCGGAAGCCGAACCGACTTGCTCGGTTGGATGGTGGCAAACGACTTAGCGATAATCATCTCGTGCAGATCTGATTCGCAACGAGGGAAATTTTTAGGGGCATTTTCCCTGAGAGAGAAAGTGTTTCCCTCCACTAGGGAAAAGATTTACCTACCACCAGAGAAACGTAAAGTCTCTCTTGTGGGAACAAGAAAATCAGATCTCGTAATGGATATCCTGGTGGTGTGTGTGAGATCGATCGTTGAGATCAGATTGCTTGTATAACGATTGCAGGTCAAAAGCGAAACGAAACCTAGACAAGGGATGCAGACAAAGAAAGAAGCGACCTAATACATCGCCCGGTAATGAGGGTCAGCTGAGTAAATATCAGCCACTCATTAGATGCTAAAAGGGATTGAAATAATAGAGATCGTATATCGTATCTCTGCCGACTGGAAGAATCGAATTCTTTTGTTTGCATATGTTTATACTATTGAATCCAATCCGACGGCTAAGCGCGACGTCGGTGATTGTTTGAAGATTCAAACAAAGAAATATTTCAGCGAGAAGTACTTGCAGCTGTATCGATAGTTGCAAGTCATTGCGAAGCATTTCAGATGATTACACAATGCCGCTTTGTATAGACCATCTGTGTCAGTTGAACATGGCATCTATGGTGACGTCAGGATCGAACTCTAGTGTGAATATCTACACTAATTGGAAATTCGGTTCCTGGTCGCTAATGCAGAGATGCATTGCTATACCAGGTGTACCGGTATGAAGTGAGCGTTTTTTTAAGAAAGTAAAAAACATTTTTTTTTAAAAGTAAACATTTTATTCGAAGTATTGGCCATTGCTTTCTACACATTTCGACCACCTTTCTGGCAATTTGTGAATACCACGCCAATAAAACCGGCCGTCGGTAAACCATTCGGTTCAACAGAATTTTCGACTTCTTCGTAGGAATTGAAATGCTGCTCAGCCAATGCGTGTCCAATCGATGAAAACAAATGGTGGTCGGAAGAACCCAAGTCTGGTGAATACGGCAGGCGGGGTAACACTTCCCAGCCTAGAGCTTTTATTGTTTCTTTGACGGGTTTTGCTGTATGACTCGGAGCATTATCATGCAACAACATTACCTTTCCATGTCTTGTGGCCGTTTTTCGATCAATACCTGGTTCAAAATGATCATTTGTTGTCGGTAGCGTTGCGCATCAACAGTTTCGCCAGGTTTTAGAAGTTCATGATACACCACCCCCTTCTGGTACCACCAAACACAGAGCATTGTCTTTTTTCCAAACCGATCAGGCTTTGCAGTCGATGTTGATGCTTCTTCTGGATGTACCCATGATTTTTTGCGTTTAGGATTTTTAAAATAAATCAATTTTTCATCACCAGTCACAATTCGATGCAATACTGACTTCTTTTCGTGTCGTAGAAGCAACGTTTCACATGTGGTGTTTCGTTTTTCCATCTGCCTGTCATTCAATTCATGTGGCACCCAGTTTCCTCACTTTTGGAATTTTCCCATAGCTTTTAAACATTCAGAAATTGTGGGTTGTGCAACATTTAACATTTGTGCCATTTGTTTTTGACTTAAAGTTTCATCTTGATCCAATATTGCTTGCAATTCGGCGTTTTCAAACTTTTTTGGTGGTCTTCCACGTTCTTCATTTCGCGCATCAAAATCATTATCTCTGAACCGCTTAAACCATCTTTTGCATGTTGCTTCCGATAGAGCATGATCACCATAAGCCTCGAAAAGCATTCGATGCGGCTCTGCAGCACTTTTCTTCAAATGAAAACAAAAAATTAATGCTTTCCGCAAATCATCATTTTCTGGTACAAAATTCGATATTTTTAACAGGATTAAAAAAAATTATGTTGTTTGTACATGACTTGAAGCATACTAAATATGTTTGACAGGTGTCATAGCAACCCAATAAAAAAAAATATAAGGGCTCGTTCACAACAAACGTTCCCTATCGATACATTTGTATCTTGACGCCCACTTCATACCGGTGCACCTGGTATGTATGAACGCCCTTGAAGGAAAAATTCCATACAGGAATTTCCCGATAATGCGTTGTATGCATTAATGTCCTTGAAAAAGGAAAATGTCTTCAGGTGCCTATGCAAATGAATTGGCGGGAAACAATGGGAGTTGGGTTGTAATAATGGGGGTTCTCTTGATAAGTTAAGAAAGAAATCTTACGGAGAATTGTATGCGAAGAGGTGCATAAAAGGTAAGTTTTCTTTTACAGGGACTTTTAGGTTAATGATTGCATTAGTGAAATTGGGAGATTGGATGAAAGTTATGGGGGTTTTTCATGCAAGCGAGGGTTTTAGAGGAACCGCCACATACAATGTTTTTTAATTACAGTACGGAGTGGTTCTTATGTTCCAGGTCAATTTAGTTTACCCGCCAATTCGTTTGGATGATATTTGTCAGTTGACATTTGATAGCCATAAAGAGCAATCGATATGTGTTGAAATTATAAGAACATTTTATTGAAATAATTGTTTGTTGTTGTCATTTAAATAATTACGAGCGATGAAAAGCACATTTGGACTTGGCTGGGTTAATAAATAAACAGAATACCAGTTATTGGGTCGTAAAGCTTTGAACGATGCACCAATGACCACTACACTCGTGTAGAGTAACTGCATGGTGTGCCATTTGAGCAGTCGTTACCATTGGATCGTATTTCTTTAGGGATACTAGAGGCAATGTTGTAATAGTTACTAATTACCCGCTTTCCCGACAGAACATTTGATTTCAACAAGTTGCACACATCCCCCGCTAATGTTATGAGCAAATTTATTCCCACCGAATAATGTCAAAAAGTGGTGGTACTGATTGGACCCATGTCTTTTTAACCTTGTGATCGAGTATGTCATCAGAAAGGTACAAGAGGACAACATGGCCGGAACATCCCTGAACGGGGTCACACAAGTGCTCGCATATGCCGATGACATAGCCATTCTAGGCGATAAATTAGAAACTGTAACTAAGAACTGTGAAATCATCATGCAAGCGGCAGAAAAGGTGGGCCCAGAAATAAATGAAGACAAAACAAAATAGATGATTACGGCGAGAGCAGGTGGACCTCAGGTCACACATCTAAACGTCAAAACCAAGATATTTGAAAAAGTTAAAGAATTTAAATATCTGGGAACGATACTGACGGCCAGTAACGAAATGTCGAAGGAAATTAACAAAAGACTGTATTCCGACAACGCTAGTTGGCACGCAGCCAGTAAACTGCTGAAATCCAAACTGCTATCACGTAGCATAAAGCTCCGTGTCTATAGAAACATAATCATGCCGATTGTTCTATACAGATCCAAAACATGGGCTCTCACAAAACGGGAAGAAAACAAATTCCGTGTATTCAAGAATAAAGTTTTAAGGGAGGTAAATATCACGAGGAGGCAGGACAGTGGAGGAAACTCCACAACCACAAATTGGAAGAGCTATATCGCAAACCTACAATAGTGAGAGTAATCAAATCGCGAAGATTAAGATGGGCCGGACATATGGCGCGAATTGGCAACGATAGAACCGTGCGTAGAAATCTTGACGGTAGGTCAACGCGAAAAAGACCGACAGGACCGCTGCGATGGAGATGGGATGACAATGTTAGGTTTGACTTTGAGGAGATCGGATCGGCTGGTCAAGCGTGGAAGGAGAGAGGATTCCGGTTGTAGTGCCGGTGATGATGATATATCTGGGACAAATTTGCATTAAGCATTGTCCACAAATCACGAATTGGAGCTGCCTTATCTTCCTTCTTGCGTGGACTGCGAGTATTACTGTCGTCAAGTCTTAAAAAGCCTAGGAACAATACTGACGGCTAGTAACGAAATATCGAAGGAAATTAACAATAGACGATATTCCGACAACGCTAGTAGGCACACAGTCAGTAAATTGCTGAAATCCAAACTGCTAAAAGCTCCATGTTTATAGAACTATAATCAGGCCGATTGTGCTATACGGATGCGAAACATGGGTTCTCAGAAAACGGAAAGAAAACAATCCCGCCTATTTGAGAATAAAGTTTTAAGGAGCATCGTTGGCGGTAAATATGATGAAGAGGCAGGACAACGGAGGAAACTCCATAACCACGAATTGGAAGGGCTTTACCGCAAACCTACAATAGTGAGAGTAATCAGGTCGCGCAAATTAAGATGGGCCGGACATGTGGCACGAATGGGCAGCGATAGGACCGTGCGTAGAATTCTTGACGGTAGACCGACGGGAAAGAGACCGGCAGAACGGCCGCGACGGAGATGGCAGGACAATGTTGGGTTTGACCTTGAGGAGATCGGATCGGCTCGTCAAGCGTGGAAGGAGAGTGCACAGAACAGGCAACGATGGCGGAGTCGAGTCGATGAGGTCATGAACTTCCGGGTTCCTACAGGCCAATAAATAGTAGTAAAAATAGTCTTTAGGACAGAATCAGTTAAAAATGAAGTTTTACAAAAGAAGAATAAAACAGTCAGATTGAGTTAGTAAGGTGATGTAAGCTTCAGTTAAATTTAAGTCAAACATATAAGTAATGACAAGTGAACGATATTTGTGTGATACGTGTAAAAGAACGACCTAAATTTATGACATTAATCTATGTTTATCATAGAGTGCCTGCGTAAAACCAGTAAGTTAACATTTCGGTTGCAGTTTAAGGATTATAACCGATTTTTTTTTTTTGCTTGAATTATGCTTTAGGGTCTTAAAATTAATGTACACTTGGTCTCAAGTCTCAAATGATCAAGTCTAAATACTCCCGAATCCAGCCCACCGACGGCAGGTGGATCGTTATCGCTCGGGCGATAATCCAGTCGAGTGCTCCTTCCATTTCTCGTAACTTACCTGCCGAAATTACTGTGAGCTCGAGAGGCCAGAATGTCCAACAGATCATTCCGGAAGGAATCAGAGGAGATGGACGCTCGTTTTGAAGGTGAAATGTATGGAGCTGGCATTGTTGGTTAAACGTACAGTTTAAATGTAGATACTTTATCGCTTTCAAAACATTAAACGCGTTTATTTCTAAACAACAATTTTCAAAACGTAGGGAAACTTTTCGACCTCATTTTTCACCCGATGGACTCCAAATTTTAACTGTAACTTTGTAATAACATTCATCATAAGATGACGTAGCGGATTTTTGACATATTCATTCGTTTTTTTTTTTATAAATAATTTATCGATGAATTTTTGGTCAAGAAAAAACAATTTTTTTTAAAAACCTCCATTTTGTTAAAAATGAATATCTTGGAAAAAATCCGACGTCATCTTATGTATTTTGATCTTAAACTTAAAAAACACTTTTGTTTCCAAGTCAAAAATTGTTCCATTTACGTTTCCCGAGATGGAGCCTCCTCGAAATTTTTGTTTTGATTTATTATGATTACAACCACTATTTTGTATGAAAATGCCAATAAACAAATTTTTTTACATTCTAAAAATGTACATTTATAACTTCTTATTTATAGTTTTCGTACCAAGCTACTCATTTCTCCAGAAAAAAATTACGAAAAAAGGCTCATTTTTGAGCGAGCCAGAGTGGGGTTACCCCGTAAGGCTTTTTGTCTTCCTAATGCGTCATCGTCATCATCGGCACCACAACCGGGTTCCCGTCTTGGCTTTATTTAGCAAGCAAAATTTGTTAAATTTTCCAAAATAATTTGTTTTTCCGGGCAAGGTTATTAGCCTTAAGCCAAATCCTAATATGTCAAAAACTTTAAAAATAGCTTATATTATTTAACCAAGATTGTATACGGTTTACAGAAATAATTCCGTTTGCCGACAATCGTTTCACTCTCTTGTTGGCCTTGGGGTTGTTCAATAAGTCGTTAGAATGTCCACAAGAGGTGGCATTCGAAGTACGGAAATGGTTGGTTTTTAGTAAGCGTCATTACTCATTAAACAACTGGACTCAAAATTGGGAGTGAAAAAAATTTCGGCAGGATGGGTGCTGCGTTTACTTCCAGTGGAAAATAAACGCAATAGTTTGGTCGACTTTGAGGCTATTTTGGGGCTTTTCCATCGGAACTCTGACGCGTTTCTGCATAGATACATAACTGCAGACGAAACATGGGTACACTACTATATACAGTATACCACAGCAATTAGCATAGAAATCTTACGGCGGTTGATATTAGCGCGAAAAAAGGCATCATCATCTGCACGCGATCGGTGATCTGATGTATTGGGGCTGGAGTGTGTTTTGATGGAATGGCCGGCTGGGCACAGTTGACTCATTTACAAGCTGAGTTAATTTATTTAATTTATCGCTCATAATAACGAATATAGGATCAATATTCTATCATTAGAGTCTGATAGAGGATGGACTTCGTTTAGGGATGTGCTTCTATTCAAGTTTTAGCTTCTGCATAATAATAACCGATATGCTTACGAAGGTGAAGTCCAAGCCCAGAGATTTTTCGTTGGAACAGACGCTGATACACAATAACATGTCGTTTTTTTTTTTTTTTTTTTTTTTACTTTTTTTACACAAACGCGCGCACACAGGGGGATTTTTGAGTACCCTTAGGTGTCAGAGCACAGTGCGAGCGGAAGGGGAGAACGTGGATAAGTAAGTAAGCGGTAAGGATGTATCGATGTACATTGGTCTTAAATGCCTGGACATTACAACGACGAGGAAACACATGATCAGGTAGAGTATTCCACATTCGTGTGGTTCGGCCAAAGAATGACTCTCTATGTTTGTTTGTGCGCGTGAAGTTGACTTTCAATGTGAACTGATGCGCATTCTAAGATTGACGGGTGTCGCGGGAAAATGTCTGAGGAGGTGGAACACATTGAGCAAGTTCTGTTGAGCAACAACCGTGATAAAATCTATAAAAGAAAGATGAGCATGGTACGTTGCGCCTATGTTCTAACGACGGAATTGATTGACACACGGTTGGATCCCTAATAATGTTCACTGCTCGTTTTTTGCATCTTATCGAGCACATGTTCTTAGGACGAATGTACACCTTGTAAATAGCGGTAAAATATTCTTTTGCATCAGGAACCGCAGACTTTTTGACCGCAGCTGCATATATGTGGGATATGTAGGACCGTGCATAGAATTCTTGACGGTAAGCCAACGGGAAAGAGACCGACAAGGCGGCCGCGACGGAGATGGGAGGACAATGTTAGGTTGGACCTCGAGGAGATCGGATCGGATGGTCAAACGTGGAAGGAGAGCGCACAGGACAGGGAACAATGGCGGAGTCGAGTCGATGAGGTCATGAACTTTCGTGTTCCTACAGGCCAATAAATAGTTGCATATATGTGGTGGGTGGATAGATTCGCTATCAATTTCACTACTCGCTTATGTAAGATTTTTTTTTACACTAACGTGCGCACATAAGGGGATTTTGAAGTACCGGTAAATGTCACGGCACAGTGCGAGTGGGTGGAGGGGATGTGGATACAGAAAGGAGGTATCGGTGTACATTGGTTTTATATGCTTGAACGTTACAACGACGAGGAAGTACTCAATCAGATCATTCCACATTCATGTGGTTCGGCTAAAGAATGACTCTCTATGTTAATTTGTGCGCCTGAAGTTGACTTTCAATGTGAACTGGTGCGCATTCTTAGAATCGATCGACCCACTGCTCGTTTTTGCATCCTATCGAGCACGTGTAGTGCAGTTTTAGATGCGCCTGACCAAATATAGGAGTTGAATTCAATTTTGGGACGAATATACGTATCGAATGAAGTATCTTTTGCATCTCTTAAGGAATCCCATACATTTGACCGCACTCTTCGCAGCTTCAAAAATGTGGTCGCTCCAATCAAGAGTCGAAATAATTCGAGTGCCGAGGATTGAAAGTTCCTTGACTTCGTCGATAAAAGTGCCATTCATCGACAGTATATTTACTTTCACTTTTGATGACAGGAACACAGCACTGAGTTTTTAAGGCATTGAACTCTACTCGGTTAGATAATCCCCATTTATATATTTTGTTGAGGTCGGAATTCAATGTATTAAGCATAACCTACTGATTGGTATTGACGTTCGAAGAGTTTGATCAGGAATGTTCGTATGAGTATGAGAAACTCAATGTGCTATCATCGGCAAACGAGTGGAGATCATTTATAAAGGTGAGGAAGAGGGCGGGTGAGAGTACAGAACCTTGGGGAACACCTGCATTAATTTGATGGTGGGCAGATTTGACACCATCAAGGAGCACTTGGATTGAACGGCCAGAAAGATAGTATCTTATCCATTCAGGGAATCGTTCACTCCATATGAATGTAATTTTGATAAAAGGGCTGGATGCCAAACTCTGTCGAGATATCCAGTGCAACAACCTTGCATTCTTTTTTTTTTTTGTTGATACAGGCCAATCCACCTTAACGCTATGTAGCGCCGCAGCACAACCTTGCTTTCTCCGAAGTAGTGGATGAAACGGCTCCACTTTTCGGTAAGATACGTCATCAAATCTCCTATGGACTGGTTGCTACGAAAGCCATATTGGCGGTCATTGAGGAGGTCATTTGATTCCAGATATTTCGAAAGTTGACGGTTAATAAATGATTCCATTTCCTTGGAGAGAATATAAGTTAGTGCTATGGGTCGATAAGAAGAAAGGGATGTTTTGTCGCCCTTTTTGGAAATTGTCCGAATGTTCGCTGACTTCCATCTATTTGGGAACCGGCCAGTAGAATAAGACAAATGGAAGAGTTTCCGCAGCGGTTTAGCGAGTGAAGAGCAACATTGCTTCAAGAGAATTGGGGGAATGCCATCCGGACCAGGGGATTATGTGTGCGTTTAGCTCCTTGTGTGCCCGGGCAACAGTACGCGTTCGGAAGCGAATCTGACTCATGATGTGCTGTTTATGCTCAATTTGAGGTGGAACTGCTGTGGTATCAGGCAGCGTTGAGTTTGCTCCAAAATGTGTAGCAAGTAGATGCGCCTTCTCTATTGCACTGGTGACTGGTCTGTCATCGACTATTACCGAAGGAATGGATGAAGAGACCGAGTTATGGATGTTGTGCACAAATGCCTAGAAGTTTCTACTACCTGTGGGAGTGTAGTATTTTTTGTCTCACTCTCTGGTCGTGCAAGAACTTTGCGCGTTGAATATACACATTGTAGGCATTTCTAGCTCTCTTCAATCTGTTCCGGTTTTCCTCCGATTGTTTGATTTAGACTACCGGAAGCTCAACGCTTTAGCCTTGATGGCTTTTCTGCAGCCGGAATCGAACCACATATTTCTCTTGGGTTTGATGCTCTTTACTCTGTGTGGAATAAAGGTTCTCTTTTCCAAACAGAATCGTGTCCTCCAACCTGTCCGCTATAGAGTCAACATCATTACTGAGGAAAAATAACGACCAATTTAATTTCCTAAAAAAGTCGTTCAGACCTTCCTAGTTGGCTTTCTCATAGAACCATAGTGTTCTTTTGGGCGTTATATACGCGGCTAAAGCACAACGTTGTAATTAGCCAAGTCTAAATCAGTTATTACTCGAGTTTTGCTATCATTTTTGTATCAATTACTACTCGAGTGTTGCTGAGTGCAAGAATTGCCGTCATGGAGTTATGTATGTGGGTAGATACGGCAGAGTAGTTGCACCTTAAGCTGCTGGTTGCACTGGTGGACGCAGAACACTTGCATCATTGCTTACTAATACTGGTTTGGTGTAGAATGCAATCTGGGATTCATAATGGAAAAGAAAATGGGATCATTATACACGACCCCACCGAATCTCTACAGAAACTGCGGTCACAGCCTCCGCGTAACAATTAGTCAATTGTCTCACAATGAACCACCAATGATGACGATTCTGATGTTTGAAGGGCACAACATTGGTGTGAAAAAAAAGAAATATTTGTTTGGATTGAATTATACATTTAAATTGTGTTACCTGTACGTTTATTAAGATTTATGGTAAAGTATATAATCTACAGTTTATTTTGCCTGGCTACAAAAATGAAAATAAAATTAAGCTATGGGAGTGAGATGAAATGAAAAAATAATTTATTGATCTCAACTGGGGTTCTGTTCTGAAGTTTGCAATCATTTAATTAAATTATTCTGCACGATTCTCCAAACAAATCTTCTTAACACTCTTGAATTGGTTGCTAACTAAGGGCACGACATCATGGTGTCTACTATCTTATACGTCATATATTCTCTCAAAAAAAATTTCTTAGATCCATTTGATTCGCTGTTACTTCGCGTTTCACTACTTCCCTCCGCCAATATTTACATTTTAGAACATTCGTCCTCACTACTTTCATATTTAGTACTGTCCTATTCATACCTTCATATTACTCGAGGTTCTGTACATAGAAACCACAGGAAAGTTGTGTGAAAAGATTTCAGCTGAAAATCAAATTAAAATAAAATGAATGAAAAATGAAAAACTTGGGGCAAGAGGTTCATCCATACACCTTCCTAGGTTAGACATTCACTGGTTACTTATAGAAGCTCCACATTATCGCAAAATAATAGAAATGAGAAGCACATACTATGGGATGCGTTTAAAAACTAATATAACACTTACAACGATTACACCAATCAGAGATAAACATTAACTATATATCCATTGAAACACACATTTATTCATAGTGCAAATACAGAACCAACAAAAAGTTCAAACTAATGGAATTCAATTACAAACCTTCTTAACGCTTCTTGTTGTGGAAAAACCATCGCCCCGTCGGTAATTGTCTCCCTAAAAGTGTCATACAAAAGCCCGTATTAATATTTAAAATAAGTTAATTAATCCTTTTTAATAGCAGGTATTCAATTCACTCACTTGATGTGATCTCAGGGTACCAAAATTATCACGACCGCGATATGTTTCGCGGGCATTGTAACCATCTGGTTGGAATTGGAAGAGCGTTTCCGAGTTAGCTCCGTGATGATGCATCGGCTTCCGAAGCGTGCTTTTTGGTGAATGTTGAATTTTATTTTGACTAGGTGCTTGAGGTAGAAGAACTGGTTCTGCATATGTCACTTCTTCGACTTGGGGAAGAAGTTTCGGTTCGGCTTGAATTCTATAATAACAAATGTCACTGATTGGTATCCGCAAAACTTATATACGCTACACTTGTTATTGTATTCGTTTTTTTTTTAAATTATGTTTTTGTACCTGTTCACATTTTGTCGTTGTTCGAAATATTCGTATTCGGTATCTGGATATGGAAGATTATCATCTTCGTCTTTGTGGCATCGTCGACCACAGAAATAGCCTGTAAAAAATCCCACTAACAGGGAAAATATTGATCCTGCTAGGACGGCCATAACTAGAGTTTCGACGGTGTATTGCGCATTGATAATATCTGCTGAAATTTGTGGACCTTTAGTTTTGTATTGTTGTTGGCGCACAATGCACAACCAAAAACGATAAATTTTTTTTTGTACATATTTAAAAAAAAAATAAACAAAAAAGAAGAAAGAACAAAAAAACATCAATTTTTACAACACACGAACTATACAAAAAATACAATATGAAATAAGAATTTAATTATATATAAATATTGTTACATACAATTTTTATGTGCTGATACATATACACATATAGATACAATATATATCGATATATATAGGTAAATAATATTTGCTGTATTTTTAATGGATGCACATGCGTGTGAACATTTAATTTTAAGCAACTTGAAAAACAAAATCGTTTTGTCAGACTTTTTTAACGTCCTTTTTTATCATTTGCAATCGAGGTGGATTGTTTTTCAACCGTATACAATTTTATATTTGGGTCTTTTTAATTTTGTTACTGTTGTGAATAGCCCCATTTGTTATTAAGATTTTCAAATAAAGACAAATTAAACTGTGAACCAAAAGTTGTGACATCGTATTTTAAAAAAAATATGCGCGACATATCCTATATGTATAGAGTTGTGAATATTTATTTGGTAGATTGGTGTGATTGTTGCGAACAGATGACAGACTTCTCATGACAAGTACTTTCTTAGGTTAGAAATTACAACGTATTTATGTTTAAAGAAAATTGTTATCGGCGATTTCTTAAAATAGATAAATGGGTTTGTGGTGTTTCTAACAGATACACACACAATACGCAAGCAAATAGTGAAGAACACCGAAAGGAAATTCGAATGAGCAAAGGAGCAGAGCCGTATACCATAGCGATAACATAACAATTCCATATCAGTTGAGTGTACCTGAGTTTAGAAATCGAATTCAACACGCGGCCAGTAGCCTGCTGCTTTAATGTTTGGCTTTTCACCCGTCTCATCGTATGTTTAAATCACCGACTTCACTATCCTTGCTTAACGCAACAACCCGACGTGATCTGGGTACACACAGCACACACTGTCCCATAGTAAAACAGAACTTCACGACTTCCGCATAGAGCACCGGCACATTCGCCTGCTCCGACGTACTCTCGCTCGCTCGTTCCTCGCTCCGTCGTTCGCACACGAAGTTGATCGTAACAAACTTACTGAGGAGGGAGTAGTGTGACGTTTCTAACAGATACACACACAATATGTAAGCAAATAGTGAAGAACACCCAAAGGAAATTCGAATGAGCAATGCCTCAGAGCCGTATACCATAGCGATAACATAACAATTCCACATCAGTTGAGTGTACTTGAGTTTGGAAATCGAATTCGTACACGCGTCAGTGACCTGGCCCGTCATAACGTCAGTTCGAATCACACGTTCTTCACTAAAGTTGCAAACGCTATGGCTTCACTTTCTCCACTTTACTGGACTCAAGTCATAAGCACAGATCCAAGTCTTATTGGTAGTAATCATATATCTCAGATTATAATGACGTTGTTGTCAAATGTAGTTTGGTGACCTCACGTTGGGCATCAATTGTAGCTCGGCCCCACGGGATGATGTTAGTTGTAATACGTTTGCCCCACACGGGGCGCTAATTTTAGTATGAATTGCCCTGAGTTTAGAGCCAACTGTACAACGATTTCAACTGTAGCTCAGAATCGGGAGTCACTTATAGACCCAAGAAGAAATGGGGAAAAACCCGTTGTATTACACGCCTTCCATTGGTCATTCAATTTAGGTGGTTATGTGACTTCCTAGAGAAGGTACAGGAGCGTGGTTTCGAGATCATGGCGCCGAAGGGTTAGCCGCGATTGGGCATCCAAGACCCTGTCCCAAAGTAAATCTGTAACACAAAAACTAACCGGACCTGTCCTCCTAGGAAAACCTTAGAGTGGCAAGTCCATTAACCCCAGTGCTAGGCTGGCCAATTGCCTACAGTATCCCAGTAAAGCGCACCGGGCTCGCCATCCTAGGCAAATCTTAGAGTCACGAGTCGACCAACCATAATCCCAAAGGACAAGTTAAAAGGAAAATGGAAAAAGAAGGGCGGGGGGGGGGGGGGCTGCCTTCCCGTCGATCGGGCTCGCCCTCTTAGGAAAACCTTAGAGTGATGAGGCAGCCGATCTCTACCGGTAAGTAAGTGGACCGATGTAAATCCTTCATGGAGGGGAATACCTTCCCTTCGATCAAGATCACCCCCCTGGGAACAACCTTAGAGTAACGAGGCAATCGAACCCTACCCCGACTAAGGATATACGCACACAATATACAAGCAGAATAAGAAAAAGCATCAGAGCCGTATACCATAGCGATAACACAACAATCCCACATTAGTTGAGTGTACTTCAGTTTAGAAATCGAGTTCATACACGCGACTGTGGCCTGATGTGTTGAGCATTGAGCATTGGTTACATTTTTTTGTGATTCTAACCGTCAGAGCGTCAGTTTGAATCACACGTTCTTCACTATCATCGCAATACGCTATAGGGGTATCCAAGGATAGTGTGGACGGGGTTAGTTGAAATGTTCTCTAACTACTTGGATGGAGGGATGGTGGGAAAGAAATCATACAAGATCGGTCGGTCTTTAGTGTAGTAGTAAATGCAGGTGTGTGTGTATGTTTGTGCCGTCTTGTACTGTGCGTGCGTGTGTGGTGTGATTGAAGTAGACCCGATGGGACGGATCCAGGAATCCTCTATTATAGAGGGGAATGTTGTTGGGAAGGGTGCTTCCTTCAGTTTTGTACTGAAGAAGAAATTGTGGGGGTTTGATCCGAAGAGATCGAGAGAGAGCAGGGTCAAGAACGCAAGACTTCTGTATAAGTAGGTTCTCGCTGTTCTGAATGCTTTCGAGGTACTTGTATGTCAATTCTAGCAAGTACTCGTCGATAGGGGTAATGGAGGTACTTTCGTATAGGTGAGCATCAGGCCTTCTAGAGTGGTTGGCGCATCTTCTGAGAAGTTTCCTTTCGAAAACTCGAAGTCTTTCCATTTGGGCCGAAGATATGTAGGACCATATGGGAAATGCGTACGATATTCCAGATCGAATTAGCTGCCTATAGCAGAGAAGCTTAACTTTGGTGTCGACTTTGTTGCTCCACTTCAAAATGTTGTGCAGTTGCTTAGACCGACCGAGGCCCCTTTCAAGAATGTGGGTCACATATTTTATGAAATTCATTTTTGGGATATAGATGACCCCAAGATATTTCATCCTGTCTAATCGAGGCCCCTTTAACATCTCAAATTAGCATGGCTGGCGTCACACCTTTTATAGTAAACTTTACGGCACTTGTGAACAAAATAGCCTTCGCATTGAGTTTTCTAACATATAAACTTTATATATATAATCATAGATCTTCCGCCAATTAAATATAACGTTGATTTACAAACAAATTGTATGCTTTTGGAACAAAACGAGAAAATACACGAGCAAGCCGAAATCTTCCCTTAAAAATGTTTGTATTGATTCGTTTGATACATCCACGAAGTCGACAAGGTCTCTTTGAGTCAACTGATGGTCGGAAAGTGAAACTTCATTAATTCTTTTTAATGTGCGCATCAGTAGATGAGGTTGATGGTTTCCCTAACGAGTTTTATGCCGATGCGAACAAATAAAACACGTGCGACCCTGGTGGAGAACACAATATACACTTGGTTAAGTTCTCCATACCTTAGTTCTAAGTTAGTTATTATGAAAACGACTTTGTTAAATTTGCTCGAACTAAATTGAATATATGAGGGTTATGCCCTCATAAAAATCCAAAATCTAAATCAAAAAAAGAATCGAGGAAGAAACATCAACGCCTCATACCAGAGTATTCGCGCTATGCGAATAAGATCTTAGAGTGCACTCAACGCTAGGCCAGCTTGTCATAAGGGACCACTAAAAACGGAATAGCAAGTTGCGTTCCAATACCAATCCGCCCTTGGAACACTAACCCAGTAAGCTATAGGCTCCGTGAAATGGTAGGGAGAAATCATCGACCAACTTTCGGAGCTTGGCCGACGGATACGATCAAATATAGTTGGAACGGGTGGTACGTCACCTTCTCTCGGAAGAGTTCTCCCACTCACCCACGCTCCTATCTCTTACTGAACCAACCGATAACATCGGTTGAATTGATTCGCGATCTGGGCGTCCTATGCGACAAGGAGCTCAAATTTACTGCACATTTTGATTACATAATCCTCAAGGCTAACGCCGCCCTTGGGTTTGTCAAACGCTGGTCGAAGGAATTCCTTAATCCCTACGTCACCCGATCACTCTACACAACTTTTGTCCGGCCACTACTCGAATACGCTAGTCAGGTCTGGTCCCCGTATCAAGTAACTCACATTCGCAGGATTGAGGGATTTCAACGTCGTTTCTTGCGCTTTGCCCTCCGCGGACTAAACTGGGAAAATCCGCTGATTCTACCACCATACACAAGCTGGCTCCGTCTAATCAATCTAAGCATACTTGAAGAGCGCAGAATCCATGCCGACATCATCTTTGCCCATCGCCTTATGCCTGGCTCAATCAATTGCCCAAGCTTGCTCCCCACTTTAACATTGCCTACAAACCCCCGTAATGTACGTAACTCTCGACCGTTTTACGTGCCTGCTCATCACACTTCTTACGGCGCTAACGAACCCATCTCGCGTACGCTATGACAGGCCAACTCTTTCCACACCTCCTTCGATTTCAACATCTCCACTCCCGCTCTTAAACGACGTCTCAAAATAAACCCGTCCTAACCCCCCCCCCCCCCCCCCCCCCCCAATAATCCCATCTACCCAGCAATCCTACGTCTCCTCTCCTACGCCCAAATCAGTTCCCCCAGCCCCACCCACAATTTTAACCTCTCCCCCTGGCTCACCAACCCCGCCCCCTACCAGTACGTAGACATGCCCTTCACTGCCCCTGTCTCACAAATGCCGAATTTACCACCCCCACACACACTAGTTCTTCCCTAGCCTCCTACCTCCCCCATCGCACAGTCATCTTCACCCTCCTGTTTTTTTTCCTTTTTTTCTCCTTCTTTTTTTTTTATTAGACTTCTCTCGGGAGAGGCGAACCTATAGCGCCGAGCGAGCGCCCCGAGATGCCATCAAATAACTGTTGCAGTTCTTTTTGAACAGTTGCAGGTTGTAACGCTCCGGGAACACTCGCGTGGGAAGGCAGTTCCACAGCTTCCCCGCTCTGTAACGGAACGAGTTCTGATTCAGGGATGTTCGCGCTGTCGTGAGATGAACCACAAACGGGTGCGATCCGTCGGATTGTCTTGTGGAGCACATATGAATCGAATTGCGTGGAACAATACCAAGAATCTCCGAAGAACAGCACCCGTGATAATATCTGTAAAACAGACAGAGGTCGGCTCCGCGCCTTCAATGTGATAGCGACTGTAGTCCCGACGTCAGCGCCGAGTCCCCGATCAGGTGGATCGCTCGTCTCTGTATGCTCTCAAGTAAGTCGAGGGTATGTTTAGGAGCCGAGCTCCAAACACGAGAGCAATATTCGAACGCGGGTCTAATTTGGGATTTATATAGGAGAAGAAGCTGGGCCGGAGTAAAATATTTCTTGGCTCTAAAAAGATAGCTCAGTTTTCCTGAGGCTGATCTGGCGATGTTCGACACGTGTTTATGCCATGATACATTCCCACAGACCGTGACGCCGAGCAATTTCAAACTTTCCCCAGCCTCTAGGGCCCGACCATTCATCATCAGCTGTGGAACCGATGATCCAGTTTTCTTTGTAAATGTTGTATACTGGGTCTTCGTTGCATTGAAGTCGATAAGATTGACCTTTCCCCACTGCAGGACATTATCCAGATCCCGATTCAGAGAGTCAATCCGTCTACATCTCAGCTGGTGTGACGTTGATGCACCAATCGGCCGATCGCTCGAAAAGGAGGAAAAAAGCTTACTATCATCCGCAAAACTGAACACTTTGTTATCCGTTGTCTCCAACAAATCATTTATGTGAAGCAAGAACAAGGTTGGAGCCAAAATAGAACCTTGGGGCACCCCCGAATTAACACGAACACTCGCCATCTACAACAACCCGGATCGATCGATTCTCGAGGAAGCTCCTCGTCCAGTCGCAAAGCTGTTCGGAAAGTCCATATGAACGAAGTTTGCTCAGCAATGCCCCGTGCCAGACGCGGTCAAAAGCATTGGAGATATCCAATGCGACCGCCCTTGACTCACCATGCCGTTCAATCGCAGATGTCCATGTATCGGTTATGTGTCAAAAGGTCTCCTGTGGACCGCTTGCCACGGAATCCGTATTGACGATCATTCAGAAGTCTGTTGCACTCCAAATATTTAACCAACTCTGTATTGATGACTTTGTCCATTACCTTAGATAAAATAGACAGTAATGCTATCGGACGGTAATTTGGTGGGAGACACTTTTTTCCCGTCTTTGGGATAGGCTGAACTCGAGCGATTTTCCAGCAGGCAGGAAAGGTCCTCCGTGCATAAGATAAGCGGAAGAGTCTGCCAAGAACCGGCGATATTTCTGGAGCACAGTTTTTAAGGACTATTGCTGGTATTCCGTCCGGGCCGGTTGTCTTTCTACAATCCAGTTCACGTAGAATGCGTTGAATAGTGCGCGGACGAAATCTCATATCCCGCATCGAAGACCGTACCGGCGAGATCACAGGTGGCTCCAAAAGGCCAGGATCGAGGTTTGAATTCGCGGAAAATAAATTCGCGAACACATTAGCTTTATCCTTTGAATTCCTGACGAACATCCCGCTGTCTGTCACCAACGGAGGGAAAGAGGAGGATGCGAAGTTACCGCGGACAGCTTTTGCCATTGACCAGAAGGAGCATGAACCAGTTGGGCATCGAAGGAGCTTATTGATCACCCTGTCGTTGTGAGCCTTCTTCGCGGTATCAATCGCCTGGTTGTATGCGTTTCTGGTTCTAACAAATTTCATTCTGTTAGCATCGGTGGGATTGGAGCGCCATTGCTTAAAAGCTCTATTTTTTGCCGCTGTAATCTGCTCGCATTTTTTATCAAACCAAGGTTTATCAGACGAACTTCGTTTGATGAAATGTGGAATAAACATCTCCATCCCCAGAAGAATAATCTCTGATACCGACTCCGCGCATGCGTTAACATCGGAGTGCCCGAAGCACACCTCGGACCATGGAAAGGATGCGAAGAAATCTCGCAAATCGCCCCAGTTAGCGGCCCCATACTTCCATACATGGCGAAGCTGCCTAGGCCGGTTATTCGCTTGGCATGGAAGTGCTTGCGCGACAGATACCAAGCAGTGATCTGAGTTTCCCAGTGACGCAGAAACCTCTACGGTATAAATACTCGGTTCGGATGTCAAAAACAGATCCAGGGAGTTCGCATAATCGCCTCGGGCATCCGACACTCGCGTTGGCTCCCCCACGAGTTGAGTCAAGCTGTGGCTTACAGCAAACATCTCCGCCAGCATCCCAGCCTAGTCGATTCTGTTAGAATGTAACAACCAGCCGGAATTGTGCACTTTAAAATCACCAAGGACAACAATTTAAGAAGCTGGTTGGTTGATCTGTATCCAGTCGACGCTATGTGAAAGATGTTCGAAAAATGTCGCCGGTCGATCGTCATTCGGGGAGCGGTAAAGACAACAAAGAAATTTAACGGAATTCCTCAGCACGAACCTCAACCATATGATGTCCATTTTATTGGGTTCTTACTCTAGATTTAAGATAGTCTGTAAGGCTTTAATATTAATTTAATTTAAGTTAATGTAAGCTTGCATTAAGCTAAATAAATGAGGGTTCTGCACTCACTAAACTTAAACTTAAACTTACCCGTCAGTCATAAGATGAAACGCCACCCCGTTAAGCTATTTGCGTTGCGATGTGGTTGCAGAGTCTTTGACTGGGCTTTGGACGTTGGTTAATAGCCAGATTGAAGATGGGAGAATGAAATTATGGCACCATCTGATATAAAAAATTCCAGAGGTATCCCAGTCCCCCATTCCCCGATGTGCGGGAGATTATAGCGTTTGCGACGATCAAACGACCGAGTCGACCGAAGGAGCATGTCGGTTAATAGAGGAGGTTTTGTGCGTAATACAGCAATGCGGTATCCTAACTACACCACGGTAGAAATAAATAATGCGATGGTTTATCCACATAAAAAAAATTAAACATGCTAGAGCACATGTATAGCGTATTGCGGCGATAGTGAATAGAACGTGATTCGAAACGACGCTATCAGGGTTAGAACCACTAAAAGATAGAACCTAAGCTCAACGCATCAGGCCAGTGCCGCGTGTACGAATTCGATTTCTTAACTCAAGTACATTCGACTGATGTGGAAATGTTACATTATTGCTATGGTATACGGCTTTAATGGATGTGCTTTTGTGGTGTTGTTCTTTACTATTGGTCGTGTGTATCTTCTAGAAATGCCATAATTCCACATGAGTTGAGTGTACTTGAGAATAACGACCGAATTCGTACACATGGCAGTGATCTGATATGTTGAGCATTGGTCCAATATTTTAGTGATTCCGACCATCATAGCGTCAGTTCGAATCACACGTTCTTCAATATCGTCGCAAACGCTATAAAATCACGTTTCTCATCGGTCCACAAAGCGCTATAGACTAACAGACAAAGTCCTTTCTGCCTCGCAAAGGAATGTTGTAGAATGTTTTGCAGGGAACTATGAACTTACGCGCTGATGGGAGAAGAAAGTCTGGCAAGGGTCAGAATTATCTTTTGAACATTTTTACCTGCTTTACGAAGAAAATAAATTCTTCCTCTTGTTCCACCTGTACTATGAATGGGCATAGCAGATGTTGTATTCCAGAATACTACCCTTTATTAAATTTAACACTGAATCTCCTTACACATCCTTAAAAACTTCCCTTAACATATATTACATTCTCACTTAATACATACCATTCATAAACATTCACAATATTGCCAGTTACAGCACATTTAATAACCTGCACCTTTTTATTCATTCAAAACATAGTAACTTTGATTTTCGTTCAAATTTTATTCAATTTAATAGTCACAGAGACTGTGGGGCTTTTCAGGGCCCGAAGAGCCACGCATCGCCTGATCCCCACCATTACCAGCAATACAACTTACCTTAAAGTTGAAATTTCGGCAAGATTGTACAATCTTGCTAGGGCATTAACCGCCACCCAATTAGCTGGAATCATTTCGGTTCTCCCTACGGATAACCGACATAAATACATATTAGGCAGCTTACCTTTTTTGGGGGCTTTTCCAAGCCTCTTCTCCACGGTCATTCCTGAAAGCATAATTCATGGCAAGATTATCATCTTGCCATGACATCAATTCAGCATCACCACGAGCTTCCGCGACCGAACAATGGATGGCACATATCTACCAACACACGCTGATCTTTCCGTGTGTTATCTTTGTACCCATTCATTGACCTAGCATTATTTCGGGTTGCTTGCACATCTGCAAGCCAGATTTTCAACGGCATGTCTAGGATCTATCTTTCCTACCAGTAAAGAAAATCAAATTAAACATTGGCCTTTCAGGCGCACATATTTACTTGTATCTCAGCATGACCGATTTTATGATCCGTTGTCGTTTCTCGGAACGATCACCAGCATCGGTCATGACCACCAATTTTAGTTTACACAAAGTAAACACTCAAGCGGATACTTTCGCCTGACAGTCCCTTCAACGGGATTAACATATCCCTAAGACAACATACATCACCGAAATATGTTTATTTTAAATGATCTGGCAACGGCCATACCCAATGCTTGATTCATTATTCCAAGATAGATTCCTGCCTTCGGCAAGGGTTTTATTGACTCACGTCAATCAAAGAATCTATCCCTTGCGGATGGCGGCAGTTTATCTTGCCCAAACATGTAGCAGCAGATTCGATCTGCCACATGAGTTTTCCCCTGTTTCCTTTTGTTTTGGACCTTCGCCATTGGCGGCGAATCCTTTAGGTTCGTTTTTGTTGAATGTCTGTGAAGAGACATCCAATAGTCAGTCAGATAGCAACCTTGAAACCGCGCACACGTACCGGGGACGTGACGTGAGTTAAATTTCTACGCGTAAGGAGGTTGGTCGACAACCTTAAATGTTAAGTGTCGCCTTGTGTAACGTTTTTTTTCTTCCGATAAAGTGTGTTAGTCGAGGCGTAATGTTTGTGCAACTCGTAAACTAAATGTCACTGTTGTAATCCGTCGCCACACGCGCAGGCAAATATTATTACGTTTTAAAGCCTGAATTAAAACTCTGAACAATTTAAAGACTAATCTATAACGCACTGTTAGACTTAAGAAATATATCCAATAAAGTGTGACTATTAAATTCAATTAAATAACCAGTGTTTCTTCATTTTTGAATACCTCAGTGTTTGCTTTTCGGTTTTACTGGAGGATCAATTTAGTGTGCCCAAATCAGAGTGTTTATTCTCCCCCCGGCGGAACATTTAGTGGAAACATTGGGGTCAGGTGAAAACTCAGTGTCCATGTCAGGCACATTAACACCTATTTCCCATAGTGACTTCAATTTTTGGTGAGTTAATCCACCATCAATTCCTTCTCTCCTAAACCAACGTGGACATCGGAGCTTGTGAACAATTTCCAGTGTAACATCAGTGGGTGTTTTTATAGAACCCGCATCCTTGCTGATGCCAACATAAAAACCACCATAAGACTTTGATAAATTTTGCGTTTTGTTCATGTTATAATTTCCAGTAAATTGGAACACAATGTTCTATAAGTAGAGAAAAAATTCATTTGTAAAATCAGTTGGCTTCCCCGCCCTGTGGACGGGAGAGTAAATCAGATATGCTACGCGGATGACGTCCTGGTGTACACGTCAACCAAAGGCCCTAACCTCGCAACAAATCGACTCAACCGTCACTTGGACGAACTGTATCAGTATTACAGTCGATGGAAAATCCGACTTAATCCATCCAAAGCAGTAGCCATAATTCTGAGTAGTGAACAGTCCCAACCTGCTTCTCGATATTCACAGAATATTCGAATAAAAATGGGAGATACTACGATTAGACCACAGGACAAGATGAAATATCTTGGGGTCACTTATACCCCAAAAATGAATTTCATCAAACATGTGACCCACATTCTCCAAAGGGGCCTCGGTCGGTCTAAGCAACTGCATAACATCTTGAAGTGGAGGAACAAAGTTGACACCAAAGTTAAGCTTCTCTGCTATAAGCAGCTAATCCGATCTGGAATATCGTACGCCTTTTCCATATGGTCCTGCATATCTTCGGCCCAAATGGAAAGACTTCGGGTTTTCGAAAGGAAACTCCTCAGAAGATGCACCAATCATTCTAGAAGGCCCGACGGTCGTCATTACCCCAACTCTCACCTATACGAAGGCGCCTCCATTACCCCTATCGACGAGTACTTGCTTCAATTAGCATATAAGTACCTCGAAAACATTCAGAACAGCGAGAACCTACTTGTACGGGACTCTTGCGTTCTTGACCCTTCTCTCTCTCGATCTCTTCGGATCAAACCCCCACAATTTCTTCTTCAGTACAAAACTGAAGAAAGCACCCTTCCCAACAACATTCCCCTCTATAATAGAGGATTCCTGGACGTATCCCATAGGGTCTACTATTAATAAACCACACACACGAACGCACAGTACAAGACGGCACAAACACAAACATACACACCGACCAAAGCGCAGATTATCAGACGCCAAAGACGTGATCTGCGTTCACTACCGCAACCAAGACCTACCGGTCTTGTACGATTTCTTTCCCACCATCTATAAAAGTATTTAGAGAACACCCGGACTAACACTGTCCACACTATCCTTGGATACCCCCCCTTTTTTCTTCTCTTATCAGATGCCGTGAGACCGAGCCCAACATCCTCACGGATGTGGGTGATTCTGGTTATCGCAAGATGACCAGAAGTCAGAGACAAGATGAAGGACACATATGTCCTTGTCTCGCTAAATTCGGCCTTCTCGCCACAAATTTTTTTTTTGTAAAATAAGTTTTAGTTTTGGAGTTGAAGGAGTAAGAAGTCATTTAAGAAGAGTTAAGTTTTGAGAAGTATCAGTTTAAGTTTAGTTTAGTTTGAGTTGTGAGTTAGAGTTTTTGAGTTTGTGGTATCTGTTTGAAAGTTAAAATAAACAATTAAAGAATATCAAAGAGAAGAAATAGTTTTTCTTTGATAATTAATTATCAATTGAAATAAATGAAACGCGAATTGAAGACAGCAGAATAATAAATAAAGGAGAAAGGTCCCCTATTTTTACGGGTAAGGTTATTAGCCTTGTGCCATCAATTTATTCTCATACCGCTGGCTAATGTTAATAGGTGTGCAAGTCGAAACTCGGCTCTGAAGTTGGTTGCATTAAAAACATACTTGAACGCATCCAATTCGCTCGCCATTTTGGATATATGTAGCTTGATTATTGTTGTTTTTATGACTAAGTTTTAGTCATTTACAAGCTATCATTCCGCGTGCATCAGTTGCATAAGAGATAGATGTCGATAAGCAACACTTACAACAATTGCATTCTATTCTGTTTTCAAATGAATAAAAAAATGCTGCTCAGGATATGGAATTGATTAACAGAACAATTAGGAGTTTCTCACCAAGCAAAATGACTTAATCTTCGTATTTTTCCAATAAAGTTGAATTTGCCAAAAAAGTCGAGTTTCTACTTCCACACCCATTACTTTATGGACGAAGACGATTTAAAATAAAAAAAAATATACCATTATAACCAACACCCCAACTATTAAGACACGAGAGTGAGTTAGACAACCGGAGATTAAAGTCAATACGATATGCATTCTTAGATCACATTATTCTCAAGAAATGCACGACAATCCAACAACTGCAAAACGAACAACTACCAATCCTATATTAAGTTTTTAAAAACAGGGAAAAATAAACAAATTTATATATACAAAGGATGTAGAATAACGGATTATATTATTAGAAGAGCATCCTAATTTGATATGCAGTGTATTTCAAATATTGTTGTGTCATCAAATAGGCAAATAGCAAATAAATAATTAACAGCCGTCACGTACGGGCATTCGAAAGAGGTTTCATCAATTATTTGGACATAGCAATTTCCGTGAGGGTTGGCAAACATGTCCTTGGAAATAAATGATTGTCAATATGTCACAACAATTTTGCAATAATCGCACAAAAAATATGTGACATCAATGTGTTTTACTCCAGAGCGAGCGACATACGTACACTGTTGTTGTTTACAGCCACTAAACTTGCTGTTGGATCATAAAAAAATTGGTAAACCTAGTCTGGTTTCATGAGTTTACCCTTGTTTGTTTGGTTAAAAATGCGGCGGTTGTTGGTTGGGGATTTTAGGACTACGGTCGGCTGTTTAAATACGCCCACGACGTCAGATTTCCATCTAAATTGACCTTTTTTATGATAAACCAGGGATTAAAAATGGTTTTGAAATACCAAGTTTTATGAAAAGCCCTAAAAGGACTATTATTACATTTATCGGTGAGGGGGGAGGACGCATTTTGAAAGCATAAAATATATGTTGCATACGAGTGGCGTAAAATCCCTCTCAGCAGAAAATAGTTGCACAAAACGATAGTTGAACACCACCAATCCAGGGGAAAGGTGAAGTTCTTGTGCTGTTGTCGAAAGACAAACAATCGGAAGGTTTATGTGAGGAGTTAAGGACCTGTAACATTACTTGTCCTACTGTGCTTTGCTCCACCGAAGACTTCCGAAATTCCTTGTCCTAACCTTGTTTTGATATTCTTTGGTCGATAAGAAGAGGGAGATATTAGCATTTTGAAAGTTGTCAGTTAAGGTACGGTGTTCATTTATTTTGGAAGCGACTACTGGAACATGACAGAGAGAAGAACTAGCACAACAGAGTGTGAAAGAATATCTCTTCATAAGGACAGGGTGGCCGAAGTCAGGTGAGTGCATCGGAAAATACTGTAGCATTGACATTTTTGTCTTTTGTTATAAGCAGGACACACCAATCGAACGTGCTAATAAAGTTGTCTAGCTGCACATTCAAAAATTACTTTTCAATTGTGAGAAGTCAATGTTTTTTTTTTTTTTTTTAATATTATCCTTTATTGGATATGAATAGTACAATCTTAACAATTTAACCCTTATGTCAATAACCAACTTTACCGACAGTAATCATTTCGTCGCAATTTCACGATTGCTCGGCCTAGTAGACGAATTTCGGTCCCATGTCTTAGATCATCTCCATTCAAACGTTTCTGAATGATAATTACGAAATTTCAATGAAAATAAAAAAAATTTTTACTTTCAAATTGACATTTTAAAAAATCGAAATGGGTACCCGGTCATTGACATAAGGGTTAATTTAATACTAGGTTTAAATTGTACTTAGTTTAGTTTAATTAAGTAAAACGTGTAAGGGTTTACTGGACCAGTGTTCAGCTCTCAACTCGATTTTAGTATGTTCGATTTTAACATGTTAATTCATGAGGTTTCGTCCGTTTTACCCGTCTCAATTCGTGCGTAATATCCAAGAGCTGAATAGCTTCTACGTTGGTACGATTATGTTGGAGTCTTTCGTGTTTGACAGCATATTCTTGGATAACTTCATAAATCCATTTCATCTCTAGGTCATCATGAATTTCCTGATTTGTCACAAAACGGTAGGCATTCGTGATAATGCGAAGGAATTTATTCTGGCTTCGTTGAATTATATCTCTATTGGATTGCTTTGTACAGCCCCATAATTAGATTCCATATATCCAGATCGGCTTGATGATAGATTGATAGATCAATCTTTTACAATAGAGATTGAGTTGATAGTGATTCCCGATTAACCAATACATCTGTCTACGTTTCAGCTTTATTTGTTCAGCTTTTTGTTTCACATGCTGTCTCCAGTTTAGTCTGCTATCCAAATGTATACCGAGATATTTCCTTGAATCTGCTTTGGGAACTGGAATTCCGTTGAGTTATATAGAATTATTGTTATCTGATTGTCGCAATGTAAATGTTACGTGAATAGATTTCATCTCGTTGAGTTTAATTTTCCAATCAGTGGTCCATTGGCTAATATCGTTGAATGCCTGTTGCAATTGTTGTGCAGCTTTTTTTTTATTTTCGTCAGCTGATATTATAACTGTATCATCAGCAAAGGTGCCTATGAATGTGTTGTTGGTTGTTGGGATGTCTGCTGTGTATAGTAAGTAGAGGAAAGGTCCCAGGACACTTCTTTGTGGTACGGCTGCTTCTATTGGATAGAAACTAGAGTGAGCTTCTTCGTGTGTTAATTTGAACGTTCTATCAGACAAGTATGATTCGAGTAGTTGGGAATAGTTTGCTGGAAACAGTTTACTCATTTTATAAATAAGTCCTTCATGCCATACTCTGTCGAATGCTTGGGACACATCAAAAAAGACAGCTGGGCAATATTTCTTTTCTTCGATAGCCTTTTCTATTGATGTGGTCACACGGTGAACCTGTTAAATTTTGGGTGTTTATTCCTGAAGCCAAATTGAACGTCTGGAATATTGATGAGAGGCTTGAGTCGCTTGAGGAGTATTTTCTCAAACAGTTTTGAAATGGATGGCAATAGCGATATGGGTCTATAAGACTTCTTCTGTTGGTTTCTCTGGTTTCTTGAGCATTATTCTGCGCTGTTTTGAATGAATTTGGAACGTATCGTCGAAAGCAAGCATTAAACAGATATGTTAGCATAATGACAGCTTTTCGAGGTAATTCCTTGTACACGCCAGGTGATATTGCATCGAAGTCTGGTGCTTTTTTGTGGTTCAAACTTTTGTCGATTTCTTGGGCAATCTTCATTGGGGTCACTGGTTTGATTGTTTGCTCAGTTTGATATCTGGGTCAGGTGTTGTGCAAATATTTCAACTTTATCTTCAGTTCTGCGTACCCACTGTGCCTGCGTATCTTTTAGCGGTGACACTTGTATAAGGGGACGTTTAAATTTACGTGTTGCCTTCCAAAGAGAGTAATCCGTATCCGCTGACGGACTTAGTGCACTTAGATACTCATCTATACAACTCTGTTTGTCTTTAATTAATTTGTTAACTAGATTGCTCACCTTATTGAATATTTTTTTATGATTAGGGTGTCTGGATCTGTACCAGGTTCGTCTCGCTTTGCGCCTGTCTTTGATTAGATCTCTAATCTCAATAGAGTATGCGGTTGCTGGTTCTGGTTTATCACTTGGCACCGGAGTAGCTGTTGCGACTGCGCTTTTCAATGTTTCGATAAATTGTTGTTCCAATTCTTCACAATCTTGAAGTTTAACGTTTAATTCAATCTGATTCTCAAGCTCTTTTCGGAATTTCTCCCAATCTGTATATTTGTTTGTAAGATTTAGTTTTCTGTTCGTTCTGGGAACAGCTGCATTCAGTTTTAGTAGTACTGGAGTGTGGTCAGACGTTAAATCAACTAAACTATCCGTTTCAATATAATTCGATGACACTCCTTTTGAAATAAAGAAATCGATCAGGTCAGGAGTTTTGTTGCAATCAGTAGGCCAGTATGTTGGTGAACAAGACGAATAAAATTCGCATTTTGCTTCTTTAATGGCTGAAAGCAATTCTTTTCCCTTGCCTGGAGTAATCAACCTTGACCCCCAAGCAGTGTGCTTGACATTGAAATCTCCACCAATTATAAACTTTCGTCCGAGCTTCTTGAAGATATCCGATCGCTGGGGTGCGTAGTCCAATAGGCCGTATAACCCCTGATTTTTATGAAGCTCATATGAGAAAAGTCTGTTTCTGATATCAACGCAATATCTATGTTGTGCTCTCTTATAAATATTTCTAATTCTTGAGCCCTTTGGTTGAGCCCATTTGTGTTCCAAGTGATTATTCTTAGGAGCCGATTACTCATTGTCTTTATTTCTTGGATTTCTTGGTTTTTGAAAATGTTCAAGTTTACCTACCCTTTCTGCTAGCTGGTTGATGCTTTTTTTAATGTCGTCCTGGAACACACTGAGCATCTTCATCATATCCATGATGGTAGGCTCGTTATCGACAGGTTGTTGTCTGCTTTTATTATGTTGTGGTTGGACCCGCTCTGTATTTTTTGATTGCAGTCTTTGAGTGACTGTAGTTTTCTTTGGATGCTGTGCTTTTAGTTTTTTTTGATACACTGAGCATCCCTTGTAACTAGCTGAATGGCCATTCTCATGGCAAAGCGCACATGTTGCTATGCTGATGCGTTGTTTCGACCATTGGGTTGTGTGGTGAGGCCCAGCACCCAACACATTTTGAATTGTAGTTGCAGACATTTTTTGTATGACCAAGCTGTCTACAAATTATGTGTGATACGAGCTCAACGCACAATAGAAGAAGGTAGCTGCTGATCCGGAAGTGTGAGAAATTATCGCGAGTGCGTTGAAAATTATCTCCAGCTGAGTTCACGAGGAATTGGAAGCCACAGCCAAAATGAAAACTGCCGCACAGACCTGAGCCGAGCTGAGAAGGTTGCTGAACTAGTCACCTCAACGACAGGTATTCAATTTATATATATATACAAATTTCTGTGACGGAATACGTCACATTGGCAAGTATTACATTGTATTACTCTTAGGCTTGAGAGCTCTAATTGTGACCACATTCTCCGACGATTTTATTGAGCGACCTCATGCAGCGTTTTCTTTAGTTGCAATGTCAAGTGGTGTCCTCCCGGCCAAAATATTTATGGCATCTTCGGATACCGTTCGGAATGCACAGCATACTCTTAGTGATGCCAGCCTATGTGCTGAGTTCACTCCCCTCATGAACGAATTATACTGTCCGGCTCCTGCCCATATGTGAGCTGCATACATTATAATAAATTATGAGTTTCGTTATGTGGGGTCAGGGTCCTCCAAGATTGGGTAGCAGTCTTGTGGGGTTGCTCTATTCTACATGAGAACCAACCCACAATTCCAACCTCAATTTCCACCTTATTTCGACCGCTTTCAACGCGTCATACATACCCATTTCCCTTATATGCTATTCACTTGAAATACACGTTTTCCCCAAGGACGCATAGCTAAACTCATTATCCTATGCAGATAATGCATAATTGAGTTTAGCTACTATCTTCGCCATACGGCAACACTATTGCTCTAACCATGGGATTTCCACCGGAAATTCCATTCGTATTGGTTAGCAACAACCAAGTCAAACCAAGCGACGCGGTTGCAGCATCATCCATTGGCTTGGGTATTTACCAACATTCCATAGAGTTTTTTCCCACGGTATTATTTCCCTAGCCGATTCGGCGTCCTATTGACCTTTCCCAGATCACCCATTCGCTTGGGATCAACGATCTCTTTTTGCAGGTGAATAGCATCAGCTAGGTTCTTCTCTCCTTCGCAGTTCTGTCTTTCCACGGTTCAATGTTCTCTGACTACACCATAGCCGTACCACTGGGTCAGTAGGTCATGTCAGTAGCTGCATTTGATACCAACACACACAACCAAAGCTACCTCGAGATCACAGCACATCGTGTTTCTGTTCTCTCATTCTCCACGTCCGTCAATTACCAATCAAATGAAGCTGAGAGAGCATAGGCGTGGTCTCTTTTGGTTGCCTTGTGTGTAAAGTGAAATACAGAATCTCAATCGTTACAGCGAACCGACGCGCTGCCGCTATAAGTCGCTATTCATACACCACCCCAGTCGGACGCCGTACCACAAGTTCCCACTTCAAATCTAGTGATATAGACAAGTTATCGATAGAAGTTCGTGTAAATTATTAGGGCGATAGCAACGAAGACAAATCATCAATAGGATTTCGTATTGTGCACTTGAAATATATTAAAGGAAATGGATTATATTCAAATAAAACAACAACTAAATTAAGAAAACTTGGCAGTTTCAAATCTATTGATAGTTTATTTTAATGAAAAATAAAAGAAACCATTCTACCAACAAATAAAAAAAAAACGAACAACTAGATTAAACCAAGTGCCCTTATTATTATTATTCCTAACTGGTGAACATTTCTTTCTGCGGATCATCGTTGGGGGATTACAGTGAATACTTGCCGTACGTCAGCATCCATACTTCTCACACCCACAGTCTCGCCAAAACATTACATACTCGTGCCGTTTTTTCAGTCTTTTTCCTCAGGTGTTCCTTGAAGGTCGACCTGTTGTCGAGTATAACACCAAGATATTTAATATAGGGACTGGATCTGATTATTTGTCCTTCAACTTTCTTGCGGCTGCTTATTAAAACTGCCTCCGTCTTATGTCAAGCTAGCTTCATTCCGGCCATATCTTGCCAAATCATCTGCGTACCCAATCATTCTAACCCGTTCTGGTAAGTTGACTCTGAGCACACCATCATACATTATATTCCATAACAACAGACCTTATACAGATCCCTGAGGTACACCCCCTGTTATTTTATATTCCTGTGGTCCCTCATCTGTGTCATAGAGCAGTCGTCTATCCGAGAGATAGTTTTCTAATATACGCACCAATTAGGGTGAGACTTGTAGATCGCCCAACGCATCTAGAATCCGATACCAATTCACCGAGTTAAACGCATTTTTAACATCTAGCGTCACCACGGCGAATTTTTGGTACCACCTAGCCATCGTGCTCCAGCTAACGCATTGCGAGCGATGTCGCACACTACCGATAGTGCCTTACCGGTTGATCTACCTTTCCGGAACCCGTACTGCGATTCAGAGAGCCCCGATGTCTCCTCTGTGAATTCTTCCAGGCGGGTGGCAATTATTCACTCAAGCAGTTTTCCTGTTGTGTCCAGCATGCACAACGGGCGATAAGACGACGGCTCTTCTGGGTTCTTGACACCTTTTGGTATAAGCATAAGCCGCTGTTTTTTCCATCCTTTAGGAAATTGTCCTGTTTGAAGGCAGGTTGTGAAGAGACTGCTGAAGACTTCCGGCTTTTTTGTTAGAGCAGTCTTCACTACAGCGTTCGGGATACCACCCAGTCCCGTGGTCTTGTTTTTTTTTTTTTTTTTTTTGACAACCCTTGCAGCCAAGAGCACCTCTTCGATGGTCACGGGAGGTATCTCTCCTTCAGTGATACTCCGCTCCTCTTGCACTCTCAACACCTCATCACACTGCGGGAAGAGGACAGCAACGATTCTGGCCATGTCAGTTTTACTTTTTTGCATTTGACTACTGTTGTTGTGCGGGCTTCTCGACAGTATAATGGTTAGTATACCTGCCTGTCACGCGGGAGACCGGGGTTCGATTCCACTTCGGGGAGCCTCTGGCGCAAGACTAGTGACCTTGCCCGGAAAAACGGATTATCATGGAAAATTTAACAAGCCTCAGAACTTGCTAAATAAGGCCAAGACCGGTTCCCGGTTGTAGTGCCCATTACGATGACTGTTGTTGTGTAGTCTTTTCATGACACGTGTCCGAAAATCCATTTGATTGCTTTGGATTCTGCAGAAAACTGATGGCGCAAACCGATATTTGTAACTGGGTATCTTGTATTCACTTAAGACACCAACCACGGAAAACGCTACTAAGATCCGATTGTAAAGATTTCTAGACAGGCTATCTCATCATCAGAAGTGACCGTACATTAAATGTCGATGCTGGCTATATGGGTAGGTTTTCCTAGGGGCGTCGGTACGGACGCAGGTTGAGCAAAACACCACTGGTTGTTCACTGAGAATTGTCCGGAATTGTAACGACGCACACGGTTGTTCACCAAAGTTCACTCAAACCGTACACAACAGGAGTAAAATAAAACACAGGAGCTTTGTTTTTATTATTTAACCTTCCCTTATTTAAGTATTTATCCGGTCTTGCACTTAAGTCTAATACAACTTCTAGTTTTAAGGCACGAGTCAATTGACATACGTTTTACGAACACTTCCAAGTTAATGGGATTCACACCAATTAATCATTATCCAGAATTCTCGTTTACAGCACGGTGACAATCCTGGTTTATTATTATAACGGGATCAAAGTTAGTGGGATACACTTTGTTTAAGGAAACTATATTAAATTATATATCTTTTACACTGGTGAAACACGGTATGGCAAAAAGACGCACACGAAACGAAATGACTTAGTAAAGAAGGAACTCTTGGACGAACTCTCGATGACTCTCCGCGGGGATTCGTTAACGAAGGTGCGTACCCTTCAAAGATTAAAATCTGACTCCTTGAGATTTGCCGCCGACATCCACTAATGGTGATCGTGATGAATTTCCCGATCTAAGGGTAGCCATCAGCGATCGAATCGGGATTCCGTGGGAGGGTTTTCCGTATGACCGTACGGTTATGTGTAATGGTCCCTTTCGCTCGAGATATCGACAACGAACGATACTGCACCTGTTCAAACAAAGAAGCGCACAAGGGGCTGCAGGCATCGTGGTCATAAATCATCGACGATGCATGCCTGAGAACGAAATAGGTTTCTGCGTCCTAAGTAAACAGAAACGCTATTTCAAGGGTCATACGATGAGATGCACATCGTTCGTGGTTTTGCCGATGTTACTTTAGATCATCATTGTGTTTATTTAGGCGTTCACGGTCATGCCGTTGTAGGCGATACATTCTTCGGTGATGATAGGTCAACCGAAGAGTTGAGGTTTGTTTGCATGAGTGTGCTGGTACATGGGTACAATGGCGAGGAATTTGCCTTGCAGATGTGCAAGCATACGTCTCGCCCAGGGTGGCCATGGACCCGTGGTTGGTAAATAGAATAAACACTGTAAGGCTACTGTGTGTTTGTTTAGTTTACAGGCGGAGTATCATAAGGCATGATGATGGGTATGATTGCTTAAGTAGCAATCATGTTCATATCCAGTTCTACGATCGGTTGGTAGCCGATAATGAGAAATTGATTGCGGCTATTGCGAACCTAAGGATATGGGAGCAATATTTAATTACGAACTGGTGGAAAGACTATCGGCTGCAGCTGTGTCAACAGATACGCTGGCCAGCGTGTGTTTGTCGATTACCATTGCTGACGAGCTGAGCCGATAGGGGGTATTGGATGGTCCAAGTATTATGAACCAGAAAACGTCAATAACATGCATGCCTTTGGTGAGGTTTTACTTTCAGGTGAAAGCTACTGAAAGATAGCTTACGCTGCTCGATTGCAGGTAAGTATAGTGGCTTGTGGAGTGAGGGGAAGACAGATTGTTTTAAGGGAGTGGGTGGTTCTTAGGGAAAGCTTTAAAGAATAAAAACCAAATCAGGATAAAATGCATTTTGTTTAAATTTAATACAAAGAAGTGGCTTTTCCAACAACCCAGTAATCCTAAAAAAAATTTTATGGCGTTGCTTGTCCTGTATATCAAGAGTTTTATTTTTGCCTTGCTACACCATTCAGTAGCGAATAACTTAAATATAAATCCACTTTCCATGAAGATCTGCAATAATTTCGGAAAAAGAATCAGCAATAAAATTTTCGAACTCAGTTGACTTAATTATGTATCGGGCTACGACATTTGATCAGAATACTAATGCGTACAAATTACGCAAATCATAAGTCCATAACGAATCCACAGTCCTCTTGGATAGCACTATATAATTTATAAAAATCATTTCGCAAAATCGGAATATCATAAAAGGGTTTGAATATCATGACTGCTTTCTTTTCTATGAAGAACATTCGCAAAATTTCTTACTGAAGAGAATTTGATGTTAATGAATTATTCATATCCTTTATGACGAGCACCCTGGGTTCGTGTTATTACCCCTTCCACAAAAACTTAAGAAGTCTCTGTAGATAGACAGCGAATAGACAAAGAAAAACTTGCAATTTATTTATTCATTAAATCACAACCGAAAACTTTCCGGAAACGGAAGGAAAAAAAATAATTCCCAACAGAACTGAGAAATGAAAATAGAATTGCAGGAGAAGACAACGGAGGACCAAGGGAATAGAAAATATGTGCATTTGCAAAATTATTTTCACTCAATTATATCAATCTAATTTGGTACGGAATAATTACTTTTTTGAACATCTCTCTTGTGCTGGAATGTTTATGTAAAAAACAACCACTAGCAAAAACATCATATTGATTAAAAATAAACGAAAAAACGAGCTGAATAAAGTTTTAAACATTTCATCAATCACCGGGTGAGACAACAGATATACACAGACATGTGCTTTACGAATTCCAAATATCTACTACCGAGTGCGTTATCCATCAAATACACACTTACATATAAAAGCTAAAATTTCAATTCAATTAGAACCATAGATTACCTTCAAAATCTTTGTCCTGCATGATATTGATAATTTCTTGGTCTTTGGCTGCTCGACGTGAATCTAGTAAGTCCATGTCGTCTCGGTATCCTTTCTGTTCCCCCACATTTGCGTCCTTCGATGAAACTTTTCCTACAGGAAATTAATAATCAATTAGTATCAGAAACTTACTAAATTAAAAAAACATGAGATTAATGATAAATTTGTGAGCACCCGTGTACCTGATGGACAGGCTGCATGTTGTCCTGTTGCGACGTTTTGGTAAAAGTAATTTTCTTCTAACCATCGCGGTGCCCCGTGGGAACGACATTTTCCAGCGATTTTATCCCAGGCGCAATAAGGATCTTGCAAGGCCACACATTCGCTGAAATACAAAATGAATTCATTACTCACGTGGTTGGATTTTATTTCTGAATGGTATTGGTGATAAGAGTTAATAATAGTGCACATGTTAATTTACCTGCAGCTGGTTATTTTATCATTATGACATCGATGTAACTTGATTGCGAGCACTTGGCTGTCCGTTATAATTACAAGTTTACCATCGTCGTAGCTTCCTTCTTTGGGTTGATCTGTGGAAATAGTAGCAATTAAATGAATGTTATCGGTGAATTAAAACAGGGATGTTAAGTCTTTTTTGAGGGAAAATAAATTGCGTTTCATGTACAATCAGCTATAACGCTTGGAGAGGGCA
Organism: Microdon myrmicae; assembly: GCA_963931805.1. Lineage (NCBI taxonomy): Eukaryota > Metazoa > Arthropoda > Insecta > Diptera > Syrphidae > Microdon > Microdon myrmicae. Next base: position 62,223,697 of record OZ007496.1, on the reverse strand, counting down.
ACATCTTTCTGCAATTATTTTCTTGTTCAAATTAATTTTAAATCATGGTTTATGTAATTTCGGTATAATTACTGACAGAATACTGAACGCATCACGGAGAGAACAATACATAGAATAGGAGTATTTGTTTCAGATCACCGCGAATTGTGGTCCTGTTTTAGTTCAAGTATTTAGTCAGTCCTCCCGCTTGGTAGAAACCTTGTGCGGGGACTTAAATTACAATGAATCACTGAGACTGTACTGATGGAAGAATACGCTTCCAGTAGGGCCATCCATGTCAAACAGACTAGTGAGGAGTAACACGCAAAGATCTACCACCCCTAATCCAGGGTGTTACACCCCTCCGCGCCCATTGGATGGTTTACAGCCAAGGGTATACCGGCTGTATTAGCGGACCTTACCATATCAAAATGGGGCTCTGATATGGCGGACTATTTGAAACTCCAAGACTCGTGGGAATAACAATGAATGACCAATATACACAAAACAATCCCACGAAAAACCCGGTAGGCGTAGTTGTGATGAGCCGACACTACCATAAGGAAAAACATCATCAAGAAAACACCGACTCGGCAAAACGAGATGTAGGGAAAAACGGGAAAAGCGGGATATGTGCGTCAGCACGTGGAATACTCGAACGTTGTATAGGGAGGCGCAAAATTAATCATCCAATTTTGTTTTTGAATTACTTTTTTCTAAATAAAAAGCAAAAAAAAGATTTTAAGTGATGGAAATCTTGATTTGGATCTTTATAATTTTTTCTGTTAAGTGGAAAAGAAGAAAACCGTCAAGTGGCTGCCGCCAGTGTTGATACACATTTGTTTATCGAATTTCCCATGACTTTCTGCAAGATTTCCGGTGATAACTATTCACATTCTTGTCAAATATTCTCTTTAAGGGCTGCGATTGTCTGAGGCTTGTTGCCATAAACCCACGACTTAAAGTAGCCCCAGAGAAATAAGTCTGGGATGGTTAAATCGAGCGATCTTGCTGGCCATGCCAAATTGCCAAAACGGGAGATGACGCGGCCAGGAAACACTTCCTTCACAATAACCATTGTGGCTTGTGCTGTGTGTGCGGTTCCACCGTCTTGTTGAAACCACATGTTCACCAAGCCCCGCTCATCCAATTCCGGCAGTAAGAAGTCGTTTATCATGATCCTGTAGCGTTCGTCAGTAACAGTGAACGTATTGCCGATGGTGGTTTTGAGTGGATGTAATGGCTCTTCGTGCATCACATGCGGATTTTCAGTGGCCCAGTAACGAAAATGTTGCTTATTGACGTAACCGCTTAAGGGGAAATACGCCTCGTCGCTCATGATGATCTTCGACACAAAAGCTTCTTTTTCGTTGTTGATATTAAGGATGGCTTGACAATAATTCACACGCCCACAACTGCTTGTCTGTTCGTATTTTGCAGCTGTCTAGTTCACAAATGTCAAATATGATTGACGTACGACGCTATTTGCTCCCACACCAAGTAAGTGAACCCACTGGCATGTGGGGGTACCTACAGACATAACATGGGAACTGGCTTTATCATAAGCAAAAAGATTACGCCCCATGTAAAAGTAAAAAATATAAACGTACACGCCCCAATAGAATCTACGGACGCAAAAACGAAGGACACGTTCTATGAGACCCTAGCGGAAGTATTTGATGGTATCTCATCATTCGATGTTAAAATCCTCCTCGGGGACCTCAGTGCGAAAATTGGAAAGGAAGATATCTTCCAGCCAACTATAGGTAAAGAAAGGCTACATGACGTTTCAAATGATAATGGAATTCGAATTATCACGATCGCAGTGTCAAAATATCTGGTAGTGAAAAGCACGATGTTCAAGCACAAGCAAATTCAAAAAGCCACATGGATATCACCCGACGGCGAACGCGTAACCAAATAGACCACTTCCTCATAGACAAAAGACATCACTCGAATATCCTTGACGTAAGATCATATAGAGGAGCAGGTTGCGACTCTGACCATCTTCTAGTGATGGGCAAAATTAGAAGTCGCCTCGCAGCAAACCCACATGGACAATCACGGGAGGCAAGCAAAAAGTTCGACATTGATAAACTAAAAGACCTACGCAAAAGGGCTGAATACCAAGAGGAACTAACGAATAGATTTAGCATCCTAGAGAATAGGAGTAGTGAGTAAGAGGAAACCAATAATCTGGGCACTAAATGGACATCGATCAGAGACACAATCAAACAAACAGCCCAAAAGGTATTAGGTTTTAAGAAAACAATTAAGTCCAAATCTTGGTTCTCGCTCGAAAGATCCTCCAATATATCAAAACAATATAGGATAAGGAAGTTTTTGCGGATTTTAGTCGCTGTGTTCCACCGAACACTGTCCACGAATAAAAAAGGCACCCTTAATTTGTTTTCTTGAGTTTTATTTATTCATTTGTTTGTCACTTTCACACTCGCGCCGGCACACTCTTGACCGTTTTCCTTTTACTGTCGCAGATGTTATCACTGGACTCACTAATTAAAATTTTCCCGAAGGAGAGGAAACTCACTCGGTTGTTCTTTCTATGGTCTTAAAAACACCTTCCCTTAGTATCCTCTCTTTTCCAAGGGATTCCTTCTTTCCAGGAGATCGCACCCTATCTTGTTCTACGATTGCACTTCGTTCGTAGAGATACTGTGTGGAAGCACCCACACACAGAGACGTGAACGTTGCCATGTAGCCGGAGATATGTCGAGGATCGTTAGGCTTTTCACACATCTGCGGTATCCCTTTGTGTAATTGTTGTTGGTTTGTGGCCTTGGTGATTTCCTCGGCCGGTGTCGGTATCTTCGGCTCCGATATTTGTACAAAGTTTTTAACTCCTCGTAGGAACGATGTTGGTTCATCTATTGTTTCCCTTCTGTTCCCACAATAGTTCTTTCGATAAGGGAATCATACATATTGTTTATTTCTTGGCCGTATTTTTGTCGCATGGGAATTTTGATGGCTGTCGGCGTCTGGCGCTGTCGCCACTTGTGTTTACCCAGCTAATGCGTTGCCAAACAACTTCGTTTTTACTTTAGTTTCCTTCAATAACCGTGCAGGCATGAGGAGCGGGTAGAGGAATTGGGCCCACGTGTCTGTGGATACGTGAGGTTGAGGACACCAGTATGTATGAATCCTTTAACGGGGCGACAGGTATTTAACCCGACAGTGATTGGTGAGGTTCGCAGCACCGATCACACAAAGTGATCTGCGTTTACTACCCACTTAAGATCTTGTCTTGTATGATATCTTTCCCACCATCCCTCCATAAAAGTAGTTAGAGAACATTTGAACTAACCCTGCCCACACTATCCTCAGATACCTCTCAACCAATGCATGCAGCGAAATCCTGAGAAAGGTTGGCGCAAGGCTAATAACCATGCCCGTAAAAACGAATTATTATGGCAAATTTAACAAGCCTCGGATACGGATCGGATACACAACGATGACCACGAAAACGAAAATGGCTAAACGATTTGAGAATTTTCTCATGGAACGTCCACTCACCATACAGAGCTCGAACTGCACAACAGCTAGCCGATGTCCTGTCCGAATATAAGGCTGACAGAACAGCATTACAAGAAATAAGAAGGACGGGGAGTGGTGTCATTCAAAGAAACGAGTATGACATTTATTATAGCTGTCATGGAAAACACCATGTGCTCGGGGGGGTAAACTTTCTAGTCAGCCATAAACTGAAGCCTTCCATTATCGGCTTTAATGCAATAAACGAAAGCCTATACACTTGCTTCGCGAGCGAGGCAAGTTTAAGAACATAAGCCTCATAAACGGCCACGGACCTACAGCGGAGTCCCCTGACGACGAAAAGGAAGAATTATACGAGAACGTCAAACGGGTCCTCAATTCTTGCCCAAGATACGATGTGAAAATCGTTCTTGGTGATCTGAATGCCAAAATAGGTCGGGAACCGGTTTTTAGGCACTACGCAGGTTCCCATAGCTTGCATGAGAACACTAATGACAATGGACTACGAGTCATCGAACTGGCAGCATCAAATAACTTGGTCGTTACGAGTACCAGGTTTCCACGTAAAGATATCCACAAAGCCACCTGTGTATCACCTGCTGGAGCCGCTCGCAACCAAATTGACCACGTGTTGATAGAGGGTAATCTGATAACCCATCCTGAAGGCATTCTGGAGCGATGGGAAGTGCACTTCAATTAATTGCTAAATGGTCAGCTTATAGAAGAATTGGAGGCTCCACCACTCCAGATCAAGACCAAATGCTGCCGTCTCCAAGTATTGAGGAAGCAGTAAAAGCCCTAAGACAGCTCAAATCAAATAAAGCCACCGGGACCTGATGGCATACCAGCTGAGCTGATCGAACAAGGAGGGACAGCGTTACATCGCCCGATTCATGAGATCGTGGTGCACATATGGGAGCAAGGGGAGATGCCAGAAGATTGGCGTCGTGAAATAATTTGGCCTATATATAAGAAGAGGGATATCACGGTGTGCACCAACTATATGGGTATAACATTGATGAGTACCACCTATAAGATACTCTCCACTATCCTACAACATCGGATAGCCCCATACGCTAAAGTCATCATTGGTCAATATCAGTGTGGCTTCATCCCAGGCAAACCAGCAATGGGTCAGATACTCACCATTAGGCAGGCGATGGAAAAATGTCAGGAATTTACGATTTCATTATATCATCTATTTATAGACTTCAAGGCCGCCTACGACACTGTGGCGGTTCTACGAACCACACAATCCACTATTGGTCGAGATGTCGTCGTTCCGCCAAGGAACACACTCCCCTATAGGTAAATTACACTTGTCCACAGACACGTGTCCTTAAAAGTCCTCCACCATACCTGAAACGAAGGTAACATACATCGTGGAGGCAATTACTCCATGTGTCCACAGACACGTGGGTCACAAGTCCGATCAATCGTCCACGGCCATCGAAGGACACAACAAACGGACAAACATTGCCTTACCAAGGACATTTAACGCATCGTCCTAAATTCCTAAAAATAATTATATATAATACATCATACAGGCATCGTAAATTCGAAAACCTGATTGGCGACCCTGCTAGCCAGCGTTACCTGCAAACGTGCAAATATAATCCTTGCCGCCAGCTAAGATACGGGACACAATTACCATTGTATACCGAAATCCCTTATAGCGCCATTGTCCTGCGTTGCAGGCTATTAAGCAGCTACACAATGATCCTATGATGCCCCTTTGTTCTTTGCTCTTTTCTTAATTCCCTTTTGGCAGGACCTTCGCTGCAGTAGAAAACAATAGATCTATTAGCACACGTGCTAATAGATCAACCAGAGAGAACATTCGAGATTCAGGATCCGCGAACGCAACCGTCGCGATAGTCAGTCACCGAGCAGCATTCACGGAGGTCAGATCCTCCATTCCCACGAGATTCGTTCGTGTGTCGTCGCAGTCGAAATACAGATTCCCAACGAGGGAGTTAAGAGAAAAGTGAACCAACCACCGAAGGTTGCGAGTGTGTCGGCGAATAATTACGTGTTATATTATACCTTTTATATAAGAGTACCTTTTGCAAAATCGCCACGCGCGTTCCAGTGTAGTGAATCCTGTATTACCAACAATAAAATAAAGAAAAATATAAACAAACCTTTTCGCTGTGTTTTTATTAAAGTGCCGTTTCGCTCCGTTGTGCATTCGTGTGAACAGTGTTCGGCGGAACACTTCCCCGTCATAATCAAACATTCGACAAAAGTAAAAAAATATCCGCCAAAACACCATGGCCAGGGTAGAACTATCTAACGCCATGAGAGAGATCGGCATTCCAAACAAATTGATATGACTTTGTAGGTTGACCATGACCAACGTAACTAGTCAAGTAAAAATAGCGGGATTGCTATCCAAAACAAAAAAACATCTTTAATGGACTCCGACAAGGGGACGGTCTGGCCTTCCTCCTCTTCAACCTGGCGTTACAACTAGAGGAACTATTGTCACCAAGTCCAGCTAGATACTTGCCTGCGCAGATGACATTGACATCATCGGTAGATCCGCTTCGGCTGTAAAGCACTCCTTCACCCAGATCGAGCAGACGGCACAAAAACTGAGACTGCACACTAATGAGGGAAAAACAAAGTACATGGTGGCAATTTCTGCGAAGAGAAGACCTAACGTTGGTCAAACTATCAGGGTAGTGGAACACGAATTTGAAGTAATGCAATCCTTAAACTACCTTGGGTCAATAGTATCAGCCGATAACAATATGGAAGAAGAAACACGCGAATGGCTGATCAAATCCAACAAACCCTACTAAATCCCGAAATTTATCCAGAACATCCAAACTACTACTGTACAAGACCAGTACTCATATATGGTTCCGAGACCTGGCTGCTCAATAAAAGGCACTCTGAACTTTTAGCCGCGTTGGAGAGGAATGTCATAAGGAGAATTGTTGACCCCGTATGTGAGGGAGGACGATTCCGGAGACGCTACAACCATGATTTGTACGCGATCTACCTTGAAACTAATGTTGTAGAAAAATCAAGCTCGGTATACTCCGGTGGGCGGGACACCTAGCTCGAATGAGTCAAGAGGAGCCAGCCCAGAAAGTCATTCGGGGCAGGGTGTATGGAAGGAGACAGCGCGGCAGACCTCGTCTGCGATGGAGGGATGGCGTAGACCAGGACACCCAGAGCCCGGGGGGGGGGGGGGGGGGGGGGGGGCGCAACTGTATGGCATCGGCTTGAAATCGGGACCGGCAGAGAGGTTTGTTAAATAAGGCCAAGACCGAATCCTGGCTGTAGTGCCGATGATGATAATGATGATGATAATACAACAATCGTAGTGGGAAAGACAACAACGCCCCTCGTCCAGAGCAGAGTCGGGTGCTGAAAGTACGATACGTCAATCAAATAATAACAGAGCGAGTACAAATTAAGCAGTCAAACGCTGCTAATCCAATGAAGAAATCTTAACAGATTGGAAAGGGCTTGTCCCACCAATATTCAGAAAGTCAGAAATAAACTAAGTAAATCAGTAAAAGTTACCACCTTGAAATCAAACGAGTTTACAGGTTTCTTGGACATCAAGTCACCGCTGGCAGGGTTTTTTTTTTTTAATTTACATAGGGCGCCTGGAAATCTGAAACCGGACTACTCTTGGGAAACCTCGTCGAAGCAGTTTGAACTACCATCGACTCGAAACGCCGTCTTTTCAGGTCTGTCGTGATGTGGGGGAACAAAAAGCCTCCCAACTGGTAGCCAGGTCGGGAATGTGGTAGTGTGGGGAGGAAGTATGTACCAGCATGGGTACTTGGTTCACTTCCTCCACCATCACGATCACCGGAAACAATGACAGAACATTGGAACACCCAGGGAAGCTGCGGCACGGTAAAGAAACACAGGGTTCGTGTACGTTAATGTTTTATTCTTTTAATTGAAAGTTTTTATACTATGAAACATTCACTTTCCACTCAAATCGACGTGACATATTTTGCAATTAGGTACATTACTTTAAGCGATAACTCACAACAATTCCTTTCACTTTATATGTGCTACTGTACGCGCAACCGACTCACTCGACTCGAATTCCGTCTATCGTTTACACACCGTACCGGCGTCGGTACGGTGGATAGCGGGTGACCCGCCCGCCTTGATGATTATATTACGACTCAGCGATCTCTTGCTCGTGCAGAGCTCACTCGCTAATCCTGATCATGGTGGTATGTGTGCAGGGTTCTTTCATGGATGAGAATGAACCTAGAACAAAGAAAGGGCATAAAGTGCATTCATGGGATACGATTTCGGAAAAGCAAATAAAACCGAAATCGTCGGATGTTAATGGGATCTTATGCATCGTTCGGTAATGAGGGTCAGCTAAATAAATAGCAGCCGCTCATTAAATGAAAAAAATGTCTCGGATAGCACAAACGATATGAATTGTTTATGATATCGCAGGAAACCTATGTAGGAACAGCGTTCTCTGTTTTCACATGGTGCGAGTTAGAGAATTTTATTGATGGGAGAAAAAGGTCGCCGGCCAATGTGTACGTAAAGAAATTTATCGTACACATGGCGAAGTTGGAAAATACACGGCGCCATATTTATGGTCCCTATCATGACGGTTACATTGTATGCAAACCGAATCATTTTGTTTACAGGAATTTGTTTGGTGCCGCAGGTGCCGACTTGGTTTGGAATTCCAGATAAGCAAAGAAAGAAATCTTACGGAAAATTGTATGCGAAGAGATGCATGAAAAGGTAAGTTTTCCTTACAGGGACTTTACGATTATAGCTTTGATCTAATTAATGCGTGAAGCATTTTCAGGTGCTTAATGCGATTGCATTAGCAAAATTTATGCGACTTGGGATGAGGTTATGAGGGTTTTTAAGTAAGTGTACCGCGGGGTTTCGCGGAACCGTCACAGTAGTATTGCTGTTTTGTTATAAGCCAAAACTACGCAGCGACTGTTGAACCACCGCTTTTTACTTTCCTAAGTTTGTGGTGACAGGTTCACTAAATCTCTACCGCTTCCTTTATTTTCCCTGCTTCTCTGACATCTCCCACTACCAATCCCTGTAAAAGAGTTTGGCTTGCCAGTTTTGTCCCATCCAGGAAAAAATCAGTCCCGATTCTTTTACGGACACATCCCGTGAGCTATCGTGAGTAATTGAGATATAACACACAACTGTATAACCCGGATCCCAGCGACTGAAAGGAAGGACTGCCAAAATGAATAAGTAAAGAAAGCATTAATCATTTCATATAAAATTAAACACGTTACTTCTAGCTACTTTAAGAAATTAAATTTGGGTATATACAGTGGGGTTCTGTATTTAGAAGTACTCCTAAAATGTGATATAATAGTATTTTGCCAAAAGCAAACGACACGCTTTTAGTCTAGTAATTTTCAATTGTGTATTCAATAAAAATCCTTTTACGTTTACTCACCATATTGCATTGTGCGAACGATTTCTAAATTTCGAATGGGCTCGCTTTTCGTTAAAACATCGATTTCTTCAATTACAACCGACGAGACCTTTTTATTCGAATCCGCTGACTCCGCATTAACAGCCTTAATAATTTTCCCATGGTCTAGCAATAAAATACAAAGGAAAGCACATGAGACCAAAACGATAAAAGTATACGAACGACATAAAGCGAAATACATTTAATTCATTAAAAATTCTGCAAACACAGATTTAAAGGAGCCACACAGAACCATAAAAAAATAATAAACAAAAAAAAAAATAAACGTGGATACCAAAAATATGTGATGGGAAAAGGGTAAGAAAAATCAAAATAAAACAAGGAGAACATTTGGTAACTCACCCGTTCCAACGAATATCACATCATAGGTTTTCCCTCCAGGAGTTTTAATCTGGGCGTCCACAGCAATTTGCGTAAAGCGGTATCTGTATCGAAATGAATTAAAAATGCGCCAACGGGAAGACACGAGAAAAAAGAAAGGATCTGATTTGAATGCAAATGAAAAAGTCCAGGAGGATGTTAATGAAATAACTAAAATGCACAGAACGTTGCTCTTCCGGTTACACTTAGTTATTAATTTATCTGAAATAATACGAGTATAATTGAAATCTCGCTCTAAAGATAACCCTATCCTGCTGCTGCCATTGCAGTGGATAATCGTATGAGAGATGCCCACTCAGTTGGCCGCCTCCTAACGAAATATTTAACTCGCACCAAATTGGACAGTGGTGTTTCTGTTTCAAATATGCAGATGTACAATTGTACAGCGAACAAAGCCGAATCCCATCATGCGGCAGTGTTTTGCTTCAATTTATCCTCCATGGTATTACCCTCGTTCTCTTACGATATTACGATATCATAGCATAAGTAAAAGTGTTTGCACATCTTGTACTCGCACATATGACTTCTCTGCCCGCGGTCATACTTACATCGTGCTTGTCCTGACCAAAATGGGTTGACCGAAGAACGCCGGCACATTCTCATCCATTAGTGAATGAGTTTTGATGAAATTTAACGTCGGATCCGGAAGGGTACGTGAATCATTGCGGCACGAACCTGGCCGCGGATCGGGTACCTACAAGAAAAAAAGTTAAAATAAAAATCGTCCCAAGGACAATAAGCGCCAGCACAAATGTGGAATTCAAATAAACTTGGAGTGTTTTGCCGCATTCAAATTTAAACAGCATAACTAAACTGGCAACAAATACCGCCATTATATTATTCTATAATTCTTCCTTCTTGTTTATTTATTATTACTATGCCGCCTTTGCCGTTTTTATTTTTGTTTTTACTTGTTTTTTCTCTTGTTCCTTTTATTTGTTAACAAAATGTAATGCTGCTGTTTAAATAGGCTGCAGGCTTAAATGGCAAGGTAATGCAAAACAAACCAAGAGTAATATTTCTTTTGGAAGTAAAATTTGTTATTCCTACTTTTGCGCTATTAACTGGTAGCCAATTAGAAGTAATGCCACTTTGCTCCTTAAAGTTGCCTTCGAACGTGTCCGCAATGTCCTGATGGTTGTTTTGAAGAAAATAAATATATATAAGAAAGAAAAGGAAGCATTAAAAAGGTTTGTTATTTGTGTGTTGCTTGTATATCATAAACCCATCCGTATCCCCGTCAGCTAAGCACTTATTCTGGAATCCAAGTGAATGGAAAAACATCCTACAATTTCTTCCACTAGATAATTTCTTTCTTAAAAGTTTTTTTTCTTTCACTCCTTTTTCTGAGCTTTTGTGTGGCAATGTTTTATTTTTATTTATTTGTTTTTTTTTTTTCTGTTCATTTTTTATTTTACTTTGTTTGCATTTTTTAAGGCAAAAGAAGCGGAAGATAAGCTAATAAAATTGCCGGATGTAAATGAACAGTGAAGCAGAAAGAATGGTAAATTATTTTCTAAAAGATTTCTGAAGTTTATTTATCGTATTAGGTGAAGTGTTGTATGGTACCTTTGAGTGTCACCTCCAGGGGTGTCTTGTGTATTCAATTCGTAACCATTGACATATAAGGTGTAATAAAAAAAAAAAGAAATCCATTATTTTTCCAATGACATGTGTCTGTGGGCATTATTTTGGATTTCTAGTAATGTTTAAACTTGGTAACTACCATGAGCTTTTAGGTAATTATATTGTAGTTCGCTGGATTAATTATTCACACAAAATAAGCTGTGAAATCAATTTTATATTAAATCTTTATTTTTCTGCTCTTGACAACGGTTCTTTTTCTTTTTGCTCCTCTGTCAGCTCGTCACACTACCCTCCGCCTAGATTATTTCGTCCCGAACTAAGTTCACTGGTCCTCTGGGCTAACCAAACTTGCCAGTCGGTCACAATGCACCACTTTCATCTTGGCGTTCGGCGGTGGAAGTTCTTGACCTTCTTCAAAATTTTCTACTGCTCTCCTTTTCGCGTCAGTCCTAGCCTGCTCCAATTCTTTCTTTTCCTGACGACGGAATTTCTCTTGCATTTTAGGGATCTCATGCGAATAGTATAAGAGAAAGTGCATGTGCACACCCTTAAACTCTTCTGTAGTTTGCACATCACGTAAGCGATCTAGATCTTCATCTTTAATTACACGCGTATCATCTGGTATTGGAGCATCTGTCGATTTCATAAGCGTATCCAACTGGTAGTTCCGCATCTTTTCAAATAACTGGAGCGGTTTGTTCTTTGGAGCTGACAGTAAACAGCAGCGTGCGTCGTAGTAATAGACTTTCCATAGATCGTCGCACTTTAATTCTGGTTTCACGTGTTCTTCTCCATAGAACGCAATGAACGGCACCTCTAGCCGTTGATTACGCCTACAATCTAGGGCTTGCTTGATCTTTCCCCCCGTATGTGGTGGCTTACAATAGCGGTCTCGACCTCCAACATCGGTTGATCTCTCTTGTTCTGACACAGTTGATTTACAAAACTCCTGTTTGTAAATCCATTCAGCTTCATCTTGTAGTTCATTGGGTCCTTCTGGAACAGGCGTAACCGGAACTTCGAGTAATTGCATGCTCAGGAATATCCGTTTTACGGATTTCATTGTCCAAATCCGTAAAGTGACCCCTTTCCAATTCACTAGGTTCGTATTCGGGTTCATATCCGTCCTCGTCATAATTAGTGAAATCCTCATAGTCGAAATCTACACCGAAACTGTCCTGACCGTCTTGCAATGACCCGCCAGTGACTAGAAGTCGTCTTTTCTTTTACTTCTCAGGAATTGGCCTTCTTTCGTCTTCTACAATAAAATCCTCAGCATCAGACTTCGATTCCTCATCATCATTGAAATGTTTTACCGCCTCAGTTTCCCTGTGACTACGTTCAGAGCGGCGTTCAACATCGTCTTCGTCGTCGAATAGCTGTTCGGCTATAGCCTCACGTGCTGATCCTTCATCGACGAGCTGTTCTTCTCCATCACTTTCTTCGTCCTATATACGACGTAGACGCTTGGAACGCTTTCTGCGTTCGAATTTCAAACCAGGATTCTCTTCAATAAGGTCACAGTCGTCGTCTTCCAGTCGGTCGTCTAACTCGTCATCATCATTGTAAATCCGTTCCGGGGAACGGCCTGAAGCATCAGTGTCTTCACCATCACTGCCGTCCTCTTCAATTGGGTTATCATAGATGAGATCCTTCAGTTCTTCACGTAACACATCATCGTCATCTTCCTCACTGCTGTCGGCCATAGCTTTGCTCTTCCTGAGTTTCTTCCTTTCATGTGGCTCCAATTCCTCCTCATCCTCAGATTCTTCCGCTTCCGAGTCCCAGAATTCTTTCATACACTGCCTTTGGGCATCCAATTTTGCCTTAAACTCTGCAGCTCGCGCGTCCAATTTTGCATTAACGTCTGCAGCTCGCGCATCCAATTTTGCCATCATCATCCTGAACATCTCCGAAACGTCCAACGGCGGCGAACTCTTCTCCGTTACATTGGCACCATCTTGACTCGCTGTTTCTTCTCCATCCGGACAGTCTGGCCCACTCCTAAAAACATCTGTGCCGACATCAATATCCTGTTCCTCTATTGCTGCTTGCAGACGCTGTCGAAGAATTGGCTTCTCTCCTCTGCTATCCAGGTTCCGGTCCTCCAAATGTCGATCTGACATCGTCGCCACACACTTTCACAGACTTATTTCTTCAATTAATCTCACTTCTAACACCCATTGTAGCGAGCTTAGGGCTCGCTGGATTAATTATTCACACAAAATAAGCCGTGAAATCAATTTTCTATTAAATCTTTATTTTTCTGCTCTTAACAACCGTTCTTTCACTTTGGCATTTCGCTGCCATTGTTGTCCAGCGAACCTATTCATGTACGCCGCCCGTTTCTCCGTTTAGGAATGCTTGCTTAAATAGGATGAGGGAAACTGTGCCGCCATAGAGTTTTATCCTCAGACGTACGTCTGCGTCTCAATAAATCGGATTCTCCGCTTAAAAATCTAAACACAAGTATATTTGTGCACAAGAATGAGTTTGCGGACATCCCTAGATCTCTTAAAAACGAGAAATCTTCTGGACTAGATAATAGTCCAAACATTGTTCTAAAGCACTAGCATCTTGAAGCAGTGAAGGTTTAAACTGTTTTATTCAACAACGCTCACTCGCGAGAACAAAAATAAATGAAAACAAACATGCAAAAAACCTGGTAGGCGTAAGTGTGACGAGCCTACACGACCATAAGGGAAGAATTCATCAAGAAAACACCGACCCAGGAAAAAGAAGACGTAGACGAGTCAGAGAGGTCATGAACTCTCGGGTTCCCACAGCCCAATAAATAGAATTATTTTTCCAATAGATGGCTTTAGTAATCTGTATCTGAGTGAAAAGCGGGTTACTTACGCTAGCGCCAAGCGAAATCGGTCGTGGTCGAATCGCGGTGAACCGGCGCAAACAGTGGCCGAACAAGATTGATGGTCTTGCTGTATTTTTGTTGGGATTGGCAAAGAATAAACCACTATGAACTGCTTCCTTAGGGTCAAACTTTTAATTCGGACGTGGACTGTCAACAATTGGAGGTAATCGCCCAGAAGAGGTCATCTTTGTGCAACAGGAGAGGAATTATGTCCAATCAGGGCAACACCAGGATACACACATCGATAGAGACCCGCCAGGTGGTCCGAGAGCTTGGTTGAGAGGTTCTTATGCATCCACCTTATAGTCCGGACCTGGCACTAAGTGATTACCACCTTTTCCTGTCAATGGCGAATGATTTTGCTTGTGAAAAATTCGGCTCAATAGAATCTTGTGAAAATCCACTGTCCATTCTTCATTCTGACTCTGATTATTCCCTTAATTGCTATTGATACTTCAGCCCTGACCGACCAGCTTGGGCAAATAATACAGTGGCCAAAAAGTAAGAGCGACTTTAAAGTAAAACCGCGTTGGTATATGAATGTCAGAAATATTTTTTATCCTAAATGGGTAGATTTTTGACAGACCTCTGCATAAAATTTGACATTATAAGGGTTGTTAAATAACCGACGGTGTTGTGAAGATCAAGTGAATCTTCTTGTTTTTAAGAGAACAAGACTGCTTCGAGATTCCCCATGTCTTCCGTTGTGGTCACCACCGTCCTTCTTTACAGAGAAAAGAGTGATGACCAATATTGAAACTGAAAATACGATGGTGCTTTCTTTAAAATAATTTTTATTTTCTGTTTTTTAATATGTATGATCATATGTTTGTTGGCGTCCACAACTTTCGGGTCTCAACTAGAGAGTGACTCGAAATTAAACAAAAAAACAAAAGAGAAGAGTCGCAAGAGGCCGATTTAAACTAGACCAAGACAAATTTGTCTTCATCGTGTTTCCGGCTTCTGATCATCGTGCGACAACCAGAATCACCCGCATCCGTAAGAATGTTGGGCTTGGTATCGCGGGAAAATGTCTGAGAAGGTGGAGCATATTCAGGAAACTCATTTCACCAACCAGCGTGATAATACATATAGAAAACAAAAAAGCATGAGACCTTGGCTCTTTGTCGACTTACGGCTGAGCCCCCAATAAGTTTTACTGCTCGTTTTTGCATCGTATTGAGCACGTGTAGTGCAGTTTTGGATGCGCCTGACCAAATATGGGAGTTGAACTCCATTTTGGCCTCCGCTTTGTAGAAACCTTGACGTGGTGCAGAGGCTTAAACTACAATGAATCACACAGGCTATGCTGAGGGAAGCATACGCTTCCAGTAGAGCCACCCATGTCAGACAGGCTAGCGAGGAGTAACACACAAAGATCTACCACCCATAATCCATGGCGTTACGCGTCACCGTGCCCATTGGATGGCTTGCAACCAAGGGTATACCAGCTGTATTATAACGGCGCCTCTCTGACACCGGGTCAATTCAGAGCAGTAAGCAGACCTTACCATATCAAAGAGGGACTCTGACATGGTGGACTATACGAAACCCCAAGACTCATGGGAACAAAAATGAATAATCAATATACAAAAAACGATCTAACGAAAAATCCGGTAGGCGTACTTATGATGAGCCGACACTACCATAAGGGAACAAATCACCAAGAAAACACCGATTCGGCGAAAAGAAGACTTAAGGAAAAACGGAAAAAGCGGGATATACGCATCGGGACGTGGAATGTTCAAACGTTATATAAACCAGGTACGATACAGACGGTCGTACAAAACGCGAAACAATATAAAATGGACACCGTTGCGCTTCAAGGAGTCCGACTCCCACATCAACTTATCGAATCCAACGGGTTTACACTGGCGTGTGGAGGTACCGATACACATAACCTCGGCACCGGCTTCATCATAAGCAAGAAGATTACGCCCCATGTACAAGATGTACAATTTATTAATGACCGAATGCCGATGCTAAAAATACAGGGCATATGGTACAATTATGTATTTATAAACGTACACGGTCCAACATAATCTACGGACGAAGAAACGAAGGATACGTTCTACGAGTCCCTAGCGGAAGTATCTCATCATTCGATGTTAAAATCCTCCGCGGGGATCTCAACGCGAAAATTGGAAAGGAAGGTATCTTCCAGCCAACTATAAGTAAAGAAAGCCTATACGACGTTTCAAATGATAATGGAATTCGAATTATCACGATCGCAGCTTCAAAAGATCTGGTAGTGAAAACGCGATGTTCAATCACAAGCAAATTTATAAAGTAACCAAATAATCCACTTCCTCATAGACAAAAGACAGCACTCGAACATTCTTGACGTAAGATCATAGAGATGAGCAGATTGCTTCTCCGATCATCTTCTAGTGATGGGCAAAATCAGGAGTCGGCTCTCAGCGAACCCACATGGGCAGTCCCGGGATACGAACAAAAAGTTCGACACTGATAAACTAAAAGACCTGCGCAAAAGGGCTAAATATCAATACGAACTAACGAATAAATATCAATACGAACTAACCTGCGCAAAAGGACTAAATATCAAGGCGAACTAACGAATAGATTTAGCGTCCTAGAGAATGGGAGTAGAGAGGAAGAGGAAACCAATAGTGTGGACACGATCAGCGACGCAATCAAACAAACAGCCCAAAAGGTATTAGGATTTAAGAAAACAATTAAGTCCAAACCTTGGTTTGACCATGAGTGCAGGGCGAGGATCGAACAACGTAAATGCCTCAGATTGATCCATTTAGAAAGATATGATGAAGTCAACGCGGAGCGACAATTCGGAAAGAGACAATGAGACTCTTCAAACGCAAAAAACGCGAATGGAAGAAGACTCGGTTCGAAAAAATCCTAAAAAACGCCAGAGCAAAGATCATCAGAGGTATGGATGCTGGCATAAATTCATTTGGAAATGGCTACCGAGGGAGAGGCAAAATAATTCGAGACGCAAACGGCTGTCTGGTCACAGAAACAAACAATATCGTCACAAGATGGAAGCAGTGCTTTGAAAACATGCTTAATGTGCGCACCCATCAACCATAAATAAACGCACCAGACATACATACAGTCGAGCCTCAGAGCCATCTTTCATCGAAGTTGTAGACGCAATAAATCGATTGAAAAACAACAAGGCTCCCGGAGTTTACTGTATACCGGCAGAGATTATGAAGCATGGAGGAGAGGCAACCGCTCCAAAGATCCACCAGCTCATCAAAACAATATGGGATAGGGAAGTCACTCCGGAAGAATGGAAAACCTCAATAGTCGTCCCCATTTTCAAAAAAGGCGACAGATCTGACTGCGAAAACTACAGACGAATATCATTGCTCCCAACCACATACAAAATACTAACAAATGTCATACTGCTGAGAATCACGCCGTACACAGAAGAAATACTGGGAGACTACCAATGCGGATTCCGTAGGAACCGGTCAACAAGCGACCAAATGTTCACAATAAGGCAACTGCTGGAAAAGAAGTGGAAATACGGAGACACGGTTCACCAACTGTTCGGTGACTTCAAAAAAGCCTACGACTCTGGGCGATAATCTCGAAACTGTAAGTAAAAACTGTTAAATCATCATGCAATGTAAAAACAGTTAAATCATCATGCAAGTAGCAGAAGAGGTGGGCCTAGAAATAAATGAAGACAAAACAATATATATGATTACGACGGGAGCAGGTGGACCTCAGAGAGCACATATAAACGTCAGGGGCAAGATATTTGAAAATGTTAAAGAATTTAAATATCTGGGAACGATACTGACGGCCAGTAACAAAATGTCGAAGGAACTTAACAAAAGACTGCATTCCGGAAACGCTAGTTGGCACGCAGTCAGTAAACTGTTGAAATCCAAACTCCTATCACGTAACATAAAGCTCGGTGTCTATAGAAACATAATCATGCCGATTGTTCTATACGGATGCGAAACATGGGCTCTCACAAAACGGGAAGAAAACACATTTCGCTTATTCGAAAATAAAGTTCTAAGGGATATCTTTGGCAAAAATATGACGAGGAAGCAGAACAATGGAGGAAACTCCACAACCACGAATTGGAAGAGCTATACCGCAAACCTGCAATACTGATAGTAATCAGGTCGCAAAGATTAAGATGGGCCGGGCATGTGGCGCGAATTGGCAACGATGGGACCGTGCGTAGAAATCTTGACGGTAGACCAATGGGAAAGAGACCGACAGGACGGCCGCGACGGAGATGGGAGGACAATGTGAGGTTTGACCTTGAGGAGATCGGATCAGATGGTCAAGCGTGGAAGGAGAGTGCACAGGACAGAGAACGATGGCGGAGTCGAGTCGGTGAGGTCATGAACTTCCAGGCTCCTACAGGCCAATAAATAGTAGTAAATTGACTCAGTTTTGTCTGAGCGCGCGTTAAATATGGACGCCAGCAAAGAGTTTTTCTTTGATAAAGACGCAAACGCAAGCCAGACGGCTCAAAATGTGAATAGTGTTTATGATCCTGATACCATAACAGCCAATCAAGCGCAATATTGGTTTCGTCGATTCCGTTCTGGTAATTTTGATGTCAAAGATGCACCACGCTCTAGAAGGCTAATTGTCGAAAATGTCGATAATAACATGGAAGTCGTCGAGTTCAACAAAAAAAAAAAACAGTTGGAACCACTTGAATAAGGCTGGAGCTCGATGTATGGGTGCCACACGAGTTAACACAAAAAAACCTCATAGATCGAATTTCCATCTACGAATCGCAGTTGAAATGCAACAAACTCGACCCATTTCTGAAGTAGATGGTGACTGGTGATGAAAGAAGGGTCATTTACGACAGCGTCAAGCTAAAACAGTCGGTGGTTTCGTGGTGAGCAGGTGCAAACGGTGGCCAAGGCAGGATTGGCGGTCGTGAAGATTTTGCTGTGTATTTGGTGAGATTTGCAGGGAATCATCTACTATGAGCTTCTCCCTTACGGCCCTTTAATTCAGATGTATAGTGTTAACAATTGGACCGTTCGAAGGAAGCGATCGCCTCGAAGCGGCCAGCTTTAGTCAATAGTAGAGGATTTGTATTCCATCAGGACAACGCCCAACCATACACATCGATAGTGACTCGCCAGAAGCTCCGGGAGCGTGGTTGGGAGGTTTTATGCATCCACCTTATAGTCCGCACCAAATGATTACCACCTGTTCCTGTCTATGGCGAATGATTTTGCTAGTGAAAAATTCGCCTCAGGAAAAGCTTGTGAAATCCACTGTTTCAGTTCCCAGCGACGATGGTTTCTATGGTAGAGGCATAGCAACCTTCGAAATGGCAGCTCGGGTCACCCTAACTATGCTAAATAAAGCCTTCAGTTTCATGGAAAAATAATGGATTTCTTTTCATCATCATCATCATCGGCACTACAACCGGGAACCGGTCTTGGCCTTATTTAGCAAGTCCTGAGCCTTGTTAAATTTTCCATAATGATTTTTTCTTTCCGGGCAAGGTCATTAGTCTTGCGCCAGAGGCTCCCCGACGGGGAATTGAACCCCGGTCTCCCACGTGACAGCGGGTATACTAACCATAATGAATTTCTTTTACTACACTTGATATTAGCCTTCAATTATCTGTATTATGATGCATTGACTGTTGTTGGTGAGTGACTGCTGACAATTTCACTATGAAAATTGTTTGTAATTTCTACATATCAGGAACTTTCGGCTTTAGTACTTAGTATCTACTGTGTGGAAATGTTCATTCTTCATTCTGACTCTGATTATTCCCTTAATTGCTACTGACACTTCAGACGTGACCAGCTTGGGCACATAATACTGTGCCGAAAAAGTAGGACCGACTTTAAAGTTAACTCGCACTGGTATATGAATGTCAGACTTTTTTTTTTTCCTAAATGGGTAGATTTTTGACAGACCTCTGCATGAAATTTGACACTATAAGGGTTGTTAAATAACCGACGGTGTTATGAAGATCAAGAGAATCTCCTTGATCTTAAAAGAACAAGACAGCTTCGAGATTCCCCAGGTCTTCCGTTGTGGTCACCACCGTCCTCCTTCTATACTGAGAAAAGAGTGACGTCCAATGTTGAAATTGAAAAGACTATGGTGCTTTCTTTAAAATAATTTTAATTTTCTGTTCATTAAATTTTAATATCTACGTTCATATGTTTGTTGGGGTTCACAACTTTCGGGTCTCAACTGAAGAGTGATTCGAAACTAAACAAAAAAAAAAAAAAAAAAACGAGTCCCAAGAGGCCGATTTAAACGGGACAAAGACAAATTTGTCCTCATCGTGTCTCCGGCTTCTGATCATCGTGCGACAACCAGGATCACCCGCATCCGTAAGAATGTTGGGCTTGGTATCGCGGGAAAATGTCTGAGAAGGTGGAGCATATTCAGGAAACTCATTTGAATAACGACCGTGATAATACCTATAGAGAAGAGACAAGAATGACACGTTGCGTCGTTGTTTTAAGGACTTAATTGGTTGACTTACGGCTGAGCCCCCAATAAGTTTTACTGCTGGTTTTTGCATCTTATCGGGCACGTGTACTGCAGTTTTGGATGCGCCTGACCAAATATAGGAGTTGAACTCCATTTTGGGACCAATATCATCATTATCACAGGCACTACAACCGGGATCCGGTCGTGGCCCTATTTAGCAAGTCTCTCCATCGGTATCCGATCTTATCCGAGACTTGTTAAATTGTCCATCATAATTTGTTTTTCCGGGCAAGGTTATTAGCCTTGCGCCTTGGGACGAATATACAACTTGTAAATAGTGGCCAGGTTGGATGGAGTGAAGTGTCTTTTTCATCTCTTAAGGAACCCCATGCATTTGACCGCACTTTTCGCAGCTTCAAAATTTGGTCGCTCCAATTAAGAATTGAATTAATTCGAGTGTCGAGGATTGATAGTTCCTTGGCTTCGTCGCCATTCATTGACAGTACATTTACTTTAGGGTTCACCTTTGATCACAGGAGAGAGCACTGAGTTTTTAAGGCATTGAATTTATTGTGAACCTCTGAACTAATGATTGTATTAGTATCTGGGACACCATCCTCGAGAGTGATAGGGATTATTTTTAAAGATCTCTTCGATGATCTTTGCTTTCTTGGTGTCATTATTGACAACAATACCGTTGTGGATGATTGGGCCAGTGATACGAGAAGTGCCACATATCTTCTTAACATTTTTATAAATGTTCTGGTCCATCTGAATACCCTTCAGTTTGTCTTCCAATTGTCACGTACGATTGTTTTGGATACTCTATTTTATCAGTGTGCCAATATTGTGAATAATGGATCGCAATTATAGCTCCCTTTGCGTAAAGCGGTGACGATATATCATTCGGCGGAGGTTTTTACGCTCCCGGATGAGACGAAGAGTGAAGCTGTCATAGGGAATCTCATAATACTTTTCAAGTTTGTACTTCGGAACATGAGTCTCTGAAGTTTCGACTAGGATCTGATGAAGTCGTTTTGCAGCATTATTTATCTCAACCGTCGTTAGGTTTCTGTCCGTGGGAAGAGAGTATTAGTGGAGTTTTTCGTTCAATGTAATATTGAATTTGTTCCAATTTGTGCGCCCATAATCGGTATGTATCTGATATGGGCCTGGGATGCTCGATAGCCGCGGGTGAACATAGTCACAGTGTTGTGGTCAGATACACCCACCGATACTTGGGGAGGAGTGATTTGGGGAAGTAAATCTTTGGACACAAAAATATGTCCAGAATTGAGTTACCTCGCGTACCACCAGTGGGTGCGACTATTTCGAAGTTGAGGCCGTGAGAGTTTTCGCTGTACGATTGGTATAATTTTGTGCCATTTGTGCAAGAGACAGAGTTGATCTAGTGGGGATGTCTGGAGTTAAAATCGCAGCCTATGATGAAGGGTATATGCCCCGAAGACCTTATTCATTTTCCGATCTCTTCGGGATTAATATGCCATTATTGGTTTTATGTGAGTGGTATACGGAGTATACACTTACTCTGCCATTATTGGGCAGATGCAGCTCAACCCCAGAGAGCTATATGGACTCAAAATGTGGGAAGTCAATAGCTTCATAGCGAATTCCATTATTGACTAATATACAGGTGCCACCTCCATTGATCGTGAGGGCGCCAATGAGGGGTTGATCTCTTCGAATCATGGACAAGTTTGGGAATACGGGACGGTGATATGGATGCAAACTAGTTTCGGTTACAACAACCACGTCCGGCCGGTTATCCTTTATGAAGTCAGAGACTATCATACGCTTTGAGAGCGAAAGAAGGGAGTTGACATTTATAAGGAAAACTTAAACGTTGGAAACCATTTTGGAAGATAAGGTCTTAAATATGTCGTGGAAAGGAGTGCATCCCCCTCAACCTCGGTTGTTTGTTTCTCATATTGGGGTCGGATGTCGTCAATCAGGCGGAGAGGGACTAAGTAGTTTCTCGAGCATTGAGGATTGCCCCTTTGGAAGCTTTTGTACCACCGGCTGTATTTATGGCGTTGTGTTGGCCTGTATGTGCGGATCACTTAGGGACTTGAATTCGCTTTTGGGGGGAGGGAGGTGGTAGAGTTTTCATATTCTTTGTTTTCATTTGTTTCAGCATATCGCTGAATGTAAATCCATGTTGCATGAAATTTTGTGTGGCCTGTTTTCCGAAGTGTATTTGCTTAGCGCTACTCTCCTTGGATCTTTGGACTATTTCTTTATATTTAGGTCTGTTCCTGTAACTGGTCGGACATCGTTCTTTGTCGCAGTTGCAGCAAGTCGGCAAAGTCATTTCATCCTCCGCATTTGTTGAGCGATCATATTTGGCTGGGGAGAGTTCGCACTTGCCAATATCGTGGGATTTTCCACAACGGACCCAGCAAGTAGCGACTCGTTTTAAAAAGACGGTCCTTTACTTTTCATCGGCCTGAGTGAATGAAATAATTCACCTCTTTGGCCTTGAGGGTATCGTTAACCTTGGAGAACACTGTATATTGTAGGACACGATTTTGGAGTGATTCGAAACTGAAATGCTTTTATTTAAAATCTCGTAGAGAATTGTACCCCACACAACTCTAGAATGAGTATTAACCAAAAAAAAATTGATATACATACATATATGCATATATATACATATATATATACATATACACACATATATATATATATATATATATATATATATATATATATATATATATATATATATATATATATATATATATATATATAGTCTCAAAATTTTAATATTGACTTTGTGAACATTTTAGTTTGCCTTACCTGTAAAGAGAACGCACAAACCGCAGAGCCTGGTATTGAATTTATGGGTGTTGTGAAAACTCCATATATAAGTTTCGAGTGAGAGTGGCCATAGTGTCCTTCCACAAGGTGGCTGGCAGATTCTAAAACAAAAATTGTAAAATTATTTAAAATTAGTATTTGTTTTGATTGGCTTATAAGAATAAGAGGAAAGCCATTTTATAGTTGTATACATTTTTTGGCGAAATTCTGAGCATTTTTAAGTGAATCGTACTGTATCGCAACGACTATTCAAAACTTAACTGCGTTTTTCTCGGAAAAGGATTTTCTTTTATCGACATACAAATTTTACGACATCTCTATAATTATATTTCATATCAAAATTATATTTCACATCAACGTAGGGGACTGCCGATTTATTAATTTTTGGATCTTTTATTAACAATTTGTTTGTCCAAATTTGATGTACAAATTAATTTCTGTTTTTAAATGCCCCTCAATCATTCAAGAGCTAATATTTCCATAATACCTTACGTATTTCGGTAGCTGTACTCATCATGTAGATTAAGACAACCGTTTTTATTTCATTATATTTTTTTTCCCGATTAAAAATTAAATTCTACGGGATTTTACTTGGATTGGCCTTAGATACGCCATTTTGTATTATCTTTCTATTCTATAAAAAAATTTTCTCCGGGCGACAAAAAACTGTTTGTTCTACGACAAATTTAGAGGAAGACATTATTGTTTCATAGACTTTGGGCCACTAAATTCTGCATTAAACATTATATTGCGAAACATATTGTGGGAATATATTGCGAAAGTCGGAAAGTAATGGAAATTGTTGCCATCTGTGGGAATCAAATAGAGAACTGTGCGCAGCTTCATTGATTCATAAATGGATTTTAGTTGGGAAGTTTTAGCAGGGGCGCACTCCCTAGTTTCTTAATAAAAAAAAATTCTTTGAATAATTCCAAAATATGCTTCGTGACATACTGATACTCTATTATTATCCTATAACCTTCTATAAAGAAATAAAAACCCACAAAACCACTTTGTTTAAGACTTGTATATCAACTCTTAACAGTCTTGTGATTCTTCTTTTTTACATTTGAATTAAATTGTGGTGACATTTTTTTTCCCCGTTAGCACTTCGCCATTCATTTGAAAAGCCCATCAGAAATCTTGTATTTTAATATTAACATAAACATAAAAATTAAACTGATTACGACACACGTTGCGTGTCATTGATTTTTTTTTATTATACTTCTCTCAGGAGAGTATAATAAAAAAAGATGCCACCAAATAACTGTTTTAGTGCCTCTTCCACGGCTTTCTGGATCTGTAACGGAACCAGGTCTGATGCACAGATATTCTCGCCGTCGGGAGACGAACTGCAAATTGGCGCAATCTGTCGGATTGTCTTGTGGAAAGCAAATAAACCGAATTGCACCGAACAATAGCGCGAATCTCTGGAGAACGCTCCCTGTTAAAAATCATCTGTGATAGCTGCTACTTGACGACGTATGCTACTTTCAATGGCAATTTTAGTTGTATAATTGCGCATTACCTGAGGATCGGTCATGCCAACTTCAATCATTGGCTGGCAGATTCTTCACTTAGTTTCCCATACAATGACGTCGTTCCGATGTTTTCTTCGCAATCATTTTATTATTTAAATTATATATGTCGCGAGTGAAGTGACGTCCAACATGTTGAAGAACATTGCCATTGGTCATCCTGAACAACGCCACTGACTTGTGTGTCTCCCGTGCATTTGGTCGATAGTATCAACGCCAGTTTTTATTTATTATAATAATAGATAATATCAAGTTTCTTCTTAGTATCGTCACTGACAGCCATGGGAGTATGGGAGGGAACAAACAGGGGAGTTACTGATTGCTTTCAACCCGGCGTAGGCCAGGACATTCCTTGTCCCTGTTCAATCCAAGTTGACATGCAGTCTCCATGTGACACCCCTGGATAGCTACTTTGACACCCACCAAGTAGTGAACCAATGCATCCAGCGACGTCCTGAGAAAGGTTGGCGCAAGGTTAATAACCTTGCCCGGAAAAACAGATTATTATGGAAAATTTAACAAGCCTCGGATATGGGCGGATACACGACGACGAACACGGAAACGAAAATGGCTAAACGATTTAAGAATTTTCTCATGGATTGTCCGCTCAGTATACTGCACAGCAGCTAGCCGATGCCCTGACCAAATATATGGCTGACATAAGAGCATTACAAGAAATAAGATGGACGGGAGTGGTGTTATTCAAAGAAACGACTGATATTTATTATAGCTGCCATGCAAAACACCATGTCCTCGGGGTAGGCTTTCTAGTCAACCAAAAACTGAAGCCGGCCATTATCGGTTTAAATGCAATAGACGAAAGCCTATGCAATCTTTGCGTGCGAGGCAAGTTTAAGAACATAAGCCTCATAAATGTTCACGGACCTACAAACGAATCCCCTAACGACGAAAAAGAAGAATTCTACGAGAACGTCGAACGGGCCCTCAATGCCTGCAATACGATGTGAAAATCGTTCTTGGTGATTTGAATGCGAAAATAGGTCGGGAGCCGGTTTTCAGGCACTACGCAGGTTTCCATAGTTTGCAGAGAACACTAATGACAAAGGACTACGAGTCATCGAACTGGCAGCATCAAAGAACTTGGTCGTTGCGAGTACCAGGTTTTCGCGTAAAGATATCCACAAAGCCATCTAGGTATCACCCGATGGAGCCATTCGCAATCAAATTTACTACCTGTTGATAGATCGCCACCACTTCTCGAGCCTGATGACGGTACGAAGGTACCGACGAGCCAACGTCGACTCGGTTCACTATATTGTTGGTATAGTTTTCCGAGCGAGGATTGCCTTATGGAGACGTATTGCATCCGCGGATCAGGTACGGATTAACACGGCTACCTCACGCAATGAGAACACCAGTAGCACATTTGATCATGGGATAAAGACTAGCCCTCGAAGAGCTCGATGGAGGAAGAGTAAGTCCTGGGGCCAGAATGCCGGGCGGAGAAGAAAAACGGACACACCTTAAGAATACTGTCATTATTGCTGACAACTCCATCTAAGACAGTAGTCGTAAAATCGAAGCGACTGGTTTGATGATGTGTGCAAACTAGCGACCGAACGTAAGAATGCTGCCTACCGGGCAATGCAGCAGTTTCATAGGACGCGGGTACGGGAGGAGAAACACAAAGAGCTCAGAAGATCTGAAAAAAGACTTCACAGACAAAAGAAAAATGTCTGGGAAAAAAACCTGGTCTGTGAAATAGAGAAAAGTAGAGAGCGAGGTCCGCACCAGGCGCGGAAGTTCTACCAAATAATCCGCGGTATACACCACGCTGCACTTACTGCAAGGATAGAGGGTAATCTGAGCACCGATCCTGAAGGCATTCTGGAGCGATGGGAAGTGCACTTCATGAATTTCTAAATGGTCAGCTCACAGAAGAATTGGGAGGCTCCACCAATGCAAGATCAAGACCAAATGCTGCTCCCACCAAGCATTGGCGAAACAATAAAAGTCATAAGACAGTTCAAATCAAATAAAGCCACCGGAGCTGAAGGCATACCAGCTGAGCTGATCAAACAAGGAGGCATAGCGTTACATCACGCAATTCCTGAGATCGTGGTGCACGTATGGAAGCAAGAGGAGAGGTCGGAAGATTGGCGTCGTGGAATAATTTGCCCCATAAGAAGGGATATATCACAGTGCGCAGCAACTATAGGGGTATAACATGGCTGACTGCCGCCTATAAGATACTCTCCACTATCCTACAAGAACGGATAGCCCCATACGCTAAAGGCATCATTGGTCCATATAAGTGTGGCTTCATCCCAGGCAAATCAGCGATTGATCAGATATTCACCCTTAGGCAGGCGATGGAAAAATGCCTGGAATTTAAGATTCCATTATATCATCTATTTATAGACTTTAATGGCCGCCTACGACAGCATAGCCAGGGTAGAACTATATAATGCCATGAGAGAGTTCGGCATTCCAAACAAATTGATACGACTTTGTAGGTTGACCATGACCAACGTAACTAGTCAAGTAAAAATAGCGGGATTGCTGTCCAAACCAATAAACATCTTTAATGGACTCCGACAAGGGAATGGTCTGGCCTGCCTCCTCTTCAACCTGGCGTTGGAGAAAGCAATCCATGACTCTGGCGTTACAACAAGAGGGACTTTTGTCACCAAGTCCAGCCAAATACTTGCTTACGCAGATGAAATTGACATCATCGGTAGAACCGAATCAGCTGTGCAGGACTCCTGATCTGGGATCAAGCAGGCAGCACAAAAACTGGGACTGCACATTAATGAGGGGAAAACTAAGTACATGGTGGCAACTTCTGCGAAGGGAAGACCTAACGTTGGTCAAACTATCAGGGTAGCGAAGCACGAATTTGAAGTAGTGCAATCCTTTAACTACCTTGGGTCAATAGTATCAGCCGATAACAATATGGAAGAAGAAATACGCGAACGGATGATCAAATGCAACAAAGCCTACTGTGGTCTATCAAGGCTCTTTAAATCCCAAAATGTATCCCGAACATCTAAGCTACTACTGTACAAGACCATGGTCTTACCAGTACTCATGTATGTATCCGACCCTGGGTGTTCAATAAAATGCACTCTGAACTCTTAGACACGTTCGAGAGGAAGGTCTTAAGGAGAATTGTTGGCCTCGTATCTGAGGGAGGACGATCCCGGAGACGGTACAGCCATGAGTTGTACGCGATCTACCTTGAAGCTAATATTGTAAGCAAAATCAAGCTCGGTAGACTCCGGTGGGTGGGACACCTAGCTCGAATGAGTGAAGAGGAGCGTGGCCGGAATGTCGTTTGTGGCAGGATGTATAGAAGGAGACAGCGCGGCAGACCTTGTCTACGATGGAGGGATGGCGTAGACCAGCACGCCTACAACCTGGGAGTGCCAAACTGTATGACAGCGACTCGTAGAGAGATTTGTTAAAGAAGGCCAAAACCGGATTCCGGTTGTAGTGCCGCTGATGATGATACATCAGGGACAAATTTGCATTAAGCATTGTCCACAAATCACGAATTGGACCTGCGTTATCTTCCTTCTTGCATGGACTGCGAGTATTACTGTCGTCAAGTCTTAAAAAGCCTAGGAACAATACTGACGGCTAGTAACGAAATATCAAAGGAAATTACCAAGAGACGATATTCCGGCAACGCTAACTGGCACGCAGTCAGTAAATTGCTGAAATCCAAACTGCTAAAAGCTTCATGTTTATAGAACTATAATCAGCCAGATTGTGGTATACGGATGCGAAACATGGGCTCTCACAAAACGGGAAGAAAACAATCGCGCGTATTTGAGAATAAAGTTTTAAGGAGCATCGTTGGCGGTAAGTATGATGAAGAGGCAGGACAACGGAGGAAACTCCATAACTACGAATTGGAAGGGCTTTGCCGCAAACCTACAACAATGAGAGTAATCAGGTCGCGAAGATTAAGATGGGCCGGACATGTGACGAGAATGGGCAACAATAGGACCGTGTGTAGAATTCTTGACGGAAGACCAGCGGGAAAGAGGTCGGCAGGAGGGCCGCAGCGGAGGTTAGAGGACGATGTAAGGTTTGACCTTGAGGAGATCGGATCAGATGGCCAAAAGCGTGGAAGGAGAGTGGACAGGACAGGGAGCAATGGTGCAGCCGACGTCTGCGTAGGACCGGTAAGTACGTTATAGTATAAGGTAATTAAGCTAGCATTTAAGCATTTTTTGTCTAGCCTATAATTTAGTTACTAAGAATATAAAACGAAAATAAAAATTTTGCAAAAATAAATAAAATAAAAAAATGGCGCAGCCGAGTCAGTGAAGTCATGAGGTTCCGGGTTACTATAGACCAATATATAATAAAAAAATCTTTAAAAACGCATAGTGTTGTGGAATCTATTAAGCCTGTTGTCGCGCATTACAGTGGATATAAGCTGGAACGCCATATGTTAAAAGTATGATCAGTATCAGAGCAAAGTCAGCTCTGGATACTTCTTCCACATTCTTTTCACATCACTTAGAATATAATAAACACGTCTGAATCGACCAGAAACTCAAATCATGCTGAAATATATTTGCTTCTAACACGCTGTACACACGGAAACAATAGCCTGGACATTCCCGGAGCTCTGGTCCGAACAATAGAATTCGCGTCTGCTACCTGAGGTGACCCATGCTAGTTGTTTCTTCTTAAACTTACTTAGATACTCAATGTCAATGTATATTTAAAGAAACAACACTTTAAAAACACTTTCTTTTACTGAAATATTAATAATTTGAATATTACAGAAAATGGGTACCCGCATATCTCGGGTGCTAAACAACGTCGGCAAAGTTGGGTATTCACATAAGGGTTAAAATGTTGTCGGTATCTAAAGTCACTTGTTGACCTTTCATCTGTTTTATATATCACATTGTCTGTGATTTTTCATGTGGTTGTAATAAGATGAAAATATTTATAAGCACCCCACAAAACATAACTGACAAATGTATGTGTACAATGATGCTGTTGCCACAAGTCGCTCTTCAATCCTTATTTATAAAATATTTAAGCATCTGTAAGGACAACTGCTGAGTCGTTTATAAAGTATTGACAATTATGATATCTTATTATCCATCAAACAACACAAAGAATTATGAGTTCTGTTAAAGAATGGGATCCATCTTTTCGTTATCTCAACTTATATCTCGCCAGTGAGAAGCTGCCTCTTATTTCGATTTTAAAAACAATTCCTTTTTCGCCTTTGTACAGCGGGAACAATGAAACGAAAGTGGGAAAAGTAAAGTCACACAAACCGACCCCACCAATGCCTTGTTCGTCCTTTCATCGCTTCGTAAATTGAATTAGCTTTTGAATTGTTTGTGGGAATGTGCTGCCACAAAATAGGTTCTACGTAAGACTTCTCGTTGAATATATTTTTCCTTTGTTGAGGTTGTTTTCCTTTTTGATTTTGAAAAAAGAACACACTAGTGTTGCCCTTAGCGCTTGCCCATATTAGGTTCCTTTTCCAATTCATATAAACATATTTGAAAATGTAATTGAATATGTGTCGGCAGAACATGGAATATAGATATGCTCCCTCCGCTGGCAAACTCGGTAATATGTTCATTTTTAAACAGTATACATTTCAGAAATGGTTGAATGGGATTATGAACCATGCTTCAGATATATGAAATTGTATACTGGGGATGTACTTGTTATCTTGTTTTTGGTTGTTATATGTCTTTACCAAAGCCCCATGTGGTTGTCGAATTTTGTGAACTTTAACGCGTATTATGGTCGCCATCTAGATCCAGGATAAAAAGGATATAACGTTTAGTATTGGAAAATATACCCGCAATTTAATTATTCGGAATTGACGAAACCGGGACTTTAAAGCCAATTTGTTTCTAAAATAACGTTATAATATAGAGTCTTGTGGTGACACTACGATCTTCCTCAGCATCTTGGTGTAAAGCAATCTCATTGGCAAAATTGAGAGCACCAAGAAATAACTAGTCATAGACGTAAAGACTCTATCGTCGATGGTTCGATTCTGGGTTCCCAGTGTAATGCCGACCTATCTCTGTGTAGGTCCGCGACATGGTATGATAGGAGAAATCTTTGACTACGTTGCGGAACTTGGCGGAAGGGTGGACTAAATCTGGAAAATTGACATCATGATACCGTCTGAGGTAAAGAATTCCAGAGGTAAACTTGTCCTCCATTCGTATTTTCTGGGGACTATATCACTTCGTTCATCGAAGAAATTTAACGAAAGAAAATCCAAAAGAGAGAATTTGTACATTTTGAGGAGTCGAGTAATAACCACGGAAGGGGACAGTTGAGTTTGATCCTCCAGTTAGTTGAGTTTGATCCACCAGCCAGTAGAGTTTGAATTCGGTGCTCGAACAAGACGTTCGTATCTTTTGTAAACTAATTCTGCCACTCGTTGAAATGAAGAAAGCCATACACGAAGAAAAATAAAAGTTACGTTCAAACAGAATGTTCCTTGTTTATTTTGTAAATAAATTGTGTCTCTAGTTAAAGTGTGTATGATATCTGCCGACCGAGGAATGTCGTCGGGGAAATGTTTGCGGTCGAGCAAGCGTCGAACGCAACTTCCACAAACTATAAACAATGTTGTGGGCAGGGTTGATGATTCCTGACGTCGAGTAGCTGTCCACTCTGGTTGCATACAGTGAATCCGCAACATTCCGCCCGCCTTCGCCAATCATTGGCGAATCTTCTGGCTCCAGTGGTCCGGAGCTTGGTCGGGGGGTTCCTCCTCCAGTGAAAGGATACCGATTGCGCTCTCCTGTTCGTCGCTGGAGGCCATTTTACGTTGTAGTCACGGAGCTGGCCATGTGATCTGGGTTGGAGTTGTAAGCTCGCAACCCACGATCAGTGACCACGTGATGACTGGTGATTGGTCTCACTACATCGAGACACGTGGTGGTGACGAGTGCTGCGTCCATTGGCGCCCGTCTGAAGTTAGCGGTGGGCGAGATGCGGTCGTTTGCGTGTGAGACCGCAGCGATTAGTCGGATGCTGCGGTTGGGACTCGGTCGGTCCCTGGATACTGGGGAGCGCCGCCCGCTGGGTGGGGCATTGTGCGCTCCTTGGGCTATTGTGGTAGTAGCTGTGTGTTGCCTTGAATCTGGTCTCCGGGATAGACGTCGACAATGTCTTCTATTTCTCCTCTGATATGAGGTGCAATCAGCAGTCGTAGAGTCGACCAGTTCCTCTGGGTCGGAGTTGTAAATTCGCAACCCACGAGGAACGGCCATTTGGTGGTTGGTGACAGGACTGGTCACTTTTAAACGGAATGTTGTGATGGGTATTGCTCCTGTTGGCAGATGCAGTAAAGTATGATATCTTCGCTTGCATCGCGGGCACACCCTTTTCGAGAGGCAGTCGCGTATGAGGTGGCGACCCAAACAGTTGAGGCACAGTTTCTTCCTGCGTGCGACAGACTTCCGATGGACAGGAGTGAGGGATCGAAAACCCTCGCAAACGTAGATGTAGTTGTGTGCCCCACAGAACATGCATGGCGATTGTTTCCGTGGGGGCTCCGGCGCTGGTCCATGCATCAGGGCATGGGCCGGGTTGATCTCTGGGCAGGCGGCACTTCGGTCAGTGGCCTGTTAGTGCTCACTCTCTGGAATAGGATGCGGTTCCGTCTCTGGGCAGATGGCGCTCCGGTCCTGCTGATTCTCGCTCACTGGGGAGTGGTGTGGTTCCTTTTCCGCTGACTTGGTGGTGATTGCTTGCAGCTGCATTCGCCAATCATTGGCGAATCCGTTTGTTCCAGGGGACGGAGGCCCAGGACCTTTGTCTTCTGGTGATGCGGGGGTCTGGAGAGAGCCGTTCGCCCTGAATTGGTGAAAGATGAAGGATTGGTGACGACGAGAGTTTCGTCGCTGGTGTCCGGTACCCTGGGTCGCAGTTATGACCATTTGATCGGGGTTGGAGTTGTAGGTTCGCAACCCACGGTCAATGGCCACGTAATGGCTGGTGGTCAAAAGTACTGCGTCGAGACTTACCGATGGGATGCGGCCTTTGGCATGTGAGGCCGCAACGTTGAGTCCGGTGCGGCTTCTGCCACGGCACCGTCCGCGGGTCCAATGACAGGTGCGGACCCAGTGCCTGTTGGGCTGAGTGAGGTTGTGGCGTCTCTAACAGATACACACACAATACACAAGCAAATAGTGAAGAACACCGAATGAAATAAGAATAAGAAAATACATCAGAGCCATACACCATAGCGATAACAAAACAATTCACACCAGTGGAATATATTTGAGTTTAAAAATCGAATTCTATGCACGGCCAGTAGCCCGATGTGTTACGCATTGGTACAATTTTTGGTGATTCTAACTGTCATTGCGTCAGTTCGAATCACACGTTCTTCACTATCAATCCCAAACGCTATAAGGTACCAACTCTGCTGGATTACGGAGAGGCGTACTGGTTGGTGCTTGACTGTTCGCCGCCCGCCAAGCGGGGCATTGCTCTCTATCTCTATTAGGGTGGCTACATATGGTGGCGGTCGTCCTTGATGATCGTCATTGGCCGGAGGTTGGCCACCCGGTGTCCCGGTTAGGTTTCCTTTATTACTGTCAGTTGCTGCGAGACCGTCGGTTGATGGAAGATTTCCATCCGAGTAGTGCATCGAATTAGAATTGGCTGGGTCGATCGACATCACCGATAGGTTGGTGAATGCCAACTGCGGTTGGCCTGCTCCTAGGCCATCTCCTGGTGAATGTTTCTGCTGCTGCTGCTGTAGTTGATTTTGCTGATACGACTGGATATTAACCGGACTCTGTGGTTTGTCACGGTCAATGGTGACATTGTTGGTTACTGTTTCTGGGACAGTTGATGGCGTCTTCGTGAAATGCATTGGTTAGATCTGGCACGGATCTTGTATGTGCCATAGCTACTGCTTGCTCTTGAAGTGTTTTGTATATGCTGTTAGTGGTCGTTGAATTGTGTTCAAGGTGGACCAGTTCCTCTGGGTCGGAGTTGTAAGTTCGCAACCCACGAGGAACGGCCATGTGCTGCTGTGCCCCACAATATGTGCGCGGCATCGGTTTTCGCTGGGGCTTCGGCGTTTGTCCGAGTGTCGGGACATGGGCCTAGTGGAGCTTTGGGCAGGCGCCACTCTGGTCGGCGGCTGCTGATGCATACTCACCGGGAGTGTGTGCGGTTCTCTTCTATGTGCTGTCGGACTGAGGACCGCTGATGTCACAGGGGGCGGTTGTTGGGCATAATTGCCTTGATCGGCGTGGTTTGCCGTAATTGAGGAGACTGGGTCGAGAGCAACCTGAGCCTCGAGCAGTCTCGTTGATTTGATATCCTTGCCTTTTTCGGCGGGTTTCTTTGCAACGGGCTTCTTTCCTCCTTGGGCTGCATCAGATTTATCTTTCTGGTCTGTTGCTGGTGCACTGGCAGCTGCTGGTGCCTTCTTGATGAAATCAGCCTTCGTTTTTGGTGTCGCTTTAGCGGCAAGGGATGCTGCTGCAGTCGTTTTCAGGCGACCCCTTTAGCCAGCGATAAATAGTGCAACGCAGATGCATGTAATTAGCACCATCCACGTTGAGACTAATGCCTTAGCAATGCACTAAGTGCAAACAAAGGAACGCTGTCCTTTGGCAGGCATCTGGCGATACGGCAAACTATAATCGTATTCCCAGCATTTCCCTATTGACAAACAATCTTCAATTTTTGTTCGTCGCCAATAAACGAATTACCCGACACATACAAAGGCATGCAAGGGAGTCGTTTCTGCCACCGACCCAAGATACGATATACAATTTCCATTGTATAAAGTATCGCATCCCATTAGCAAATTTTGTTTTCCTAACGTCTATCATAGCGACCTTGCACAGCATAGACATAGATCATGAATCTCCTTTGTCTTTGCCGCTGCCTGTTTCGTTGTTCGACTGCCTTCGAACCCGTGTAAATAACATCGATCTGTTCGATCGCGCACACACACCACTGCACTGACAGAGTGCATTTCTGTGGCGGGCACACCTTTAAGAAAAAAGTTTTTTTCTCTCTTCCTTTTTCTTAACCCTAACCTAGGATGGAATTCAGGTCAGAGTTCTATCCTCGGTGAGTCTTATTCCATCCGCTGACCGCCACGGTCACGCGTCACTCCCGCTCCCAGCCGGCAGCGGAGACGCGTAAATACATCGCCAGAGTCGTATGGGTATTAGTGTTAAAGTATTTTCGTAAAGTTGTAAACGTAACAAAGCGCAGACGTGACGGCGATCGTGTCAAAGTTGGTGAAAGAATTAATTTAAATTTTGTCATTTTTATGTGTTGTTCGATTTTGATATACATTCAAAAATAAAGAATAAATCTAAGTGAAAGTATAAAGGCAACGTCGAATGTTA
The DNA here is from genome assembly GCA_963931805.1 of Microdon myrmicae. Classification (NCBI taxonomy): domain Eukaryota; kingdom Metazoa; phylum Arthropoda; class Insecta; order Diptera; family Syrphidae; genus Microdon; species Microdon myrmicae. The sequence goes on along the minus strand of OZ007496.1, from coordinate 62,188,708 downwards.
GTATCCAATAAGAAAATAGAACTGCAATAAAAGAACCCTTAATAATAGAATAAAAGTGTGTTGCGGATTCGCAGTCGAAACAACCGGCGAATTCGCAATATTTAAATTTGTGGCATCACCTTTAACAATATGTGGCATCACCTTTAACAATGTGTGGCATCACCTTTAACAATATGTGGCATCACCATTAACAATGTCAGCAATCAGCTGACATTTATGAATTCTGTTGGTTGTCATTTGACAACCATTGTTATGTTATGCTCTTCTTTCTCTTTTTTTGGTTAGCTGTCTTGGCAAACACATCGTTTTTTAATCTGTAAAACGCAAATGAATCATTTAAATAAAACGTAATATTTCATTTCATAAAGTCACATCTAATCTTGTTTGCATTGTATGGAAAAAGCGTTTTTGGGATTATCACCGGATAATCGAGGGTTCATTGGACTGCAACATTCATTCGAAAAAGGTAATCTTTTGTCCATAGACAACGAACTTAGCTTTTGCTTCCAGCCACGGAAACAACGTCGCTGCCCACCAAAGGAGCATCGTGTCCTCAACTCAACCCCGCCAGGAGACACCATCGTGTTCCAAACTCGTGTGTTCAGCGCTTGTCTGACACACAATCTCTTTGGCCAGGAGACATCATCGTGTTCCTGACCACGTTGTATTCCACGCTTGTTGGATACAAGTGTGTTATATTTTTACTTGACCGGTGTTTGTGCCTTTCCCTCGGCGTTGTACTGGGTGGAACATTTAGAGGAAGTTGTGGGGACGAGATAGAACTCTCCCCCATGCTGGCTTCGCGACTTCGTACCCCCACATATTTGCATTTCAATTCCTTGTTTTTTTTCCATAGCTCGGCAACCCATTTGCCTCGCTCAGTGTCTTTTTCGATGCTGCTTTCGTTGTTGGAGGCTTTCTGTTCTCGCGTCGCCAGTTATTTAAATTTGTTCCCTGTTCCAGTATAAGAAGCATTATTGGGAACAATTAATTCTTTCTCATTCTCATTAGACTTCAGCCATTTGGCTTGAAGATCCGGTTCAAGATTGGGCATTTCCGTAGCGGCATTTTGAATCCAGCCTCACTACCGTCCATTGTGGACAGTACAGTTAGTCTTTTTTTTATTTATATAAATGTTTTTTTTTCACAAGTTTTTACATATTTGGTTCCGTATGCTATGCGAGAACACACGCGCACAGGAACACTTTGTCTGCGGCGTCTTAGCACTGATTGGTTTTTAATTACGGTGCGTAGGTAAACGACATGCACTTAGGGTGCGTATGTACACGATACACAGTGTTTGGTTTAATAATTGCACTCACTTCACTTCGCTTACGTCTTCATCGGTCGATGGTCAATTTTGTACTGTTACCTTAAGTGTATACGAAAACGATGGAGGTCGCTCCGAAGGTTGATATGTAGGTGGTTTTAGCGTGCCACAACATCGTGTTAGAGCGCCGCCTAATATTTAAATTTAAGTGGACCATTTTAGGCTTCAGGATGTTTTTCTTTTTTTGATGATAATTAAAAAAAAAGAATTATTTGCCGTGTAGTGGTTCTTGGTTCATTCTGCACTTTTCAAGAATACTCTCTTCATTTTTTGAATTTATGTGGGATGTCAAAAACCGATCTGAATACGCATTCTAAAGAGTTGCCAGATCCCGAAGGTTTAAATGGTCCATAGTGTACTACTTGGTATGCAGAACTGCTGTATCGGCTATATAATACGTCCATACAGAAGACTGGGTTTCGTTTCAATTGCAAGATGCCACTTGGTAATAAGTTAAATAAGCAGATAAAAAAGGAGTGATATTTTCGTATTTATTGGGGTTGACTTCCAGTTAGTCAAGTTTCTCAGCAATTTAATTCTTTAGGAGATTTATACGTCAAACAACAACTTCTCACTATTACTTACGTATCTCATTGAAGTAGAATGGAAAATCTCCTGGAATCGAACAGTTTAGCCTGGATTTAAGGAACGACGTCCAACGATTTCGGAAAAGATGAGGACCACCTTTATCCCATTTACATACTCTAGCTACCCGAGAATAAACAGCCTGAAAATAAATTGAAATTAGCTCATTCTTATGGATCTAGATGTTCGGTGTTACCTTTCCGCAATTAATGTACTCCACAGCCGTTTCGCGGAAAAAGAAATACACAAAATCACCTTGTGTAAATGAACTTACAAAGTTTGGAGCTGAAAGAAGAAAGTATTAGAGATGTATATTTTTCTAAGAACTTACGATATTGAATTTTAAACAATTACCATTACGATATAATTATTATATTAAAGAAGAGTTTATTTATTATATTTAAACTTAACATACCATTTAAGCTCAAACTATCGTACTGTTCGGTTTGCAGAGGCTCTCGGTAAATGATAGGATCACTGCCACTAAAATCAGCTATAGTGCCGGTGTATAACTCGTTGTCTAAAATGAAGCGAATCCAAAAGAAGAAAAATATAATAACTCTAAAGTTTTATCAGGCTTATATGTCTATGCATTGATTTAAATTAATGTTATAAGAAAATGTTATTGGACTGCATTTTATAGAAACTATCAAGTATTTCAACTTTCACGGTGCACTTCACAACACCAAATCTTTCACCTAATGGGCACCATAGACAGTTTTGATTGAATAAAAGTAGGAAAGTAGAAAAGAAACGACATTTAACATTTTAATGAGTGCTAGACCCTCGTCTTTAACATCAAATTTTCATCATAGCCATTCCCACATTCGATCCTCTTACATCGACCATAGCTCATTCTATTTAATGTGCGCCTCTCTCGTCTGGTGGGCCTAAGAAAATTATAGCCCACTCACGCATGCACGAGACGACTAAATTACGGAGCGAGTCTAATGAAAACGGAGGTCCTCATTTGTGCCCGCTTTCGTGGCTGATTGCTTCAATTAAAAACGCAGTCAATTATTGAATTTCAAGAGACCGGGACAAATTAGAGCTAAAATATGTCGCCGGCTGTTGGAAGTGAATGTATCAGACTTGATTGGCATTTTCTTACATCGAGGTCACCAAATGTCGGTGACTAATTACATGACATGGGAACTTTTCCATCAATCTGAAGCTCTGTCGATTTTTCGGCTTTCCACTCGGCCAGATTTTTTGGAAGGTGGTCGTTGCCACCTATTTAATGTTTCAAGAGATCACGAATAATAAACAGCTCCGAAGTATTTTCTCTCTTCGTAATCCCTGTTTTTTATTTTTGGTATTTTAGTGACAGACACAGCTCGGTGCATATGTCGGATGTAAAGTACGCTGCGGTTATTGTAAGAACAAAAGCACAATAAATCACGCATTGTTAATGTTTATTTGATTACACTTGTGCGACATTAAGTATCCGGTTGATGTTGGCTGTTTAAAGGCAAACGACTGTCGTGTGCTCGTCACCATTTGGACACACGAATGTCTACAGCGTGGTCGGTGATAAATTCAAATGATGTTGCGCAAAATTACATATTACACATGCTGTGCCATGATATCGTTGCTGTTACAAATGATAAAGATCAAGCGTTTCCCCTTTTCAAGTAGTCACGGGTGAAATGATGTTCTAACCCTAAACGAGAGTGCAATAACAACTGCACCAAATCTGTTGTACTTAAGTCAATAAGATATTTAAAAGGATAACAGTGTGAGCAAGTATGGTTTGCATCATTGTGATTAAAAAGTGAATGGACTGTTTTCGAAATTGGGATACGAATGGGGATGATCAGTGTTTTATTTTTTTAGTATCCATTTGCGATTTTAATATAATTGTTCTTATATTAATTGATTGCCTCTTCGTAACCCTTCTAAATTATGCAATAGCTCTTTTTTATGCATTTCAACGTAAAATTGTTTTTAAGGCTGACAATAATATTCAGATTATTTATAAGGGCTGTAGTTGCGTCCAGAAAGAAGCAAGAGTCCGTAGCGTCCAAGCAAGAGGTAAGAGGTTGTATCCAGAGCGTCAAACCAAGTGGTAAGACGCTATATCTAGAGCGTCCAAGCGAGATGTACGAGGTTAAATCCAGAGTGTCCAAATAAGTGGCAAGAGGTTTTGGCGGATTTTATCTATGTGTTTGAAGGTGAGGTGTTCCGCCGAACACTGTTCTCCAGAAACACAACGGAGCGAACACGGTTGCAAATGAAACACGATGAAATTTTGTTTTATTTTAATTTTTATTTTATTGTTATTAAATTTTGTTTCTATTAACACATCAATTAATACGGGTTTAACAAACACTCGAACGCCCGTGGCGAATTTAAAAGAAATATTTCAATGTCTAATGTTACGTGCGGTTTCCGCCACCACCATCATTTGATAATTTGTATGTAATATAATTTGTTTTAAAATAGTATGACGGTAAGGTGGTGGAGGAGTTGCACGATCCACAAGTGAGTTTTCGAACACGCCCCGATTCGGGTGTGGATCGTGCAGCTCTTCGAGTTCGAATTCGGTTTTCGGAATGGACGTTGAGGGGGAGCGAGAGAGAAACAACAGGTTAATGTTTTGGGGAATACGGTTTTGGAATTCCGTTTTTGGTTGATTTTAAAAAAACAGAAAATACGGTTGTCCCTGATTCCGTTGATCGATTTTTTGGAAAGAAGAGAGGAAGCCCGTGCCTAGTTTGTTTGAGATTAAAAGTAAAGATGAAAAATTGAAAAGTAATAAGAGTATTTTCAAAAATACACTAGATTCCCAAAAGTGTTTAAATTGTTTGTTACATTTTAAATATATCTCATAATGAATTAAAATTCTCAGTGTCAGATTCTTTCAAGTGATTCGGTTTGGAAAATTTACCCTTCATATAAATCCTAATTCAGATATGACCCGAGTGTGAACGTTCGAAAACAGCAAACTATATTTTTTGTACAGTGTCTCGAACATCTATTTGTAACTAAATGCTGATCACTGTCCTGGAGAGCTGTTTATAAAATAAAAAATTGTTTCAATGGTGCCCATGGAAATTGAAGAGCTTCAATATATGATCTATAGATTTTAACAAAATCATTCACCATTGAAAGGACCAATCTGGCTTAGAGCGGGAACACTGTACATTTCTGACATTATCGACAAAGGACCGAGGTCTATGATTTGACTGCGGAACTTCTGGGAGAGCTGCTGATCGAATTCACCAAAACTACAGGTATCATTTAAATTACAATTAATTTTCTGTGACAAATGCATCAAAACTGTCACACTAACACACAGATTAATACTTTGTTCCTGAGTACTGTATTGGTATCGTTCGATTGATTTCGGAATGCCCCTGCGCATATATTCGTAATGTTTATTAATTCAATTGAAATGTCAATCACTTAATGTCTAATACACAGATTGATATTTTGTTCCTTAGCACTATATTAGTACCGTTCGGTTGATTTCGGAGCTGCACTTGCGGATATATTCGTAATGTTTATTAATTCAATTGATAGCGCGGCGCGGACCGACTTCCTCGTAGGGTTTCTCCGTGTGGACTGTAGCCACTTTCTCTGGGGATGATCCTATTCAGCCCATAGTTGTCTTTCTCTCCTTTCGCTTTCCCTGGTGGTGATTTTCTCTCATTCGAGAATCTCTCCACCAGTGTAGACCGCGCTCACACATACAGACGCGGAGGTTATTGTCTGCATGCTGTAGATCACTCTGTGAACGTCAAAATTTCACTCCTCCTGTTTAGGCGAAGTACATTCCGGCAGGGATAAAGGTTTTGTCGGCGGATTGGTTTTCCGGCAACTCGCTTATCGCCGGAGATGTGATGTTTGCCGACATCTGGCGCCAACTGTTTGTGTATATCCAGTTAATGGGTCGGCACACAATTTCTATGCTGGGTCATGTCCTTCGGTCGTGCAGGCGTAGGAAAATTGTTAAGGACTTGTGGCCCATGTATCTGTGGATACGTGGAGTTGTTGACTCCAGGATGAATGTTACCTTTTATTTCAGGTGGAAGGGAGGACTTTTGAGGACACATGTCTGTGGGCATGGATATAGGTGAGTATGTTCCGTGGTGGAACGACGTCATCTTGACCTATAATGGTTTGTGTGGTTCGTAGAACCGCCACAGGGTTATATCCAGAGCGTCCAGCAAGCGGTAAGAATTTGTATCCAGAGGGTCCAATCAACTGGTAAGACGCTATATCTAAAGTGCCCAAGCGAGAGGTAAGAGGTTAAATCCAGAGTGTCCAAGTAAGTGGCAAGAGGTAATATCCAGAGCGTCCAGCAAGCGGTAAGAGGTTGTGTCCAGGGTGTCCAAGCAAGTGGTAAGACGCTATATCTAGAGCGTTCAACCAAGAGGTCCGTTGACGTGAATTTGAAATTTGACGCTTAAATGGCGTCCCTTTCTGGCACCGACGCATTGTCAGCTGGTGGATGACAGCTGGCGAATGCTACCGTACTAGAAATCTTTGCTATAGTACAATTGCGAATCCCCAACATTCCATCCGATTTCGCCAACTGTTGGCGAATCATTCTCCGTGAACGGGGAGAAACCTGATGTCGAGGTTCTGATTGATGACAGTGAGGCGATCTGGTGGTCGGTGACGGTGTAGGTTTTCTCGACTTGGGTGGGGTGGGGACGTTTCCTTGAGATGGATGAGGTCGCTGGTGATCCCAGGAGTGACAGTTGTTGAACGGATGACAATTAGTTACGGATGGAGGCCGCCCGCAAAGCGAAACGCTGCATGTGATAGCGGTTGATACTGATAATCTTGGTCTTGGGCAGGAGCTCGGCCATCCACTGCCTTGAGCGAGGTGGAATGCATTGAAGAGATCGACCTCCGACATATCATCATCATCATCGTCGGCACTACAACCGGGATCCTGTCTTGGCCTTATTTAACAAATCTCTTCACTGGTTCCGATTTCGAGCCGATGCCACCGTTTGCCGGGCAGGCGCCTTCCATACAACGGACACATCAGAAGCCGCCATCGGGGACTTCAGCAGCAGCAGCCACCTCTATGCCGGCGACGATGTGAGGATAAGAACCCTAAATATATATATCATCATTATCATCATCTGCACTACAGCCGTGATTCGGTCTTGGTTTTATTTAGCAAGTCTCTCCGCCGGTGCCGATTTCGAGCCGATGTCTTCCAGAGTGCATTGAAGAGATCGACCTCCGACACATCATCATCATCATCATCGGCACTACAACCGGGATCCGGTCTTGGCCTTATTTAACAAATCTCTCCACCGATCCCGATTTCTAGCCGATGTCATACAGTTTGGCACTCCCAGTCTCCGGGCGCCCTGGCCTACACCATTCCCCTATCGCAGACAAGGTCTGCCGCGCTGTCTTCTTCCATACATCCTACCACAAAGGACTTTCCGGGCAGGCTCCTCCTTGCTCATTCGAGCTAGGTGTCCCGCCCACCGGAGTCTACGAAGCTTGATTTTTCTTACAACATTAGCTTCACGGTAGATCGCGTACAACTCATGGTTGTACCGTCTCCGGAATCGCCCCCCTTCAACAATTCTCCTAAGACCTTCCTCTCGAACGCGGCTAAGAGTTCAGAGTGCCTTTTATTAAGCACCCAGGTCTCGGATCATGGGTTTATACAGTAGTAGCTTGGATGTTCTGGATAAATTTCACGATTTAAAGAGCCTTGATAGACCATAGTAGGCTTTATTGGACAATAGTTTCTCTAGTTGTAACGCCACGGATTGCTTTCTCCGACCGTCCCCTTGTCGGAGTCCATTAAAGTCCATCATCTGCCTAAGGGTGAATATCTGATCAATCGCTGTTTTGCCCGGGATGAAGCCACACTGATATTGATCAATGATGATTTTCGCGTCAGGATTTGGTGGCGGCAGCATTTGGTCTTGATTTTGCACGACTTCCGGCACAACTTATCACCAATACTGCGTTTTTTAATTGGGTGCACGAGGTCGTGTTTTCTCTGAGTGGTGGAGATAGAATTTCCTCGTGCTTCCGTGGTATGCCTTAGTGCTTATGAGTAGGTGAACTCCCCGATACCCCTTGATCGTCTCTCGCCCTTGCGATGATCCTGCAGACGTGAGGTGTGTTCGAAGGTCGTGTCGCGCAGGTGGCCGATGGTGGCCTGGTCCATGAACCTCCAGTATGGCCCCTGGAATCGATTCCGACGAAACTTTCCAATGACGTGGTGGGTGCTGCGGTTGTTAGCACCCATCTCAAGTGAGTAGCCATGAGGTCAGAGCTTTCACTTTACCTTAAGCCTTCGAGAATGAGGGCGGGGTGGAGAATTGCTCCAATGTGAGGTCTACTCTGTCGCCGGAGGCGATGTTCGGATCTGCCACGTCCACATCCACCACAAATTTAGAGATCCCATGGCGTTGTTTGTGATGATGGCACGTACCCCGAGAGGCGCGACAAGACGAAGGGTTTCAATGTCCAACGTTGGGAACTGTGGAGGGGAGGGGCGACGGCGATAGTTGCTTGCGCCTTTGCAGTAAGGCAGCAAGTACTCCCTACACCGTAGTTGGGAACGGACAATGCTTGCCACCGGAGGCGCAACCGTCGGGCGAGGGATTCCGATATTAGTTGGCGGTAGAACCCGGGTCCACCAGAGCACGAACTTCAACCTTCCGTTGGAGTTCCGATTTAACGATGGCTCGAGCGGGCTTGCCGGCATACCCTGCTGGAGCGGCAGTCATGTAGCGGATGGCGACTCAAACAGTTGTACCACACGCTCCTTTGGTTTGCAAAGGACTTCCTTCGCAGACGGAGATGTAAAGTGAGGCCCGAAGACACAATATACAACATTCACAAAGAAAATTGGATCATGGGCTCGACAGCTGATGATGAATGGCCAGGCCCTCGGATCTGGCGAAGGCATCAAATTGCTCGGCGTCACGGTCTGCGGGAATGTATCGTGGCATAAACACGTGTCGAACATGATGAATGCGCATCAGTTCACGTTGAAAGTGGACTTCAGGCGCACAAATAAATGTAGAGTCATTCTTTAGCCGAACCACACGACTGTGGAATGTTCTGACTGCTCATGTGTTTCCCCGTCGTTGTGATCTCCAGACATTCAAGACCAATATACATCGACACCTCCTTTCCTTATCCACTTCCTCTTCATCCGCTCGCATTGTGGTCTGTCATTTAAGGGTACTTCAAAATCCCCTTTCTGTTTTTGAATGAAACAAATGCTGCTCAAGATATAGAATTGATGAATTCGACTTTGGGTGAACATTCTGTGAGTCATTTAATAATAAAAAAGTGGTTTGCAATATTTCGTAAGGGAAATTTGAGTCTTGAGGACGCTCCATGTCCAGGTGTAGTAAAGAAAAATTTGACAACGAGGAACTTCCAGTTTTACTGTATGTAAATCCATTTGAAACTCAAAAAGAGGTTGCATAAGAGTTAGGAGTTTCTCACCAAGCAATATCACTTCGATTACAAATTGGGTTGTACCACATGAAATGTCCGATTTTATAGTAAACATTTAAAAGCCAATATTTTTTTCCGTAAATTTTTATTCAATCAAAATAGGATCCGTTGCCACCTATGACACGCTTCCAACGTGATACAAGTTCAATTTTTTCTCTTTCGTAGAAGTGCTGACTTTTTGAATGAAATCTTCAAGGGCTTTATGACCTCTGCTCGGTTCCGGAAGACCTTCTACCGGCAAAATGAATCCAGATTGCGGAAAAGAAGGTGGTCCGCTAGGGAAATGTCAGGAGAACGATGGACGCGGAAGAATTTCAAATCCCAATTGCAACAGTTTTACACTGTCACTTATAAGGTATGGGGTCTAGATTGTCATGCAAAAGGATCGGGCCGTGCCTATTGGCATGTATGTCTATTTCCTCACAATATTTGATAGGCTTTATGGTTTCTCTTGGTTGAAGAAATGAAAAGTGGATTGGTCCTTTTGATGTCCACCAAATTGTCACCATTACCTTTTTTGGGTGAAGATCGGGCTTGGAGGTGTGTTTTGGTTTTTCACCTACATCCAATTACTGCCAAGGTCTGGGTGGAACGGGAAGTATGGTGCACCGGCGTACGACGCTGATTCACTTCACTCCCCATCACGAAACGAAGACCGCAGTTGTCACTTCACTAAATGAAACCGAATACCATCGAAGGATCGTCGAGGAAAGAAGAAAACACCAGGATACCACTGCACAGAAAATAAATCACACAGATTCACTTTGTTTTTACCGTTTATTATTTAACTTGCATGCCTGACATTTACATATAGTGATTTCCGGATTCCCAGTCATCGAACACAGCAATTCAATTCATCTGCCTATAGAAAGTAAGTTTTATATAGATTTTGGAACACAAATCTTATTTCAAACATTGTTGTGGGAAACGGTTATTAACTTATTTTACTCTAAAAATCCACAGAAACGCAATTGCTACCGGATCAAGTCGGAGTCTGAACACCCTTAAACAACGAACACTTAAAACTCACGACTGCGCTCCTCTCGTGTGGAATTTTGACTCGTGTGGCGATTGACAGTTAAACTGGTTCGACTCCGCGAAGGGACACACTCATCACAGGGGATGATGAATGGATGATGAGCGGCTCGTCCGATCCGTTCGATGATTAGAATAAGACTCAGCGATATTAAATCGTTATCAATAGAAATTCCACCAGTGAAACCGGCTCACTCAAATTAAGGTACACATGTATGTGTGTGCATTGGTTCATTCATGGGATGAAACCATGAAAACGAATCTAAAACAAAGAAAGGGCAAAATGCGCATCCATGCGATGTAAGTTCGGCTAAGCAAACAAGCCGAATCTCATTGGATGCTAATTGTGTCTTTGTTTGCTCATGCCTCGAGGTCATGAGGAATGGATCCAGGGAAATTAAAAGACAAAGGGACCGTATAGATCGTTGTCTAGGATGTGCGTCGCGGCTAAATAAATAGACGACGATGCATCGAAGAAATGGTGTTAAAAGAAAAGATGGGACGAGGGCATCATAAAAGTCTTAGATGAGTGATTGCCTTGTGTAAATAGGCGAATAGCCGTTCGAAAGAGGTGCTAATGCATTACAATACTTTATACAAGGAGAATTGTATATCGTATCTTGGGTCGGTGGCCGAAACAAATCCCTTGCTTGCATGTGTATATGCAGGAAAATTCGTTTGTGGGAAACGGATTCTATATATACATTGTTTATGCTTTGAATTCAATCCGGCGGCTATGCGCGAAGTTGATGATTGTTTGGAGATTCAAACAAAGAAACATTTCTGGGTAATGTGCTTGCAGCTGTATCGATAGTTGCAAGTTATTGCGAAGCAATTCAGATGGTTACACAAAGACGGTTTGTATAACATCTATGCCAATTGTATATGGCATCTAAGGCGACTCAAGTGTCGAACTCTAGTGTAAGTGTTTACACTAAACGAGAATTCGGTTCTCGATCGCTAATGCAGATATGCATTGATGCCTGCATGAATGCCCTTGTGGGAGAAATTCTTCACAGGAATTCCTAGGTATTGCGTATGTATGATTGGGATCTGTGATAAATTTGGATAGAATTCTTATAGGGAATTTTTGGATTCGAATGAATGTATGAAGGTAAGAATTCTTTTCCAGAAGCTTTTAAATAAATAAATTTGATGTTTGATGCGTGATGCATTTACGGGAGCTTTTGCGATTGCATTAGCAGAAAGTTATGATAGCTGGGTTGTAGTTATGGGGGTTCTTCGGGTAACTGTACAGTGGGGATTGGCGGAACCGCCACAGGTCTCTTACGGTTATCATACAGAATCCACTTTTCATCACAGGTGACTATCCGGTGCAAAAACGGTTCAGTTTGGTTTCTTAATCTAAGAGATCCGCAGATTCCCAGGCGCCGTAGTTTTAAGGACCCGTTCAGTTCATGAGGTACCCACTTATCCAGTCTCTTTACCTTTCCTATGAGAGAAATGGGTCGACTTATTGTCGTTGGGGATACTCCCAAGCTTTGTGCAATCTCCCGCACCGATTTCGTTGAGTCCGCATCCACCGTTGCTCTTAACCCTTATGTCAATGACCAACTTTACCGACAGTAGTCAATGACCGGGTACCCGGGTACCCACATATAGAAACATTGTTTTAACAATGTTAAAACAAATATTTTGCAATAGATTTTAATTTGTTTACCAGAAACAAATATATTGTGAATATTTTATGTATTTTATATAATTATTTTTTATAAATATAAAGAATTTTGACTATCTGCGGCTACAAAAGGCCTATTGAAATCGGCGCAGAGCAAAGTCAGGATCGGCAGGTGTGTAACAAATTCAGTTATACCTGTTAGAGGGATCTCGAGTATTCGGTTGACGAATAACTTGTAGGGTCAACTTTCTATTTATAGCTTGCGAGTTTATGGTAAAACCATTCGAATCCGGCATTAGAGAAAGCGTGGTTCAGTCAGCGTCCTTTGTGCATCTGAGCATCTTCAAAATAACGACTTTGTTGACACGTGCCCAATTCAACAGGTAATAATATTAAAATTAATATTGTTAATGTATTTAATAATATTAAATAATTTTGTTGTTGTATTTTTGTTTTTAGATTATGTAATGCACAACGTGATGCCTACTTGAATAGCGTGTGTGGTGAATCTGACGACGAGAGCATAAACCTTTCTGATAGTGATGACGATGATTGGATTCCTGACGAGCGAAATGAAAACGAGGTATCTGATAAGGAAAAATATTGCGCGGACGAAAATGATACAACTGAAGCAGCTATTGACGATTCTGAAAGCGAAGATGACAATGATACGAACGGAGATGTCGACGCAGTTTCAACTCCAGGTAAAAATAATTCTTTTCATTTTATTTATTAATTTTTCATGCACAACGCGTTCTTATTATTTTTATTCTTTTTTCTAGATTCAACTGGACGTACGTTTGTCGCGAAAGATAAAACTTTATGGCAAAAAACACCTCCTAACACAACTCAAACTCTCCGTCACAATATTGTGAGACAAAGAGCTGGTCCCCATTGCTCGACCGAAACACTCTCAGCGACTGAAACATTAAAAAGGATTCTTACTCACGAAATAGTGGATTTGATTACTCGTTACACTAATCAGAAGGCAGATCTAGTTATCCGAGAGTGGAATACAAACAATTCAAATCGACCGTCGAGAACGTGGAAAAATGTTAATGATCAAGAGATGTATTCGTTTTTTGCAATTCTAATTGCAGCAGGGGTCAATAATGGAAACAAAGACCATACTACAGAGATGTGGAAAACATCATCATTCCCTTTATACAGGGCCACAATGAGTATCAATCGTTTTTGGAATATCTTACGTTTTATCAGATTTGATGATGCGCGGACACGAGAGGAACGGTCCAGAGAGGACAAAGCAGCTCCAATTAGTGAGATCTGGGCGATGTTGAATGCAAATTTGTCCGCTCTGTACCGGCCCGGCACAGAACTTACCATCGACGAGCAGCTGTATCCGTACCGTGGGCGAACCAAATTTACGCAGTATATTCCATCAAAACCAGCCAAGTATGGTATCAAAGTGTGGTGGATTTGTGATGCTGAAAATGCATATCCTCTGAAAGGCATTATTTACACCGGGAAAAGTGGCAATGTTAGGGAAAAAATCAAGGTGAAAATGTTGTCAAAAAATTAGCAGCACTGTACAAAGGGAGTGGAAGAAATATTTCTATGGACAATTTTTTCACGACGTTACCGCTCGCGAAGCTTTTATTGTCGTGGGACTTGACTGTCGTAGGAACCTTACGAAAAAACAAACCCTATATTCCAAAGGAGATGGCTGCATCAAAGTATCGTGCAGAATTATGCACACTGTTCGGCTTCCACGATAAAACGACGATTTGTTCGTATGTGCCGAAGAAAAATAAAGCAGTTATACTGCTTTCGACGATGCACTCGATCATGGCAGTCGCTGACCACGCACAGAAAAAACCCGAGATTATTTTGCACTATAATCGGTACAAAGCTGGTGTTGATACAATGGACCAAATGCCCGGCAGATACACGACACACCGACGGACGAATAGGTGGCCCTTGGCAATGTTCTTCAATGTCCTCGATGTCAGCGCACTCGCGGCGTTCGTCATTTATAAAGAGAACAACTCCATGCTGCCGAAAAAGACGAACGCCCGACGTATGTTTTTGCTCCAATTAGCAAACAACTTGCCCTGCCAAGTATTCATGAACGCTCGGAAAATGTTCAAATCATGAGGCATTACTCAACAAAACTTGCAATCGAGTCCATCATCGGCAAGGTTCAGCCACTCGTGCCGACGACCCAGACAGCATGTCCGCCCCTGGATAGTACAGGAAGAAAAAAGGTCACTGGTTGTTGCCACATTTGTTTATCGCAGGCTCTGAAAAAGCGACGAAAAACAAGAAAGGCGTGTCGGCAATGTGAAATGCCGGTTTGCGACGAACACGCAACTACGTTGGTTGAATGTAATGCATGTCACAGAAGTCCTTCTGAATAAATTTGTTTGTTAATTTAAATGCATTTTTATTGTTTTTCATTAATTATTAGTTATTTAAATAGTTAATTATCAATAATTAATTATTAATTAACTATTTAACATTCAATTTTGCATCATTCTTCATCATTCTCAATGCTTTTTAAATGGGGTACCCGGGTACCAGGTCGTGGCTCAGAATACAATTTTTTAAAATGTCAATTTGAAAGTAAAAAAATATTTTTTTTTCATTGAAATTTCGTAATTATCATTCAGAAACGTTTGAATGGAGATGATCTAAGACATGGAACCGCAATTCGTCTACTAGGCCGAGCAATCGTGAAATTGCGACGAAATGGGTACCCGGGTACCTGGTCATTGACACAAGGGTTAAAATATCGTCGTCAGCTAACGTTTCCGGCTTCCCACGTGGTTCATTTTCGAGGCTGAATTCTCCCGAACGGAACTTTGCAAACCAACGTCGAATAGTGCGTTCGTTTACCGCTACATCCCCAAAAGCGTCATTAATGCCTTTCATTGCCAATGACGCATTATGCCCCATTTTAAATTCATAAAGGAAGAGGGTTCGAATTTGAACTGCCGACAACATGGTAAACAATTCCTAGAAAAAAAAAAACTGCACTTGTAACGAACCCTAAAATGCTCACACAGCAAGCACACTTTTACTTTATAAAAAAAGAAAATAGATTCCTCATAAACTAACGGAAGGGGAAAAAAACGAAAAGGTGACGTCTGTATGAATTCGCTTTCTCGATACAAATGAAAAAAATTTTTGCAGAAAATGGTGACAGGTGATGATAAGTGGATTTTGCACGACAATCCTAAACGCAGAAAAGCATAGGTTGATTCAGGTTACCCATCAACACCAGTTGCAAAACGGAATATCCATGCCAAGAAAGTGTTACTCTGTGTCTGGTGGGATGGGAAAGGTCAAACTGTTACAGGTGAACGTTATCAGAACCCAATTGATGGAGTTAAGGAGATTAAAACCATTTAGGGGCCAAGGAAGGCGCAAAGAGAAGTTGCTGCATGACAATGCTCGTCCACATACAGCAAAAACAAAACCAGGAACTAATTTTCTACTTAGGCTGGGAAGTGGTCCAGCATGCAGCATATTCTCCACACTCCTGCTCCTTCTAATTACTACTTATTCAGATTGATGTCGTCTTATTTGAAAGCCCAGTGGCTTACGGAAGTTGAAGATGTGCGAAAATCGCTTGATCACTATTTTGCTTCGAAACCATCAAGCTTCTATCGGTATTCATTATCTACACGATAAGAGACAAAAAACTATATATTAGCAATGGCGAATATTTCGATTGTTAATTCTTGTGTAAGTATCTTTTCCAATAAAGTTGGATTTGACAGAAAAGCCGAGTTTCTTCTCGCACACATATAAAATTTATGACTAGATTGAAGACTAATGTCAAAGTTAATATGAAAACTAAATAAACAAAAATATAAATTAAAGTCTTTTTTTATTGCCCTAACGACAACAAAGAATCCCTTTTCTATTTAGAACAAGCAGTGAAATGTGTTTTTATCTTCTGCTGATAGGGATCTCTAATGTTAACAATTCATTAACAATTCTTCCCTGATTAATTGCTGTCAGGACTATTTGACATATTTGTTATCCTATAAAACACATCTTCAAGGATGTAGAATAATTAATGTATTCAAATTCCTGTCAAATAAAGGAGACACTATTAGGTCACTCCTACCACCCCTCCCATATCGTCTTAAGGGCCCTTGATCCTTCCCTACGGGCAACAGTTGTTCTCTCGTTCAAATACAAGTTATAAAACGATAATTTTTCGTTGAGAACAAATTGGAAACACAATGACAAATATCAAAAATATTGTAGGTTACCAGAAGTGTATGGTGTCTTACCCGCAAAAACCGAGGTAGAGTTGTGCTTCGGATCGTAGGGACAGACCGCCTGTCCACTCTTAGTCTCCTCAAGTGAGTAATTGTTTGCATTTATGGAATAATAAGTACATTCGGGTCGAAATGAATTTGTACCGCAAACAAGCAGTTTTCCTGGCGATGTCACTATCAAAATCCGTATATAATTCTGGCAAGCCTCCTGAAATATAAATAGAACACAAAATTAGTTCCAACTGCTGCTGTTGTGTGGTGCATAAAAAAAACATAGAGAAAAAAAAAACATTTTAAGAATGTGATAAAATTCTATTATACTATTTGTACCCTTCCTGCAGAGCTCTTCGTTCTAAGTTATTGTACACATATAACCCGACAAACCAAGCGGCAGGATGTGAGAGCATAACTTTTATTAAAAGCCAAATGGTTGTGTGTCTATGGAGTTTTCAATTTTCCAAGCGATAACTACAACTGCTCAGTATGAGATTTTTCTCCTTTTTTTTCTTTCTTATTGGAATTTTTATAGGCCGCGTTATGCTGTAACAAAGTAGTCTCATTAATTTTACGATGAAATATGGCTTATGGCTGATGTTTAAAGTTGAAATTGTTGAAGTTGCGACGGGCTTGCGGATGGAGGACGACCTCGAAAATGGATTGATCAATTTCGTAGGGAAAAATATGTTCAATTTAATTTAGCGTTTTCCAGTAAGTTAATTCAAAGTTCCGGTATCATATTCTACAAGAAGTTCTAAAGGACTCGTAACTTGGTGGAATAGACTAACCCTCGGCTGCTTTTCATTAATAACTTTGGTTTTGAAAAGTAATATTTTATTGTATAGATATGAACTTGTAAATGTATAGATCATGATGAATGGTGCTCGATAAATTCAAATGACAGGACGATAACTGATGTCATTATGTGTGTCTCTGAATTATGAGTACAATTCCTACTACTAATAAAAATGTTATCCAAATCAAATCAATTCAGGAAATGGTGCTTGACCACAAGACGGCACCAATTATCCAATCACAAGAAGATAAATAACTCTGGGAACCGTTTAGGTATTCATTACTGATGTGAATGGTGTGGACAAAAACTCCCGGTACTTTTTGAGTTTCGCGGGCTACATAAATCGGGTTTTCAAAAAAGGGATTATCTGTTTGGTACAGATGTTTCTGTTGTAAGTTGAAATTTGCAGTCATTTATTATGATTGGTTTATTTTCAACAGTAGAAAAGATAGACGCTTTGGCGATTATTTACTTTCAAAAACGCAGAATCGCGTTATTTGTATTTAATTTTGCTTTAAAAGTGGAATAAAATGCCCCACGACATGGTTACTGGGGCTTTACTTGATTAAGACAAGCGTTTACGAGTGGTGCTGCAAATACTTCAAAAACGACAGAGAAACTATAAAGATGACAGTCGTCCTGAACGACCTGGTACATCCACAACCGACGAAAATGTCGAACAAGTGAAGAGAATGATTAGAGGATCATCTAAAAAAGTCTATCTTCGAAAATTCGGGCGCAATGCCACTGAATATTTCAAAGTAGAATCAAAATAGCTGAAAAAGAAGCAAACTATTAAGTGAGAATACGCCGGGGTGGTCGGTTGCATTCCTGTTTACATACATACATAAACTCGTCTACAGGATTCCTGTTTAATCCATTAATAAGACCAAGCGGAAGGACAATCGGTATTTTTAAGATACACACAAATTACTGGTGTGCACAGAAAACAAAAGATAAAAGGAACGTACGTTCCTGTACAAAGAAAACAGAAATATTATATTTAGGGTGGTACCTTTTGAGTTGGCGGCAATTCAATTATCACCTTTTGCTTTTGAAAATGTTTGCTGTTGGGTTGAGTCTGGTGGTGATGGCGGCATGATGCTGAAATTTGCTTTTATTGCCCTGTCATAAATTGTAGCTGGGATGCGGTATTCAAATGCATGGAATGAAAATACGGCGGCAATTGGAAAAATGGTTCTCACACACATAACAATGGCTAGGATGTGGCATTCAAAGGACTGGAAAAGGCGGCAAATGGCTCAGTATGTTCTCATAAACATACTCATGGCGGGGACGTGGCATTGAGACGAATGGCGGCACCGCACAAATGGTTCCGCATGCTCTCATAAACAATAGGTATGACTTCATGAGGTTGATTGAAAAACTAGGCTCGAAGGAAGTTTGTCAAACTCGACTATACCATCGAAGATCTGTGGCTGATCTTTGCCACTTATACAGATATTACCATGGTGCCGGCTCGTTGAAGAAGCATGATATTACTTCCAGGATTTCGGTTTATTTGTGCCCAAGGCAATCCGATAGACCCCATCAATCTGCAAGTCAGCTCTCAGCGGTACGTACATAACGCCAACTCAATTTCGGATTCATAGATGAAAAAAGGTTGGGGAGGAGTAAAATATTTTGCAGCTTTCCACCTTGGACTTGGCGATATTCTCATTCCCGCCAACCGTGACGCCGAATACATTCACATTCTTCTTAGATTTAATGACCTGGTCATTTATCACAAGTTGTGACATTGACGATGAATTTTTTCTTGTAAACATTGTATACTGCGTCTTCGTTGCGTTGAAGTCGAGGAAATTTGCCTTTCCCCCTTGTGGATTTTATATAGATCCAAATTCAGGGAGTGGACTGTGTGGGTGTTTTTTTTTTTGGACTAACGCGTACACAAAGGAGTTTTTGAAGTGTCCTTGTTTAGCTTGGGCTGTATTGGAAAGCGGACCGATTAAATGTAATTAAACACTATGTATTGGGTTGGGGGATGGGAACGAACATACAGGGCAAAGTCTCTGCTTTCAACCCGGCGAAGGCCAGGACGATCCTTGTCCCTGTTCAATCCAAGTTGACATGCAGTCTCCACGTGACACCCCTATGCTATTCTGGCTCCCGCCAAATAGTGAACCAATGCATGCAGCGATATCCTGAGAAAGGTTGGCGCAAGGCTAATAACCTTGCCCGGAAAAACAAATTATTATGTACAATTTAACAAGTCTCGGATAAGGATCGGAACTGGATGATATCGGCTCGAAGTCGGGACTGGTGGAGAGATTTGCTAAATAAGGCCAAGGTCGGAACCCGGTTGTAGTGCCGATGATTTTGATGATGATGATATTTTGGGTTTTCTTTTCCTTTATTGTACTTCGTGATCTCTATTGCTATGTTAAAACCAACTCTCGTGATTTCCCTTAGCTCTTTGTTAGTTGGTTTATTTGCTTTTATTCATGCACCTCTCGGCTGAGCTTAATCCGATATTCTCAATTCATTATAAATATCCCAACAACTCTCGTCAAGAGTTTCCCCCAACTTCACGGGCTTTGATGTCTTCCTTCTAGGTTTTAAAGTGTTAGTGCGGATTCTAATTTTTAAAAAAGAATTACTTTCTATGCAGACCTTATATGCCCCATTTTAAGTACAGTCTTTATTAGTTCTTTTCTTTTGTTTTTTTTTTTTAATTTCATTTCTCTCGAGAGAGGCGAACTTATAGCGTCGAGTGGGCGCCCCGAGATTTCACCAAATAATTGTTGCAGTTCTTTTTGAACAGTTGCAGAATGTAACGCTCGGAGAACACTCGTGTGGGGAGGGAGTTCCATAACTTCCGCGCTCTGTAACGGGACGAGTTCTGATACAGGGATGTTCGCGTCATCGAAAGATGGACCGCAAATTGGTGCGATCTGTCGAATTGTCTTGCGGAGCGCATATAATCCGAATTGCGCGGAACAATACCACGAATCTCCGAAGAACAGTACGCTGGTAATATCTGTAAAACAGACAAAGGTCGGCTACGCGCCTTCGATGCGATAGCGACTGTAGTCCCGACATCAGCGCCGTGCCCCAATCAGGCGGATCGCTCGTCTCTGATTGTTCTCGAGTAAGTCGAGGGTATGTTTAGGAGCAGAGCTCCAAATATGAGAGCAATATTCGAGCGGGGGTCCAATTTGGGATTTATACAGTAGAAGAAGTTGGGCCTGAGTAAAATATTTCTTGACTCTAAAAAGATAGCTCAGTCTTCATGAGGCCGGTCTGGCGATGTTCGACACGTGTTTATGCCAGGATACATTCCCACAGCCCGTTACGTCGAGCAATTTCATGCTTTTCCCAGATTAGAGGGCCTGGCCATTCATCATCAGATGTGGAGCCCATGACTCGCTTTTCTTTGTGAATGTTGTATATTGTGTCTTCAAACCTCACTTTACATCTCTGCCTGCGAAGGCTTTTGGTCGCTAGCAACTGCCTGGCGGATGTTCTTTGCAGACTAAAGGAGCGTGTGGCACAACTGTTTGAGTCCACATCGGCTGCACGACTGCCGCTCCAGCAGGGTGTGCCGGCAGGCCCGCTCGAGTCAGGTGTAGGTGGTACTTGCTGCCTTACTGCCTCTCCCCCCCACAGTTCCCAACGTTGGACACTGAAACCCTTCGTCTTGTCGCGTCTCTCGGGGTACGTGCCATCATCACAAACCATGGCATGGGATCTCTCGTTTGTGGTGGTTGTGGACGTGGCAGATCGGAACATCAATACGATCCCAAACCCAACAACTCATTTTGATTTTACATCTTCTCTCCCTATGAATGGCTATTCCTTCACCCGGCAGGTGACGCTCTTAAACTGGGTAAGTTTTGTGATTTTAAAAACGATATTAACCGCAACACTTCCCTTATTCATAAAAATAGCCCCACCCGTAAGCGTCCCCACGCCAGTCATTGTAATTCAACAATATACCTACCCAAAACCTCTCACCAACATCGCCTTTTACCACAACGCACCGACCCCCTAACTAGCTATCACCCCCCCCCTCTCTAAATCTACCAACCGGGCAGTGGTTACCCCAATCTCGACGGCAGTCTGCATTCCCCACTCTCTCCCCGGACCTAATCAAGACAACTCTGATTCTCCAAATAAACGGAAAACAAATTACCACAACCTTTCTCGTAAAGAGGGTTTTATTCACACTTCCTCCTAATAGTCTCTTTTAACCCTAACCCCACCCTTCTCAATGCCTCAAAATTCCAAGCCACGCTTCCCCTGTTCATCCCATACCACCCCTCGCCACAATAACATCAAACAAATATCCCAATTTCATCAAACCCCATTCTGTTAACCCATCACACCAGTCATTTTCCAAGTCCCTTTACTCTCCCAGCTCTACCCAACTATCTCATCCTCATTATCGGCACTACAACAGGGAACCAGTCTTGGCCTTATTTAGCAAGTCCTGAGCCTTGTTAAATTTTCCATAATGATTTGCTTTTTCCGGGCAAGGTCATTAGTCTTGCGCCAGACCCATCTATCTACCGCCCCAAATAATTCTAGCCACTCATCGCGCCCCCCCTTTGGAAACTTCTCTCCCCATTCCCCCAGCCGTCATTTCCAACCCGTTTTGGATCCCCACTCTCCTGCCTCGGTAAAAATTACACAGCTTACCGCCAAATGATCTAATTGCCACCCGAGGAGTGCTCATCGCTGCCTATAACAGCTTCGAGTCTTCACTTGTCGCTTTCCCTACCTCCTCCAAACTGGACTTTGTGACTGTCAAAATCACTGTTTCTCGAAAATTAATCTTTGTCATGTGCTTCTATATCTTGCCATCCCAGCCTATTGAAGTTTACGAGCTAGCTCTTAATGCTAGCGAGCACATAATTGAGCTGAGTAATTGCGAGGATGACATCAATGTCTTCGGAGATTTTAATCTTCCACAACTCAATTCGGGTTTATCTGACGAACAATTACACTTCACCTTACGCCCCGACTCGGCCAAGAATTGTCTCTTCATTGATCGACTAGATGATTCTTGCCTCTGATAGGTCAGCAACGATCGAAATCTTTTGGGTAGGCAGTTTGACCTCATCTTTACAACAGACCCTATCAATACATCTGTCTCACCCAGCCCCTTCGTTCTTACATCCATAGACCAGCACCACCCTGTGACCTTCTACTGAGTCCACTCGTCATCGTCCATCCCCGCTTCCCATGCCTACGCCTACGATTTCCATAAAGCTAACTTTCGCCTCATCAACGACTACCTAGGCCGCCTTTCGTTGAACTACGATCACCCATGCGCTGAGGATGCCATCACCCACTTATATACCGAAATCTTTTACTCTATTTCCCTGTTCGTTCCCCACTCTAGACAAAGAACACCAACCTCTTCCACAATCGCAAGCTTCCTTCCCCGAGTAACAAAAAGAATACGTTATGGGTCACCTTCTCTCGGAATCGAACTATATCCGACTACTCCAATTTTCTTGGCTCTTACCTCCAATTCGCGGAACTTTTCAACACTCTTTATCGCAACTATCTTACAAAAACTGAGACCAATCTCAAAAAATGATACCAAAACCGTCTTCCAGTTCGTCAATCATAGTATATCCGATGGTACCCCACATCACTTACGTTAAACTCTCCTACCTCATCTGATCCTGTTACTAACTTTTTCGCCACTCGACTCAATCAGTCAATCAACTCAACTCCTTTGATCCGACCATAATTAAATTCAAGCTACGGCAACTTAAAGACGAGTTTACGCCTGGTGGTATCCCTGCAATCTTCCTCAATAAATGCCCATCCATTCTCTCTGCTCCCCTCTCACTGGTCTTCAATCACTCACTCCCTCAAGGCATATTTCCACACGTTTGGAAAACCTCCTTCATCACCCCCACCCACACGAAGGGTCCCAAAAACAATGTCGCGAACTACCGCCCCATCGCCAAACTGTCCCACTTACCCAAGATTCTCGAAAGCATTATATACGAATCTCTTAGTTTTCGTTGCAAATCTTTTATTTCACCAAGGCAACATGGTTTTCTCATTGATCGATCAACTACAACCAATCTTGTTGAGTTCACTTCCTATACACTCTCAACACTAGATCACGGTAAGGAGGTCGATACGGTCTCAACTAGGGAATGCAATACCGGTATACCGGTATACCGAAAACCGGGATACCGTCCAAATTTTCGGCGGAATTAATACCGGTATTCACCTTAAAAATACCGGTATTTTCGGTATTGGAACATTAGCGCAAGTTGATACACGTTACACGGAAGCTTGATTCGGGGAATCTCCCATTTACTTAGAATCAAATGAGATCCCGTCCACTGTAGCTAAAGGCTGTTAGTTCAGTGCGGAGTGTTTTTTCAGTACGTAAACACAAATTGAGAGTGAAAGTTGTTAGTTTTGTGCTTGTGCAATAATTAATATATGTAAGTAAATTTGGTAGCCCTAGAGTTTAAGAACCATGAAATATGTGTATCCTAGATAAGATTAAATAAATATTTGTCTTGTAAATTGAGCAACTAATATGTTGCTCGATTTGCAACATTTTGCAATTACGTTTTGTTCTCAAAAATATCTACATGCACTGGTTAACGATATTAGTGTTAATTTCGATTGTAAATGTATGTACAATATCCATTAAATATTATATACATAAACGTCAGTACTATTAAATATGCTGCAGATAAATAAATTCCTATTAATAAAACTTATTTTATGGTTCCTTAATAACTTAGATTTACTTTTTTAAAATGATTAATTAATTAAAATAATTGTTTTAGAATCAAAAGTATGAATTCGGAATCCAATATATTTCAAGAACACAAAAAAGGGAGCGACGTTAATTGGTTTTGGCATTATTATTTAGTTGCTAATCAAGCGCAAGTAGCAAAATGTAAGAAATGCACAAAAGAAATCAAATGTCGGGGAGGATCCACAAGTGGCCCTCACACCCACTTGAAAACTCGACATAACATAAATTTAAAAACTAAAAGCAACGTAGCAGCAGATAATGAAAATGATGCGTCTTGTTCTAGTCAAAAGCTACCAAAAACATTAAATTAGTATTTTCAAAATCAAAAGAAGGAACAGTTATGTGAAATCCTGGCTCGTATGGTTGCACGTGATGGACTACCATTTAGAATTTTCTGCTCTTTGGAGGATATAAAAAGGGCTACATGCAAGAGGATATAATGATCTACCAAAATCAGCTGCAACTATAAAACCTATGATCGCTGAGTATAGCAAGAAGATAAGAATAGAAGTTATTAAAGAAATGTCTGATTTAAAATCGAAAGGCAACCGATTTAGCTTATCATTCGACGAATGGACTTCGGTTCGCAATCGGAGGTATTTAAACATAAACGTACATTCTACTGGAGGATATATACGGAACATTGGACTAGCCCGTTTACATGGCAAAGTGCCAACGGAAAAATGTTTGGAGATTTTGAAAATAAAATTACAAGAATTTGATCTCAACTTAACAATTGACATTGTTTGTATATCGACAGATCAGTGCGTCAGTTATGGTAAAACTCGGACATTTGATTGAAGTCGAACATCAGTTATGTTTTGCACATGGCATCCACCTAGCTGTTAGAGATGTCCTTTACAAAAACAATTCGAGTTTAGTGACTGTTGATGCTGAAATTGAACCAATTTAATCCCAATCTAGCGATTGTGATAGTGATGTAGATGATGACAATGACATAGAAACTCACAATGAAGAAGATAAAATGATTGCAGATGATGGTGTTGTCTTTGAGTATGGATCTGTTGACACTGAAATAAATTTGAACTATGCTAATTTATCCCCACTGGTAACAAAAATTAGAAGTGTCATTAAAATTTTCAGAAGATCTCCAACAAAAAATGATCAATATTTACAAAAATATGTAAAACTACAATTTGGAAAAGAATTGAATTTGCAATTGGATGTCATAACACGATGGAATAGTTTACTTATTATGTTGGAAAGGTTTTACCAATTACGGTATTGTGTCCAAAAAGCATTAATTGATTTAAAATTAAACATAGTCTTTTCCGAAGAGGAGTTTCTATTAATTTCTGAAATCATTGATGCATTGTCACCAATTAAATTAGCAGTCGAAGCACTATGCAGAAGAGATTCTAATCTTCTTGTTGCAGATGCGACGTTTAAATTTATGATTGACACGCTTGATGCACAAATAAGTAAAATAAGTATTGAATTGATAAATGCTCTGAAGTATAGAATAATGCAAAGACGAACAAACATATCTCAAGTTTTGCAATATTTACACAACGCTTCACAAAACGAAATCGAAACGGATACAGACTTATGTCCTAAACTTAAAAAAGGTTCTATTACAAAAATATTGATTCCTCTTATAAAACGCCTAGGAGTTAAAAGTAATTAACCAGACAGTGGAGATTTTGATCTTGAAGTTGAAGATACACCAATTACATCTCTCTCCGCTATTAATACTGCAACTGTTTCATTAAAAAACAAATTAGAGAATGTGATCAACAAAACAATGACGAATGTTCCAAACCCAAAGAAACAAAACAAAAGACTAGAAATAGAACATAAACTTAAAAAAGAATTACAATTTTTTGAAGAGCATGGAATTAGGGGAGGGGGGGGGGCATCTAAAGCTTGCTTATGAATACTTGTTAATACCACCACCAAGTGTGGTGTCATAACGAGCCTTTTCGGCTGCTCAACATATAACCACAAAAATAAGATCGAGGTTAGATGACGGTACGTTGGATCATATATGTGTTTTGAAATCATATTTCAATTTTCATCAAAAATAATAATCACTTGTACCAATTAATGTAATATATATTAAAAAAGTTGGATTTAATTTTGTTAAATTATTCTTAAAAATACATTTTTTGTTGTTTAGTTGTGTTTGACATATATTTGTACTACCCCTAAATAATAACATAACCTATAGTAAGTAAATTTTAATTTTTGTTTACATTTTTTTAAATAATACTAATACCGGTATTTTACCGGTATTGCCGGTTCTTAAAGCGAAAATACCAAAATACCGGTATCGAAAATTTTTAACGGTATTGCATTCTCTAGTCTCAACTGACCTCAGTAAAGCAGTCGACAAAATCCCCCACAATCTAATCCTCTTCAAATTATTCGCCCTCGGCTTCGAACCTGGATTGCTGAAATGGATCTCTTCTATCTAAAGGATAGATTTTATTCCGTTCGGTTCAGGTCCATGACATCCACCCCCTTCCTTGCCGCCTCTGGAGTCCCTATTTAAACTTGTCACTAATGGAATCGATAAGGTAATTAAGAATTCCTGCTTGTCCCTATACGCTGATGATACCAAGTAATACAAGATCATCGAGTCATCACTTGATTCTGCACTGCTGCAATCAGACCTTGACAACTTCTCGACTTGTTGTGACAAATATTGCTTTGTACTTAATATTGCCAAATGCAAATCTATAACCTTTTACCATAAGCATACTTACTTATCCTCGCGTCCCTATTCCCCTCATAACCAACCCCTAACCATTGTCCAATTTATTCGAGATCTTGGGATCCTTTGCGACAGGGGGCTTAACTTCCTCTCTCACATTGATGAGACGATCCGGAAAGCCAATTCTGCCCTCGGATTTGTGAAACGATGGTCTAATGAATTCTCCGCCCCATACGTACTCGATCCATTTACCTTACTTTCATCCATCCACTGCTTGAATATGCTAGCCGGCTATGGTGTCTATCACAAGATCCATATCTGTAGCATCGAAAGTATTCAACGTCGGTTCCTTCGTTAGGATGGGAAACCTCCTCAATCCTTCCCCTGTAAATCAACTGCCCCAATTTAACCAACTCCAGAACCCCTGAGGAGCGCAGAGTCGTGGCTGAGTTAATATTCATGCATCGGGTTCTCTCTGGCTGCGCCTACCTGTTGAACTCTGAATACAAACCCTCGAAATACGCGTAATCCCAGCCTTCTTAGCATTCCCCCTCATCGGAGGATGGAAAACCCTTAATTCTGTATGCGTACTCGTCTCAAATCAATTAACCTCAGAACCTTAAGGAACGCAGGGTCCTGGTTGACATAGTGTTCATTCATCCTTCACAGACATATCCTTCGAGCCCAATCCGTCTTACTTCAAAGACTTGCCCGAATTCTCCCTCGGCCCCTCCACCCCTCAAATTATTCAGCATCTCGTAGTTGAGGAGAAATTAAACTTACTCAAAGATGAGTTCAGCCCTGGACTTGATGGACGCCCAGCTGTATTTAAAAAAAAAATGTTCCTCTTCTCTTTCTCTCCCCATATCAAAGATATTCAATCCATCCCTTTCACAAGGTATCTTCCCTAGTATCTGGAAATCCTCCAAAAGTAAATGTCACCCCCATACATAAAAAGGGACCTAAAAACGATATAAGCAACTACTGTGCATCGCCAAACAGTCTCATATCTCTAAACTGTTCGAAGGAATTCTTTACAACGCGTTATCTTTCAGTTGTAAATCCATCATATCATCCAACCAGCATGGTTTCCTTTTGGGTAGGTCGACCGCAACGAATCTGATCGAATTCTCATCCCATACTCTCCGTGCCTTAGAGAATGGCAACGAAGTCGATATAATCGCCACCGTTTTCAGCAAGGTCTTTGATAAAATCTCCCATAATCTCATCCTTTTTAAGCTGTCCTCCCTACGTTTCGAACCCCTATTGATCAAGTGGTTATTGTTTTATCTGAAAGACCGATCCTACCGTGTCAAATTCAGATCCCCCCTTTCCAATCTCCTTCTTCCCACGTCAGGGGTTCCGCAAAGCAGTCACCATTTGCCGCCTCCACATACACTCGCTCAAACAACAAAACAGGAGACGAACAACCGACTAACCGTAAATTAACTTAATTGTCAGTGCTAAGTGCTCAGCCGTAATTATCCATAAAAACAAATGAAAATAAATACCACGTGATCGTGAAATGTGTGTGTAAAGAGCGAATCCGCTCTATTCCCTTAGCTTCCAGTAATGTGTAGAATTCGACTTTACATAAAATAAAACATAAAATAAAACATAAAATAAAATAGCAAATGAACAACCAACAATCTAGTGTGTTTTAATGTGTTTTCCTTCCCCTCGGTGACGTGCAGAGTTTTATAGGCGAACAATTTGTCAGGACGAGGTAGAACCCTGCGCCCATGCTGGCGCCACGACTCCGCCCACCACAGCCCCACTAAACTAAACTAATAGCGTACCTCGCGGCAGCTCTTTCACCTGTTGAGTCATATTGTGGCTAATAGCGAACGTATTCAGAAGCCAAGTAATTGATTCGTTTCAGTTGACGGTGTGGAAAATCTTGGAAAAGTGTCATAATTCAATCGTCATTTGGGAAACGATGGACACGACAAAGAAATTTGATGAAACCTGTTATTAATACGATTTTAATCCAAATGATGTTTAAGTTACTGGGTTTCCGTCGGGAAGAAATCGTTTGGGAAGTCAGATCAAACTTGTTAATGACGAAGAATCCAGAGATCTGAAAGGAGGGCTAATCTACCCGCGGAATTTTTTATCTCAGAGGGTACTATCATGATATTCTCTCAACTTAAAATCGGGAGAAACAGCAAAACTTCCGAAACACAGTCAACGATTTTTCTCGTATATAGGGGAACGTACAGCGTGACAGGATGGGAGGTCACCTTAAGTTCGACCTATGTAAGTAACTTTTTTCGACTGAGACTGTTAGCTCCGAACAATGGTCGAAGATTTGGCCCGACCATTTTGGGGAGCCGCGGTATTATCCCGCGCGGCTGGGTATTGAGACCTCAACTACCACTTAGATTAGCCGCATACACAACATTAGAAGTCATTGGAAATGCGGCTTATTATGAACAAATCAGCAACAGATCAGAACAGCGTGACATGGTGGTAAGCCACCTTAAGTTCGACCTACGTTACCAACTTTTCTCGACTGGGATTGTCAGTCCTACGATTTGGCCCGACTATTTCGCGGAGCCATGGTATTACTTAGTACGGTTTAATTTTAAACAAATCAGCAACAGATGAAAACTTTTCCATTCGGTGGCCAATGAAAACAATTATTATTTTATAAAAACTTCGTACAAAAAAAACTTCATTCCAAAAAATGTTGTCCCTTCAGAATATGGTAAACAATTGGGAATAAACTTGATGTGAGACGATGGGATATAGTATCTTAATCCTGCAGGTTAAGAATATCTTGCAAACAGTTTAAATGTGAATTGAAATGATGAAACTTGAGTATTGTTAGAAATGTTGAATTCCCTAGATTACGGTACCAAACCAGAAGTCTCTGAATTAGAATGTCCTAAGTCTTCTGTTTGGAGAAGCATATGTTTAACAACACCTTGTCAGAAATTCCGTGAGTTTGTGGTCTAGGTTGCCTCACATAAGCTGTTTTATTGTATCACGTTTTAGCACTAAATATTTTATGTCAGCAACGATGGAGAAGGCAATGTTCGGGGGAATACTTCATTCTTGTTAGAGCTGCTTAAAAATGTAGAACTCTATGCCAAGCTGGTAATAAAGGTAACAGAAAAAAAACGTTTTAATGCCAGAGTCAAAAGTTCAAGACGCATTTACGGCAAAAAAGGGAAATACAATAGTATTACCAATTTCGTCTGCGTAATTATACAACAAATCCCAAGACTGCCTTCAGAGCTAACATTTCAGATTATTTAAAATCAACTGAGTATCATCCACTCTGCACATCTACTCTACTCCTGCCTCAGATAATCGTAATGTCTGTTTTCGCGGCGTAATCTGTCTTGGGTGTCGAAAATGAAAAAAAGAGCTTATCGGTTCATGTGAGAGACTCTGTGAGCCATCCTGAATAAAAGTACGGATTTCCGTACACAGGGATGATAACACAAGTGACTATGTGTGACGTATATTTTTATATGTTCCAACAGCTCTAAATTTGTACCTCTGTTGCGTTCTTTAAACATCATCAATCCTCAGTCGATTTTTTTATCATAGGTTGTGTAATGGTGTAATATTCATCACGAATAAGTTGAGGGCTGACATTTAGGGATTCAGAGGGGCATCCACTTTACGTGGTTAATACTTATTTTACTTATTTTATTTTATTTTGAATACTCTTGAATGTCAGCGCACAATACAAGCGAAACAAGAGGCAGATGATAAGGAAAGGAGGAACGTGTTGGCTCCTACGCATCCACTACTTAGGGTAGTCTGCGACGACATCATGATTTCCTTTCCCACAAATCGACCCACGGGAAAAAAGATCCCGATGCATCAAATGGATCACAAATCCCTAAATCTCCTTCGCAGATAACACTCAAGAAAAAAAAAAACAAAATTAGGGTGAATAGACAAATGAGGTTGAACGGCGTCTTATGACAAAGCGTCGAACGCAACTTCCACTAACAGCTAGATCTTGTTGGTGGGCCGTGGGGATGACGTCAGGAACAATGGTGTCTCCTGGCGTGCAATGGTGTTAATTGTGCTTGTTCACCAGCAAAATGTATTGCGGTGGTGGGCCAAGGAAATATCGTCAGGAACAATGCGTAGTTCCCTTGCCGTGCAACGAGGACAGTTGCCATTGACTGAAACCAATTCAGAGTTAAAATGCTGTAAAAGGAAATGATTACCTCAATTATTGATTGACTGAAGCAATCCCAGAAATACTCCTCCAGAAGTGCAATCAAGTTGATATTAATTGTAGTATTGTGAATTATTAAGTTTATTTTATTTCAAGAGATTATTATGATGTTTACAGATTAGCATTATTTGCTTGACCGAATGCTCAGAGTAGTTCACGAAGAAGGAGATAGAATTGAATGAAGTTGGATGACAGCTAGCAATTTAGTTGTTTTTTCGTTGTCATGACAACTGTTTGCTGAATTTTGTTGATTATGGTTGCGATGGTTGCATTCAATTGCGAATTCGCTGCTTGCATCCAGTGCGAATCGGCAACAACCTTAAACTACGGTTCCAAGAATCGATGCATTCATACCAATCTGTGATAACAGAAATATTCATACGAATATAATTTCAAGTACGAAATTCCTGGTTGCTATCAATTAAAATAAATGCGGTTCCTAGGAATTCGTCTTTAAGGGGGTATTCTGGCCTAGAATTTTGAAAAGATCGACTTTTTTATATTCATATTTTTTACATTATATTTTGTTACGGCCACAACCACCCATCCCATAAAACCTACCTCTTTGAAGCTAAGCTCCATCATTAATCGCGCATACGGTAAATATCGCGATATAAATTCAATATGAAACAAATTGAACTGCACGTTCAATTTGCCCATATTGAATTTAAGTTGAATCCAAGACGTCTGCAATTTTATGATCTTTCAAAGGTTTGTTTACCCAAACCATTTCCCACAAGGAACATCCATGCCCATTCACCTAGAAGAAATAAACATGCACCATAAAACGAACTGCACGTTCACCTAGGCGCTATTGATCTTTTCCTTTGTACCGATTTCTCACGGAAGAGATTCTGGCCCATGCGGTTAAAGAAAACAACA
Source organism: Microdon myrmicae (assembly GCA_963931805.1). Taxonomy (NCBI): domain Eukaryota; kingdom Metazoa; phylum Arthropoda; class Insecta; order Diptera; family Syrphidae; genus Microdon; species Microdon myrmicae. The sequence continues at coordinate 62,157,077 of OZ007496.1, read as the reverse complement.
GGCGCAATAAAACGGACTACACGTTCACCCAAGCAGCTAACAACACAAAAAAAAGAGAAGGGAATCAGAAATGTGCATTAACACGATGCACTATTAATTTTCCTTTAGTGTTCGGCTAAAGAAAACAACAGGCACCATAAAATGAACTACACGTTCGCCTAAACCATAACAACACAAAAAAAAGAGAATCGAAAATGTGCATTAACACGATGCACTATTGATTTTTCCTTTGTGTTTGATCTACCGAAAAATGGATCATGCGGGAAAGAGGAAAGATCGTTTTTTCCAAAGAAAAAAATGAGAAAACCACTAGAGATGGCTGGGTTTTGAACATGTTGGCCGAGACGGTCAGACAAGGAGTCGGTTTCTGATTTTTGGCCGAGACGGTCAGGAGGTTGTTCGAGTTAAAGTGGTACCGTGTGTCGACTTAGAAAATAAAAAGACATGACTAGTATAAGCTCCTCGATAGTATAGTGGTTAGTATACCCGCCTGTCACGTGGGAGACCGGGGTTCGATTCCCCGTCGGGGAGCCTCTGGCGAAAGACTAATGACCTTGCCCGGAAAAAACAAATCATTATGGAAATTTTAACAAGCCTCAGGACTTACTAAAAAAAGCCAAGACCAGTTCCCGGTTGTAGTGCCGATGATGATGATGATGAGTATATGTTATACAATAAGTTAAAAGAATTATTAATGTTGTTCGAGTTGAAGTGGTACAGTGTGTCTTCTGAGTAAATTCAAACAATGAGTAATATATGTTCCAGTTAAGTAAAAATAAAGATTAATGAAGGAAGAAATAGAGAACAAACAGTGTTTTATTTAAAGTGTATGTGATGTACAAAGTAAAGTGGAAAAAAAATATCAACAATTTTCTTATAGTTTATACTCTTAAGAATATATATACGAAATTCCTGGTTGCCATCACTTAAATTCAATTCCTAGGAATTCGTCTTTAAGAGGGTATTCTGGTCTAGAATTTTGAAAAAAATTGAATTTTTTTTATATTTATATTTTTTATAATATATTTTCTTATAGTTTATACTTTTAAGAATATGCTGTGCAAAAAAACTCTTAAAATTCCAATAATTGGCGAAGTTACAGTTGCTTTAGTGACCCGGCAACTTGACCTGCCCTGCCGGAACGAATCGAACAATAGACGGTACATACTCCCCAACTACCGGCGAATTGCAGATTCTTCCATACAACCCGTTGTCTTGGAAAAATGGCTTTGAAATGAATTATAACGGTATTCTGTGACGCATTTTGTTGAAATGTGTTTAGTGTTTAGTGTTCAGTTGAGATCAGTTTAGTTTGAATCTTCAAGCAACGAAGTTCTCTCTGTGCAGTTAAAATGGATAGAAAAAGTAAAGCAGGATGTAGTGTGCGGCTAGACAAAAAAAAAAACGAACATTTAGAGGGAATCAGCATACTATGGAAGAAGATACTAGTTTTACTAGTGCATCAGCAGCCAAATTAAAAAAATCGTGAGATGAAGAGGTTATTGTAGAAAATAATTACGGCTACTGTATTTTAGAATTTTTTTTTCTGTGTTAACAACACACACTTCACTACTGATATGTGTTACATGTAAGCAAGAAATTAAATTTTTTCGAACTGCTCCTCGTGGATTAGGATTTAAAATTGCATTGCAATGCAGTCGTGAAGATATAAACCACATTTCATCATCTCCATTCATTAATAAATCATTTTAAAATAAATCGCAGAACCGTAACAGCAATGAGACTTTTAGGAGCCGGAAGAGAAGGCATCTCTCTAGTCTGCAGTATAATAGATATTTGTCAAGGTTTGTCAATTAGTACATATTACAGTTGCCTCGAAAATTTATATTCTGCCGCATCCGCTGTTTATAAACAAATCTTTTCAAAAGCTGTTGAAGAAGAGAAAGCACTAATATTAACCTCTGATCCTGATGCTAATCCAATACATTTCACTGTTTCTGGAGATGGTACTTGGAAAAAAAAAGAGGATTAACCTCACCATTTGGAGTTACTACGCTCATCGGTAAATACAGCAAAAAAGTTATAGATACAGTAGTGAAATCGAGTTTTTGCCAAGCTTGTAACGTATGGACAAACACAAAACAATCACTACATCACACGGAGAACCAACCCACAATTCCTACTTAACTTTGACCGCTACCAGCGCGTCACCTCCACCCAACTCCCCATTCAAAACCTACAAAGAATACATTGCCCAATCTGCAACCGCACCCATTTCCAAATCTGCAATAGCATACATTCCCAAACTTGCAAAGAATTCATCTCCCAATCTGCAATAGCATATATTTCCCAATCTGTAATAAAATGCATTTTTAAAATCTACAACAGAATATACCCCAAACCCTGCATCAGAATATTTTTTAAATCATCTCCCTCATCTACACCAAACCGCATTTAGTTTTCCCCGAAAACCATTCCGGCTCACTTCCTACTTAAACTATTTTTCTCGCTTGCAACCAAGCAGCATTTATTTTTCCCAAAAACCATTCCAGCTCCCATTCTACTTAAACCATTTTTCTCGCTTGTAACCAAGCAGCATTTAGTTTCCCCGAAAACCATTCCGGCTCCTACCTAAACTAATTGAAACAATACCAATTCTCCTTACTGGTAAGTCACCTGCACGATGCGTTGCACTTCCACGAAACAACCACCACAACGATCAAGGCCCATGTTCCTTTGTCTAACCGACAACCCATGACCATACTTGGTTATGCCTACGAAACCGATTTCTCAGTATACACAGCAACTGAGGAATCTAACTCAGCCTATACAGCAGGAATTCCCTGAAACAAATTCTCTATGCACGCATAGCAACCCTTCTTCATGTTCCTAGTAAGTGGCAGGGAGCTTACTTAGCTATGGCCCCACTGCCACGATACCATGAATGGATTCTTGCCATTTTTTTTTAGTCAGTCGAGAAACAGCCGTCAACGCGCACGCACGCACAACTACAGCGGAATCGTGTAAGAGAATATTCTGGAAAATTCAATAACGTAATGGTTTTTTTTTGTTGTTTTTTTTGATTAGTCAAATGGCACGTCGACGCCGTTGCGTTCCTGATATATTTTTTTCGGGTGTTGTTTTTTTTTTGTGCATCATGTTAGGTGTAGCTTTTCGTGGTGATAAGTTCAACAATTAATTTTCACTACGTCGTGTAGCATGTTTATCTTAAGGAGGAATGTTTATCTTAAGGGGTCAACAAATTCAAAACTTCGCCATTCCGTTTTTTTTTTGGCTCAAAATACTTAATTTTATTACTGGACACAGTGAGTACCTCATATTTTAATAAGAATTTCGAATTTTTTTTGTTTCAGACGTTCCAGAGCTAAGAAATCAAGCTGTTTAAAAACACAGTTGCCTTCAGTTTGCCCTATCTCCGCCATATCAACTTTAAAAAATAAAAAAATAAACATTTTGGATACTACAAAATGTACACAATAATTTATATAAAATTAGCAGATCGTCAAAATAATTTTTTTATATGAAACAAAAAAAAAATATTAAAAATATACTCAGAAGAACCAGACTGCCCCCTTAGGCATCTACTGTTAATATATAATATTAATTTAAATAAATGTGCATGAATACGTCAATCGTTAAAGCCTAACTTCATTTTGCGAACCACGAGTCCCACCAGTTCAATCCAAGCCTCAAACTATTGGAAGAATCGTGTCATTTACTAGTGGTATAGCAGGCGGGAATTTCAAATTCAAATCTGTTCGGATGTTGGCATTTTTGGATCGTGTAAGAACATTGGGCATTCCGATTTTCTTTTGCAGTGTTTTTCTTATGCCACTGGAAGCTAAACTCTTTAGTCTTAACAGCTTACCCGCGCCTGGAATCGAAGGACATATTCGACTTAGGTTTGATACTCTACGGTGTGCGGAATAGGGGGTATGGGAGCGAAGATACAGGGCAAAGTCACTGATTGTTTTCAACCCGGCGAAGACCAGGACGATCCTTGTTCCTGTTCAATCCAAGTTGACATGCAGTCTCCACGTGACACTCCTGGATAGCTACTTTGGTACCCGCCAAATACACGACGACGACCACGGAAACGCGAATGGCTAAACGATTTGACAATTTTCCATGGAAAGTCCGCTCACTATACACAGCTCGAGCTGCACAGCAGCTAGCCGATGCCCTGACCGAATATAAGGCTAACATAACAGCATTACAAGAAATAAGATGCACGTGGAGTGATGCTATTCAAAGAAACGAGTATGACATTTATTATAGCTGTCATGCAAAACACCATGTGGTCGGAGTAGCCTTTCTAGTCAGTCAAAACTTAAAGCCTGCCATTTTCGGTTTTAATGTCACTGACAAGAGGTTGTGCACTCTTCGCGTGCGAGGCAAGTTTAAGAACATAAGTCTTATAAACGTTCACGGACCTACAGAGGAATCCCCTGACGATGAAAAAGAAGAATTCTACGAGATGCCTGCCCAAGATACGATGTGAAAATCGCGTTTTAGGCACTACGCAGGTTCCCATAACTTGCATGAGAACACTTATGACAATGGACTACTACTCATCGAACTGGCAGCACCAACGAACTTGGTCGTTGCGAGTACCAGCTTTCCACGTAAAGACATCCACAAAACCACCTGAGTATCACCTGATGGAGCCACTCGCAACCAAATTGACCATGCCAACCCTCGAGCCTGATGACAGTATGAACGTATCGAGGTGCCAACGTCGACTCTAATCACTATCTTGTTGGTATAGTTTTCCGAGCGCGGATTGCCTTATGGAGACGTGTTGCATCCGCGGATTAGGTTCGAATCAACACTGCTGCTCTACGCAATGAGAATACCGGTGACACCTTTGGTCATGCGCTAAGACTCGTCGTCGAAGAGCTCGATGGAGGGAGAGTAAGACCTGGGGCAAAAATACCGGGCGTAGAAGAGAAATGGACACGTCTTAAGAATACTTTCATTAGTACTGCCAACTCCATCTTAAGCAGTAGTCGTAGAGTTCGGGGCGACTGGTTTGATAATGAGTGCAAACTAGTGACTGAACGTAAGAATGCTACATACCGGGAAATGCAGCAACCTCATAGGACGGGGGTACGCGGGGAGAAATACAAAGAGCTCAGAAGATCTGAAAAAAGGCTTGATAGACAAAAGCAAAGTGCCTGGGAAAAAATCTAGTCTGTGAAATAGACAAAATTAGAGAGTAAGGTCCGCAGCAGGCGCGGAAGTTCTGTCAAATAATCCGCAGTACATCGCAGTATGGCGAAGGCTAATAACCTTGCCCGTAAAAATAAATTATTATGGAAAATTTAACAAGCCTCGGGACTTGCTAAATAAGGCCAATACCGGATACCGCTAGTAGTGCCGATGATGATGACGCGGTATACACCACGCTGCACTTACTGCAAGGATAATGAGAGTAATCTGATCACCGATCCTGAAGGCATTCTGGAGCGATGGGAAGTGCACTTCAATGAAGTGGTAAATGGTCAGCTCACAGACGAATTGGAGACTCCACCAATGCAAGATCAACACCAAATGTTGCCGCCACCAAGCATTGAGGAAAACGTGGAAGCCATAAGACAGCTCAAATAAAATAAAGCCACCGGAGCAGATGGCATACCAGCTGAGCCGATCAAACGAAGAGGGACAGCTTTACATAACGCAGTTCATGGAATCGTGGTGCACGTATTGGAGCAAGAGGTGATGCAGGAAGATTGACGTCGTGGCGTAATTTGCCCCGTACATAAAAACGGAGATATCACATTGTGCAGCAACTATAGGGAGATAACATTGCTGAGTACCGCCTATAAGATACTCTCCTCTATCCTACAAGGTCGGGTAGCCCCATACGACCGTGACCAATGTAATTAGTCAAGTAAAAATAGCGTGATTGCTTTCCAAACCAATAAACATCAGTCTGGCCTGCCTCCTCTTCAACCTGTCGTCGGAGAAAGGAATCCGCGACTCTGGCGTTATAACTAGTGGGACTACTGTCACCCAGTCCGGCCAGATGCTTGCCTACGCAGATGACATCGTCATCATCGGTAGATCCGATTCGGCTGTACAGGAGTTCTTCACGCAGATCGAACAGGCGGCACAAAAACTGGGACTACACATTAATGAGGAAAAAACTAAGTACATGGTGGCAACTTCTGCGAAGAGAAGACCTAACGTTGGTCAAACTATCAGGGTAGTGGAACACGAATTTGAAGTAGTACAATTCTTTAACTACCTTGAGTCAATAGTATCAGCCGATAACAATATGAAAAAAGAAATACGCGAACGGCTGATCAAACCAACAAAACCTACTATGGTCTAGCCAGGCTCTTTAAATCCTGAAATTTATCCAGAACATCCAAGCTACTACTCTACAAGACCATGGTCTTACCAGTGCTTATGTATGGATCCGAGACCTTAGAGCTCAGTAAAGGGTACTCTGAACTCTTAGTTGTTGGCTCCGTCTGTGAGGTAGGACAATTCTGGAGACGCTACAACCATGAGTTGTACGCGATCAACCTTGAAGCTAATATTGTAAGAAGAATTAAGCTCAGTAGACTCCGGTGGGCAAGGCAGGGAACAAGGTGGAGTCGAGTCGGCGAGGTCATGAACTTCCGGGCTCTTACAAGCCAAGAGGAGCATGCCCTGAAAGTCCTTTGTGGTGGGATGTATGGAAGGCGACAGCGTGGCCGACCTTGTCTGGGATAGAGGAATGGCGTGGACCGAGACGCCCGGAACCTGGGAGTGCCAAACTGGATGACTCGGATCGAAATCGGGACCGGTAGAGAGACTTGCTAGATGAAGCCAGGACTAAGTCCCGGTTGTAGTGCCGATGATGATGCTGTGTGGAATAAAGGCCCATACGCCAAGTATAAATCATACTTGTTACTTCGGTAACTATAGATTAAAAATCATTATCACGGAGAAGAAACGACAAATTTAATTTCCCCAAAAAATAAGCTTACACTCTCCCACTTGGCTTTTTCGTATAGCCATACTTCGGGAGCTTTTTTATTAACATTGCTCTTGAAAGTAAAGCGTTTGAAATAACAGTGAAGAAGAACGTGTGATTCGAACTGACGCTATGACAGTTTGAATCACTAAACATTTTTACCTAAGCGTTACCCATCAGGCTACTGACCGTGTTTAGAATTTGATTTTTAAACTCGACTTTACTCCACTGATGTGAATTATTTTTGTTATCGTTATGGTATACGGCTCTGATGTATTTTCTTATTCGATTTTTCGTTCGGTGCTCTTCACTATTTTGCTTGTGAATTGTGTTTGTATCTGTTAGAGTCGCCACAAAAGGACTAGAAGTTAATTAACTGATACAACACACTGGTCTGAAATGCCCAGGAGGCTGAAAGATCGATTGTGTATTGATTGGGGAGGGCGATGGTCAGGACAGGAAATCACAGGACAAGAGTGCTGATGGAATGACCGTCTACGTCTAGTTCGCATTCGTGGATTTACGAGTTCAATTACATTTTTTGAATCAATGCATTCCTGGGTATACTGGTGGTCAGGTGTTGTCCATCCAGAGTAATATAAGATAATAAGTAGCCACTGCGGGGAATAATGCACCTTAAAATCACCCACAATAAGGTTTTCAGCGTGCGGGCATGGGATCAATATTCTATCAATAAAGCAGGATAGAGCACCGAATTTATTGAATAAAGCATTTAAAAATGATGTTGAAGTCACAAGGAGATACATTTTGGGTTGGAGCAGACACCATATACTGGCAGACGCTGATAAGCAATTCCGGTCCGTATGTATGTGGCTAACTTACAAAGTTGGATGAACAGAACTACGTTATTATCATATGGTTGATTCAATCCGGAATATCTGTTACAATTATTTCATGGGTTTTATTTATTGCAAGGATTTCTAGTTTATGTTAAAATATATGACCCAACAGAGAGGAGACCTTTGGTGTCATTGCATCGGCCGGGTTCAAGTCAATAGCGCCTCTAAATGGGTCGCTCCTCAAAATGTTCTTCTTCTATTCTCACCCTGTTTTCCGATGTGCATTGTATCTTGATATTTAAATATGGCACTTGCTAAGTCGATTAACTCAAAGTTGTGAAGAATAAGAAAAAAAAGTATTATTTTTAAAATTCCTGTTAAATTATAATAAATTCAAAGAAAGGATGTAAACTGTATTACAGCCACAATTGGCGTATGTTTTGAGTATATGTATAATAGTTAGCAGTCAATAAAGTGTTTTGACATTAAAATTTTCAGAAAGTGGGGTTAATCGATTGCATATGTGAAGCATTCATTTAAGGACACAAGAAAATTGTTTCTTTTTTGCTCGACCACAAAAAAAAATAATACATATCCTTCAATATTTTTGTACGATATCGCACCCAAAATGGAGCAAAACTTATACCTAGTTTTACTAAAATCTATTTAAAGTCATGAGTAAAGGATACGCACCTCATCCTTTCCTTTCATCACGCACATCTTTACATCGCTTTCGGGCGAGGACCACACTAATCGCTGCTGCTCCGACAAATCGTGAATACTGAGGTTGTAGACAACATTTCTGAAAATAAAATGAAACATGAAACAAACATTAAATCAATTAAACTCACATTAAACGGAACGGGGTCATCAACTATCGAATTGGTATCAAGGTCAATTTGGACTCTTTCAAGGCGAACAGTGGAGCTCTGCGATAGACAAATAGGCAGACAATCCAGTTCGCGAATTCGATTCTTTACGCCTAGACGTTTTATTGCATTTACAAAACGAATAAACAAGTTAATTATGAGAATTCAACATTGGGAAGTTGATTACTGCAATTCACCTAAAACGCCTTGTTTCTTAATGGTTACAAAATCTCAAAATAGCTAAGAGTTTGGCATTTGCTGGAAAACGAGATTAGACGGCAACGGGTTTTTAATTGCCATCATTGCTATGAAATTTCAATTAGTGCAATAAATTGAGATAACGAAATGATCCGTCAGGATTGATGCTCATTTGTACAACGTACTGTTGGAGGCTAGTTTCACTTTTTCTAACTGCGCACTGGTAGTAATGGTGAGGTACACAAACTCTGTGTGCAAGGAAAATGAGCTAATTACGTTTTAACAAAGAGGATGTTCAATTTTTGTTTAAATGTGTGTGTGGTGTATGCTGCTTTGGTTTCGGTAGGAAAGTGGAAATCGCCAAAAGATACACCTGGAGCGATCCAGAACCATACCGGGTTTTTACGGACTAAAACGACATCCGGCCAGCACTTATTCCCGTTGATCTCCTCGGAACTTTCTTTTAGATATTTCATCGCGGAGTGCGAAGGAGTTCTCTCGTTGCTCCGCTCGTCGCGTCGACACTACTGCATTATGTCATACAGAATATCATTTGTTACGGACCATGCTTATTTGGAAGTTAGCATGTTTTCAATTACTCCTTCCGGAGTCCCCGTCCGTCTCATGTTTCTCCAAAATCATTCGTGCGACCCCGAATATCACACACTTTGTGAGTACGTGTTCCGGTATTTTCTATTTCGCCTTCGCAGTAGAAGTAGCATGGGTGATTGATATGCTTATATAGGGTGGGCCATAAATTTTTGTCAATGGCAACACTTTTTTTTGATTTTTTTTTACACTTACGCGCGCACAAAAGGGGATTTTGAAGTACCCTTAAATGTCAGAGCACAATGCGAGCGGATGGAGAGGAAGTGGATAAGGAAAGGAGGTTTCGATGTATATTGGTCTTGAATGTCTGGACATCACAACGGCCAGGAAACACATGATCAGGCAGAACTTTCCACATTCGTGTGGTTCGGATAAATAATGACTCTCTATGTTTATTTGTGCGCCTAAAGTCCACTTTCAACGTGAACTGATACCCATTCACAGATTGACGTGTATCGCGGGAAAACGTCTGAAGGGGCGGAATACATTCAGCAAGTTCAGTTGAGCAACGACAGTGGTAATACCTATAGAAAAGAGATAGGCATAATACGTTACGCATGTGTTCTAACGACGGAATTGATCGACTTATGGCTGGGTTCCCAATAAGTTTCACTGCTCGTTTTTGCATCCTGTCGAGCACATGTAGTGCAGTTTTTCATGCACCCGACCAAATATGGGAGTTGAACTCCATTTTTGGACGAATATACGCCTTGTAAATAGTGGCCAGGTTGAATGGAGTGAAGTATCTTTTGCATCCCTTAAGGAATCCCATACATTTGGCTGCACTTTTCGCAGCTTCAAATATGTGGTCATTGCAGTTAAGAGTAGAATTAATTCGAGTGCCGAGGATTGATAATTCCTTAGCTTCGTCGATGCAAGTGCCGTTCATAGAAAGTATATTTACTTTGGGGTTCACCTTTGACGACAGGAGGCAGCACTGTGTTTTTAGGGCATTGAATTCTACTCGGTTAGATAATCCCCACTGATATATCTTGTTGAGGTCTAAATTCAATGTATCAAGCATAAGTTGCTGGTTGGTAGTGACGTTCGACGAGTTTGGGCGGGAGTGTTCGTATGAGTATGAGAAACTCAACTTGCTATCATCAGCAAACGAGTGAATTGGGTTGTGGGTAATTGACAAGAGATCATTTATAAAGATGAGGAAGAGAGTGGGTGAGAGAACCGAACCCTGGGGAACACCTGCGTTATTTTGATGGGAGAGAGATTTGAAACCATCAAGAACCACTTGGATTGAACGGCCAGAAAGATAGTCTCTTATCCATTGGATCAGGGAATTGTCCACTCCACATGAATGCAATTTTGACAAACTCGCTCGAAGGCTTTTGAAATATCCAATGCGACTACCTTGCTTTCACCGAGGTAGTGGATGGAATGGCTCCACTTTTCGGTAAGGTACGCCACCAGATCTCCTGAGGACCTGTTGCTACGTAAGAGATATTGGCGGTCACTTGATTCCAGATATTTCGAAAGTTGACGGTTGATAAGAGATTCCATTACCTTGGAGAGAATAGAAGTTAGTGCTATGGGTCGATAAGAAGAGAGGGATGATTTGTCACCCTTTTTGGGAATCGGCTGAATGTTTGCTGACTTCCATCTATTTGGGAAACGACCAGTAGAATAAGACAAATGGAAGAGTTTCCGCAGTGGTTCGGCGAGTGAAGAGGAACATCTCTTCAAGAGGATTGGGGGAATGCTATCCGGACCAGCTGACTTGTTTGCGTTTAGCTCTTTAAGTGGGCGGGCAACAGTACGCGTTCGAAAGTAAATCTGACTCATGGTGTGCTGCTTATGCTCAAGTTGAGCAGGAACTGTTGTAGTATCAGGCAGCGTTGAGTTGGCTGCAAAATGTGCAGCAAGTAGATTCGCCTTCTCTATTGCAATGGTGACTGGTTTATCATCGACTATAAGCGATGGAATGGATGAAGAGACTAAGTTTTGAATGTTTTTACGAATGCCCAGAAGTTTCTACTATCTGTGGGAGAGTGTAGTATTTTTTGTCCCACTCTCTAGTCATGCAAGAACTTGGCGCGTTGAATATACTGGTTTTCCTCAGTATTGTTTGATTTATACAACCGGAAGTTCAACTCTTTGGCCTTAATGGCTTCTCTGCGCCCAGAATCGAATCACATATTTCTCTTGGGTTTGATACTCTTTACTCTGTGTGGAATAAAGGTCCGCATGCCAAGTAGAATCGTGTCTGTCAATGTGTCCGCTATAGAGTCAACATCGTTATGGAGGAAAAATAACGACCAATTTAACCTCCCAAAAAAGTCGTTCAGACCTTCCCAGTTAGCTTTCTCATAGAACCATACTGTTCCTTTGGGAGCTTTCTCATTAACGTTACTGTTGGTTAGAGAAAATTTAGTTGACACGACACAGTGGACTGAAGTGCCCAAGGGCGAAGAAAGTTCAATTGTGTATTTGTTTGGGTGGGTGGTGAGATACAGGTCCAGTGTGTTGGCGAAATGACCATATATACCTGGTACCCGTGTTGGGTCATTGACAAGTTGAGTTAAGCTATTTGAATCAGCAAAAAGCTGGACATATTGACGTTCCGGTATTGCTGTTCCGGAGTGACGAAGCCACTGAGATTTATGCACGTTAAAATCACCCGCAATAACGATTCCAGTGTGCGGATATAGGGTCAAGATCCTATCGATTGAATAAGACAGAGTATCAAATTCGTTAAAGGATGCATTTCTATCCAAGTTTCGGCTTCTGTAAAGAAAGCAGTAATGTATGATATGCTTACGAACGTGTAGTTTTAGCCACGATAAATTAAATTTTGGGTTGGAACAGAGCCCATATTGTGGCAGAAGCTGATAAGCAATATCATTTCGTATGTATGTGGCGATACCACGATGTGGAAAGAACAGTGGCACTAAGTTATATGCAGGTAGATCAAAACCCGAAATATCTGTATTAGTAATTACCTGGGTTTCGCTAAGTGCAAGGATAGTTGGATTCTGGCTAGAAACATGGGCAGACACAGAAGAGAAATTGCATCTCAAGTCGCGAATGTTACACAAATCAACGCGAAATTCCCGCTCCGTTGAAATGGCCCTAGACAGAAAACCAATACCGCCTCGGGAAAGGATGGAAGTCGGGACCAGCAATAGATAAGCGAAAGCAACCACTACAGGTATTATGCCCTTGTAGTAGGTGGCCCACTAGGTCCGTGCCTAAATCCAGGTCACATCCCTTCCATGACGAACATTATCCCACTGAGACAACAAAAACTCTCCAAAGATTATAAGTCAATCGAGAGTGTCGATGCCTGAGGGACGCAAACAGAGGATCGAAAAAAAAGAACAGACACAAGGGATGGAATGAGTAGAGAGTTTTCCCGCACTGCACACCACTCGCGTGTATATTCTCGCACCTTTCACAGCACTAAGACGCATGTGCGCAGATCCGTTTATTTGCATAGAATCGCACAGAAAGCTTTGCGCTGCACTCGGGCGTGTGTGTGAAGAACCGTTTGTTTCTTTAGGATTCCCAAAACGGATTGCACAATTGATCCGATGGTACGGAACACGAGGCAGAAGCGCACGTGCTGTCTCGTTGGCGGTTTTCATGCGACTCGATTTCTTGATTTCTTAAAAACCGTCAGAGGGAGGGGCGCGGGAGTGGCGGGGAATTGTGCGTCGCTTCATGCAATTTTAGTCACGATGGAGCGCTTCACGGGACAACTGCGTGCTTTTTGTGCAAAACAATTTTACAAAAACAACGATTCCTACGTACGACGTGTAAGTGAATGTTCAAGTGTTAATTTAATCAAAGCTTGGGTCAAGGGTTACCTGAAAAGTCGAGTGTACCTTAATGAACCGACGACCATATCCCAAGTAAAAGAAAACTTCCAGGAGGAGATAGCCGCGATACCTCGCAGTATGTGTCTGAGAGTTTTCCAAGGTTTGCGTAGTCGATTGCAGGAGTGCCAACAACGAGACATCTCCATGATGTAATTTAAAAGAAATAAATAGCAATAAACGTGTATTACGTTAAATAAATGACCAACAAAATAACATTTGTAGTTTTATTATTTAGTTGTATTAGTTGCTTATTTAAATAATAATAATAATAATGCTTAATTAAATAATTAATGTTAGTAGTTGCTTAATTCAAGCAACAGAATTACCTACAACTAAAGTATATATAACTTACAAACTAGAGAGCTTAAGAACTATCTTAACTAGGCTTAACCTAAGGTAACCGGGACAAATTAAAAAGGCAGGAGAAGAGGCGAGAGGTGGGGGCAGGTTATAGTAGTGTCGAACGCCACCCACCCTATATTTATACAAGTATTGCCGAAAGCATCCATGTCCTGATATCAGTTGAGTCAGGTGGTAGTTCAGCTCGCCATATTTTCTTTTCAGCCATGTTTCTATATCAGGTATCATGGCGTTGGCCCGTCTTCCTTTGGTGGAAGAATACCACCTTCGTTGCCATTCTCTTAGGCTTGAGAACACTAATTGTGACCGCATTCTCTGACGATTCTCTAGTGAGATCTCATGCGTAGCAGCGTTTTCTTTAGATGCGATGTCAACTGGTGTCGTCCCAGCCAAAACCATTATAGCATCTTCGGATACTGTTCGGAATGCGCAGCATACTCTTAATGAAGCCAGCCTATGTGCTGAGTTCACTCCCCTCATGTAGGACTTATACCGTGCGGCTCCTCCCCATATGTGAGCAGCCTACATTATAATGGAGTTGTTTACGCTGGTTATCAGTTCCCTTATGTGGGGCCGGGATCCACCAACATTGGGTAGCAGTCTCGCCAAAACCTTGCATACTCGTGCCGTTTTTTCACTCGTTTTCCTCAGGTGTTCCTTGAAGGTCAACCTGTTGTCGAGGGTAACACCAAGATATTTAATATATGGACTGGATCTGATTGTTTGTTCTTCTATTTCCAAATCAAGGTGTTCAACTTTCTTGCGGCTGGTTTTTGAAAGTGCATCCGTCTTATGTGCGGCTGGTTTCAGTCCGGCCATATCTAGCCAGCATTTAATGCTCTGGATTGTGTGGGACCAATTATTCTCCAGGTCTTCTAGATGTTTAGCAATGGCCACTATCACCAAATCATCTGTGTACCCAATGATTCTAACCCCCTCCGGTACATTGACCCTGAGCACACCATCATAGATGACATCCCATAACAGTGGATCTAATACAGACCCCTAGAGTACACCCGGTGTTATTTTATATTCCTGTGGTCCTTCATCAACGTCATACAGCAGTCTTCTTTCCGAGAGATAGTTTGCTAGTATACGGGTGAGACTGGTAGGCCACCCAACGATTCTAGAATACGATTGGTAGGAGGAACGAGTATAAGGAACTAACCAACATGGATAGACGATAGTATAAGTGGCAGGACAGGTAAGGGCAGGGATAGGCCGGAAGCAAGGGTGTGAGTGCGGGTTGTGAGAGTGTAGGCGTGGTGAGCGGGGCGGGGTCAGGAGGGTAAGGGAGTCAGCATTCAACAGCTAACGTTCTAACGATACGGATCGTCCTATACCGCGTCTTTTTAGTGTGTGCGCGTGTGTGCGAAAGTGTGAATTATACAAACAGTGTGGCCGTCACTGAGAACGGATGTATAGTTTATTGTGAAAGATTGAACTGTGTACTGTATACGTGTTCAGTGTGTGTACGTGTGTGCATTATACACACAGTGTGGCCGTCATCAAGAAAGGTCGTAAAAAAAAGTTCTCCGTATAATGGCGGAAATTAAAGTGGCGTCGCGAAGGAAATTAAATAGGCAGCCGATCAGGGTATATCAGGGTTTTCATCTTGCAACAGGTTGAAAAGCGTGGCTCTTCTCTCGGTTCTTATAAGTGTATTTACATTCACAAGAGCTTTGATTGACGTTTTGGTTAGAGGGTTTATATTGACTTTTTATTTAGACAGGGCAAGTGTGAGTAGATCTCGTTTATTTGTCTTTGCAGCTGTGTCTTATCTGTCTCTGCAGATTGAGCAAGATCGTGAACACGTCTGCTTGTGATGCTATTTCAGCCGGTGTGGGAGTATTTGTAGCTACCAGTGTTGTAGCCGATTAGGTTCTTCACGCCCGGTTGTTGTTCGAGTTGCCTCTGTTTTTTGTTTTTACCGAGTCATACTTCTTGACATTAATTCTCGGAATTCAGGACATCGTCGATAGTTAGCGGGATGTCCCCTAGTATGACACACTGCACACTTTAGAAGGGCCTTGCCTTATACCCTTTCTTTCCCCAGTAGGCATTCTTCTGCTTTATGGTCCTGTCCGCATTTTACGCAACGATGCTGCATTTCACAGTTCGCCGCTGCGTGACCAAACCTTTGGCAGCGGACACATTGCAGAATGTCTCTGCCTTTTTTTCCCATGTGACAATTTGATGATGCAGGACTGGAATTTTCCTTAAACCATTAATTCTGCTGCTCGCTGATAATTGGACCAAAAACAAGGGAAGCTTCCGGTTTTCTCTTCTTGCCTTGGTTATGGTGAACGGTTTTACCGCGGTAAACTCTTTTTGAGACATTTCGAGCAGAGCCTTCGGTTTAATTTCAGGGTCGATACCCTTTAATAGAACTGTTACGCTCTTCAAATGTTTCTGCGTGAACGAGTAAAATTCCGCGGTGGCTCTTTCTAAAACCTCTTTAATTTTATCATGGTCTGCCACCGCATAGGTTTGAATGGCATGTTTGTTATCTGCCAGTTTTTTAATTACAAAATTGTTTCCTACAGCTAGCTTACAAAAACTTACTAATTCCTTATACTCAATATCGATGGTGTTGATTGGTGGCATCTTTATTTTTCTGTTGTTGTTGTCGATTTGCTGCTGTTGTGCTGCTTGCTGTACTTGTGGGCGATTTTGTGTTGATAGTTGCTGTTGATGTTACTCTTGATGCTGATGTTGATGTTGATCTTGAAATTGTTGCTATTGACCAACTTTTGGCTTTGGCTTTTGTTGTTGTTGGATGGCTTTTTGCTGTTAGGTACACATGTATGTGTGTACATTGGTTCTTTTATAGATCAGAGTCATGGGAACGAATCTAAACAAAGAAAGGGAAAATGTGCATCCATGAGATGTGAGTTCGGCTAAGCAAACAAGCCGAATCTCATTGGATGCTAATTGGGGTTGTGTTTGCTTATGTGAGAAGGTCAATGGTAAACGGACCCAGGAATATGTAGGACAAAGGGAATTTATGACCTGAGAGTTCAACTGAGTAAACAAGTTGTAACTCATTAGATGGGAGATGCATTTGGGATACTTCAAACGATATAGATTGTTTATCGTATCGCCCGAATACCTGCGGAAGAACAGCGTTCTTTTGTTTGCACATGGTGCGAGTTAGGGAAATTGGTTTCAGCGCCGATAGCGCTAATTATATGCAGCTGCTTGTGTTGTTTATTGTTGGAAGAAAAGGTCGCCAGCCAATGTGTATGAAAAGGGATTTGTTGTACACATGATGAAGCTGGGAAAAACCAACTCAAGGGTAAGATTCCCCAATTATGCGGTTGTATTATATGTAAACCGATGAATTTTCTTTCAGGGAATTTATGATAAGTTAGGAAAGACTTCTTATAGGGAATTTGTATGCGAAAAGATGCATGAAAAGTAAGAATTCTCTTCTAGGGGTGTTTAGATTATAAATTGCTCTATTTAATGCTTAAAGGGTTTAAGGCGCTAATGTGATTGCATTAGCGAACTTAAGGATGTTGAGTAGCAGTTATGTGGGTTTTTCAGGCGACCTGCTGTGCGAACCGGTTTCTCCGTAACCTGCACTCGAACTGGTCTGGCACCGAATAAGTGCCAGTCACCTTACACTCGCGGAAAATTCTGATTTAATAAATATCAATTGCTTAACGAGCAATATATTATTAGTTTTATTTTTCACGCTTGCGATCGAGGTGATATATTTTATTTCTCTTAGTCGAGAATTATTTTATTTTCCGCACTGCTCTGCACTATTTTGTTGTTTATTATTTGTTTTGTTTTGTGTGTTTGATTTTGAGTTACTTTGTTTTGACTGTCTTGTCTTTTTTTATTTTGGTCGACTAAATCAAATACTTTTGTTTTGAATAAACAATTACCGCCATACGCTTTTTTCACCAGTTCAACATTTCCGGCTGATTCTAAGTGTTTAGGTCTGTTGGCACAAAGTGTCCACCGTGTGTAACCACAGTTGAGTCCCAGGATGAAAGCTCGCATAGCATCACGCATTGCATTCTTTAGGGGTCATCATCTTTATCGGCACCACAACCGGGATCCGGTCTTGGCTTTATTTAGCAAGTTTCGAGTCTTCTTAAATTTTCCATAATAATTTATTTTTACGGGCAAGGTTATTAGCCTTCTTTATTATTTAGGAGTGGTTCCGCATTATTTCCATCTTGCATTTCAATTTTACTTAAAATTAAATTTAAATACGTACTGACTTCGTCGAAGTATTTTGAAAGGATGAGTCTTTCGTGCGTCACTTTTCGCAAAATATCCTGTGGGACGTATAGTGGTCGTTGGTCGGCATATACGTAGTCGAGTCGATTTACTAGTGGGTAAAAATTAAATATCGTATTATGAATTCCCCAAATGTTTGCAGTTGTTCTCTGTATTTTTGATTTTACTATCGAAAGGCATCTCAAAGTATTTATTCGTTCCCTAAAAATTATTTATATTTTCCACGAATGTTCAAGTCATATTTGTCCAAGCCCTGTAAAAGTCCTGTTTGCCATCATATATCGGGAGAGCTTCAAAGATTTTAGTATCAATTTGGTAAGTGCTCTGCAATGATAAACTTTCCAGTTTCAACTCTTTCATGGTTACTGGTTCTGTGCTGCCAAATCCTCGTGACTGTAAAGTTGATATCATATTATTTAATGTTTGGTGTTCTGCTTCCAGTGCCTTTTGGTTAATAGTAAGGTCGGCAATTTGTGCCTGTAATTCTTCCATCGTAGCCATCTCTGAAGTTGTAGGTTGTTCCGGTTTGTCCTCCGTTTCACTATCGCTCTGCTGGTTGCGATCTGGTCTGCTCAGTATGTTACTGTCGGATATATTTTTTATTGTTTTAATTTTCATTAATTATATTTTCGTTTCACTGAATTTTGATTAGTCGATTTCTCTATTAATTTTTTAACTTTTACAGAATTCTGTTATTATTTCACTTTCCGCTATGTAGATATTCGTGAGGTTGTAAATTCCTTAGTGCTGCGGGTTGATTGTCTACTCATTCGTTGGAATAAGGATGTTTTTGATTTGTGGTCCACAGGATGTTTAGACGTTAGAAGTTTAAGCACTCCCGGCAGGATCGCCAATTAATGTACATATTTCAGTGTGAGAATAAAAAAAATCTTTATTTATTATTATTCGCTAGTGTACATTGATTCTTAGGGTCTAAGTGTTACCGCGGTTATGGAACGACTTTCCAGACAGCCACCAGGAGTAGACTCGATAAGAATGCTGCATGGTGGATGGTTCTCCATATTTATAGTAAAAAGATTCCTTTGTTCTAGAATATGTTATCTCTATTCTGGAATATGTTATCTCTAATTAGGAATGTCGGCAGTCATGGGATTGTGCTGATAAATGAAGAGTAGCATCCGACAAACCCGACGTCGAAGGTGTTTCTTTCAGAGTATATATACTGAGAAGAATTTGCCGTCGCCGCTCGTCCCAGAAAATCAGTCAAATGAACTCAATGGGCATCCCAAAACCCTGTCAAAAGAAGTTTTTTACGGATGGTTGCGTTTTGAACTTTATCGATTGTTGAGAAGACGGGTGTCGCTATTTAGCGCTCTGTCTTTGCTCTTCTGGATCATATGATGGACCCATGACTCAGCCACAATTGTAAAATGGAAGTCGTCTCTCTGGTCACAATAGCGCTGCAAAAGGTGCTCACGGAATTCCATTCGACGCCGTTTGTTCTCACCCGAACGACGGCGTGAAACTCATTGTGAGCATCTTGAACAATTGGGATAGCGCAAAATATTAATTGCTTAATAATAAAGCCGAGACGTTGCTTGGATATTCTTATGCGGTTTGCGATACCACATTAACTGGAACGCCGGTCATCTAGAATCAAATCGTTGACGTATTTGTGTTGATTATTATTTGTGGCAGTGGTCGGATGTCCACTGCCTGTTCCATCAACAATTACGGCTTTTCCAGCCTCGTAACCACGAATTTTTACTGCTCAGTGGACACAGTAGACTTATGAACAGCATCGCCATCATAAACGGCCTTTAAACGATGATGAATTTCAGTAGGAGTCACTTTTTCAGCTGTTAAATATTCGATCATAGTACATTGTTTAAGTCGCGTTAACATAGCACTAGAAAACGCCGCCGTCGTATTTTCCACTCTCGAAAGAGTGGATGAATGCTCGATCTGGGCCCTGCGCATGAGTATTAAGAGGGAAAGTTACTTCCATTTATCACCCAGCGCGCCTCTGGGAGTCATTTCATTTGCGTTCAGAAATCAGGTATGCATTACTTTTCAGCCTAAACTCGTAAAACATACAGAACCAAACGTTTATTCTCTTAGTATTAGTTCTGCCCTGTGAGTAGGGCGTTAGAATATACTCACAGCTAGACCGGCTTTGGTAAGAGACGACTAAAGGCCGTGTGGTATGGGGTCCCAACGCCCTGTCGCCCTATGAAATACCACCCCATCAAGCTATAGGCTCCGTGAAATGGTCGGGAGAAATCCCTGGCCATCTTTCGGAGCTTGGCTGATGGATCGGTTCGAGAAAAGGTTGGTTTAGGCAGTAGTCGGTCCCAAGGCGAAATACCACGCCGTCACTATGTACATTCCGCGATATCGTTGAGAAAAATCTTCGAGGGTACTTCGAATGTGTGGCTGATGGCCCGGACTGACACGGAGATAGATCATGATGGTATCTTCCGAGATAAAGATTTCCGCAGGTAAACTAGTTTCCCACTCGGATCTCCGAGGGGAGACTATGTCAGGGGGAACACCTTGCAGATATTATGATAAATAACCGAACTTTAAAAGATTCGTCATCGCGTAATCGGGCTCGCTCTCGAGGCATCGGTTTCACCAATACGAATGTAAACGCCGTCCACCAATATTTGCAAAGAAATAAACAAACAAACGTCTGAATACAGATCAACCACCCAGCTTCTGAAACTATCGTCTTTGGGGATTTTAATGTACACAATTCCGACTGGCTGATATATTCTAACAGAACCTAGGAGGCTGGGAGGCTGGCGGAGATGTTTGCTGTTAGCCACAACTTGACTCAACCCGTGGAAGAACCCACGCGAGTGCCGGATGCCCGAGGTGATTATGCGAACACCCATGATCTGTTTTTGAGATCCGAACCAAATATTTATACCGTCGAGGTTTCTGCGTCACTGGGAAACTCAGATCACTGCTTGGTATCTGTCGCGCAACCACTTGTATTTCAAGCGAATAACCGCCCTAGGCAGCTTCGCCATGTTTGGAAGTATGGAACTGGGACGATTTGTAAGATTTCATCGCATCCTTTCCATGGTCGGAGGTGTGCTTCGGAGCCTCCGATGTTAACGCTTGCGCAGAGTCGGTCATCAGGTTTATTCTTCTCGGGATGGAGATGTATATTCCACATTCCATCAAACGAAGTTCATCTGATAAACCTTGGTTTGATAAAAAATGCGAGCAGATTACAGCGGCAAAAATAGAGCTTTTAAGCAGTGGACCGCCAATCCCACCGATGTTAACAGAACGAATTTTGTTAGAATCAGAAACGCGTGCAACCAGACGATTGATACCACGAAGAAGGCTCACAGCGACAGAGTGACCAATAAATTCCTTCAGTGCCCAACTGGTTCGCGATCCTTCTGGTCAATGGCAAGGGCTGACAGCAGTAACTTCGCTTCCTCCTTTTTCCCTCCGTTGGTGACGGACAGTGGGGTGTTAGTGGCGAATTTATTTTCCGCGAATTCAAACCTCGATCCCCATTTTTTGGAGCCACTCGTGATCACACCGGTACGGTCTTTCATGCGGCATATGAGTTTTCGTCCGCGCACTATTCAACGCATTATACGTGAAGTGGATTGTAGGAAGGCAACCGGCCCGGACGGAATACCAGCAATAGTCCTTAAGAACTGTGCTCCTGAACAATCGCCGGATCTTGGCAAACTCTTTCGCTTATCTTATGCACGGAGGACCTTTACTACCTGATGGAAAATCGCTCGAGTTCAGTCAATCCCAAAGACGGGGAAAAAGTGTCTCCCACAAAATTACCGACCGATAGCACTACTGTCTATTTTATCTAAGGTGATGGAAAAAGTCATCAATACTGAGTTAATTAAGTATTTGGAGTGAAACGGACTTCCGAATGATCGTCAATACGGATTCCGTGGAAGGCGGTCTACGGGAGACCTTTTGACACTTATAACCGATATATGGACATCTGCGATTGAACGGCATGGTGAGTCAAGGGCAGTCGCATTGGATATCTCCAAAGCTTTTGACCGCGTCTGGCACGGGGCATTGCTGAGGAAATTTCGTTCATATGGACTTTCTCAGCAGCTTTGCCACTGGACGAAGAGCTTCCTCGAAAATCGATAGATCCGGGTTGTTGTAGACGGCGAGTCTTCGGATTTGTATCCTGTTAATTTTGGGGTGCCTCAATGTTCTATTTTGGCTCCAACCTTGTTTTTGCTTCACATAAATGATTTGTTGGAGACAATGGATAACAAAGTGTTCAGTATTGCGGATGATAGTACGCTTGTTTCCTCCGTTTCAAGTGATCGGCCGATTGGTGAGTCAACGTCACACCAGCTAAGATGTAGATAGATTGATTCTCTAAATCAGGATCTGGATAGGGTCCTGCAGTGGGGAAGGGCCAATGTCGTCGACTTCAATGCAACGAAGACACAATATACAACATCCACAAAGAAAAGTGGATCATCGGTTCTACGCTGATGATGAATGGACAGACCCTCGAATCTGGGTAAAGCTTGAAGTTGCTCGGCGTCACGGTCTGTGGGAATGTGTCGTGGCATAAACACGTGTCGAGCATAGCGAGACCAGCCTCAGGAAAACTAAGCCATCTTTTTAGAACCAAGAAATATTTTACTTCGGACCAGCTTCTTCTTCTGAATTAATCCCAAATTATACCCGCGCTCAAATATTGCTCTCATGTTTGGGGGTCGGCTTCTAAATATACCCTCGAGCTACTTGAGAGCATACAGAGACGGGCGATCCGCCTGATCGGGACCACGGCGCTGGCGTCGGGACTATAGTCGCTATCACAACGAAGGCGCGTGGCCGACCTCTATCTGTTTTACAATTATTATCACGGGTACTGGTCTTCGGTGATTCATGAGGGGGTGGGGACTACTGTTCTTCGGTGATTCGTGATATTGTTCCACGCAAATCAGTTTATGTGCGCTCCACAAGACAATCCGACGGATTGCACCAGTTTGCGGTTCATCTCCCGACGGCACGAGCTGCAGGGATGCAGAACTCATTCTGTTACAGATCGGGGAAGCTGTGGAACTCCCTTCAACCGCGGGTTATCCCGGAGCGTTACAACCTGCAGCTGTTCAAGAGGAACTGCTACCGTTTTTTGGTGGCATCTCGGGGCACCCACTCGGCGCTATAGGTTCGCCTCTCCCGAGAGAAGTGTAATAAGAAACAAAAATGTATGCGGGACAAGCAATATATATATATATATATATGAAATAGGAATGCGCAGTTTGAAAAGACATTTTTTTTTTTTCATTAGACTTCTCTCGGGAGAGGCGAACCTATAGCGCCGAGTGGGCGCCCCGAGATGCCACCAGATAACTGTTGCAGTTCTTTTTGAACAGTTGGAGGTTGTAACGCCCCGGTAACACTCGCGTGGGAAGGGAGTTTGTGGGGGATCCAAGTCTGGGCGCCAACGTATGGTGCGGGGTTCACTCTCACCCACCAACGATATCTGCACAAAATTGTCTTCCCAAAAGGAAACCGAGCGCCGAATGAAAGGACGAATAAAAGACACTGAATGATTTCCACGTTAATGTTCTTTATTCCTTCGATATTTTACACAGCATGAAATATCGCGCCGTTACCGCAATTTACGAATCAGTAGCACTTAGGTATATGGGGTACAATGAGTAGTTTAGTACACTAGCCTCCGCGTAGGAAGTTATCGATCTCCGTTAATTCCCGACTTTTCTTTACCCGCTGAGTTACGAGGCTGCGGCGACGTGTTATATTGTTCATTAAGTTCTCCGTGGTCGCGATAGTTTACTTTACAACTCCTGCTCGCGTGTACGTTCTTTTTATTTTCTTTCTTTTGCTTAATACAGTGGCGCGGACTTCCTACTCGACTCGGGGTGATGGGGCGAGGTGCGCTCGGCGGTGATTGTGACTCGCCCTCGTTGTGAGGGCCACGGCGGATAAATTGCGACTGGTCGTGAATGAAAATAACTCATTCACTGCGTCGAGGCGGTGCGTCATAGTAAAATTAGGCTCGCTGCGAATTACGAGGAACTGCGGACGAGCTGCTATGCTCGCATAAGAACTCGGCTCCAACGAATTCCGGCCGTACAGGCCGGGTTGACTTCGTTGGTTGGGTGTACCGGGAAATTGGCTTTGGCGACACGTGCGAGTATGGGAGTGCGTTTTCGGAGGAAATTGGAATGGCTTGGGTGCAAGCAAGGGACATCGCCTAGACAGAAACGCTAGCCGAAACAATTTCTGGGAAATGTGCGCGGTTTAGTTGGTTGGTAATGTTCCGTTGAGGATTTGGATATACGCTTTGTTAAGGCATATGCACTTCGGAGAAATGTGTGCGGCTTGGTATACTTGCTAATGTTTCGTTGAGGATTTGAATATGTGTTTGCTATGGCATACGAATTTCGGGGAAATGTGGATTGGTTGGATGCGATGAGAAAATATAGATAATTGACCGACGCAGCCCTGGGGAAATGCATGTGGTGGTGATTAGAATATATTCGGTTGAAGCATATTCCCTTGGAGGTTTGGAAAATATTTTATTGCAGATTTGGGAATGTATGCTATTGGGTAATGTTCCGTTGAGGATTTGATTTTTGCATGTTTGCACGTTAGGGTTGTGGGTTGGTTCTCCGTGTGATGTAGATAACCCCCACAAGTTCCCTAGCTTCCCCGCCCTGTAACGGAACGAGTTATTGATATATAATAATTAATAAATGAAAAAAAAGAAGCAAAATGTGTATATTTTGTAATCGTGCAGACTTAGCAAATTAGATAAGAAATGTTGTTGGTACAATAGTGTGGAATGGCAATGACCGAGGTGAATTTGAGACAAATTTATAATTGACAATCACATCGAGACAATGGAGACAAATTGAATTTTGTTTGGTCCTATAATTCACAGTCAATCAGAGCAGTACACTCGTGAGACTGAGAACATAGTTCATTAGATGGGCAATTCGTGATTCGTGTGTGGTTGTCAGCTCAAATTAATAGATCAAGTAGATACTTCTATACCACATTGTGAATATTTCATTTATACAACAATAATTCAACAGTTAACTTTAAATTGAAAATTTTATCTTTATAAATAAATATGTTTTCAAACAAATGAAAACATAAGCGACCGACAATAAGGGAACAGTACCTCAGTATTTATTGTGGTTGGGAATTCGTCATTTAAAAATTCGTTAAAAACAGCCCCCCCCCCCCCCCCCCCCCCCGCCCCCTCGCTCATGATTTTCACCCTTTGGTTAGTGTTGCGGATTCACTGGATGCAACCAGCGAATTCGGAAGTGAACGCAACCATAGCTACCAAATAACAAATGTCAGCATCTAGCTGACATATTCTATTTTGGTTGTCAAGAAAAATAAACAAACTTTTTTCCTTTTGCAAGTCAGGCGACACAGATAGCAATTTCTGGTCCAATCCTTATAATCAATAAAAATAAAAGTAATCAGAGTGAATAAAGCTAATTGGTAACGACAATTAAATATATCTCGAGTTGTTATTGGAAGCTGCAGAGTTATTTTTGGGCAAAGAAGTAATCCTTTCACATAAAAGGTATTTCAATCCATTGATTATAGGTACGGCCATATCGCTGCACGACAGGAGACACCACCTTGAACGGTGTAAGAAATCTTCCGCGACGCGATTCCTCGGTCAGTAGAAATCCAACTAAGTGTTGGCCGCTCAATTGCCAACACAGTTAGGAATCGATTGTAAAATAGACGAAAGGCCAGAAGTAGGATTATTGTAGGTTAAGGCTTGAATTAAGTTTAAATAAATAACATTTGCAGCGAGTTTTCTTAAGGATACCATTTGAAAATTTCACCGTTTACTTTGCTTAGTATCGCCGAGATTATGTTTTATGTGCTTGTTCCGATATTATACGCTGCAACATATTTTTTACTCATACACTTTTCTCACTTCTTTGCTCTTCTACTTAACTTCCAAACGGCCATTTCTTACTAAAACAAGCTCCTAGATCCAACCTAGAATAACAATAATCTTTATACTTCCATACGGGCGGTGTAATTGAATTTCATGAGGGTTAAAACTGTAGCTTATTGCTCTGATTACTACAGTAGTAGACTCTCCATCCAGACCCATTTTAACAACACTCACTATATTAATACCAAACAGGCCTGGTGTTACAATTATCCATGTATCTGTTAAAGCAATTCCTTAATTAACACACTAACCAAACCTTAGGTATGTCCTGCGATCACTGGAGCGTGCAAAATTATAGTTTTTAACTGGAGCTCGTTAAAATTACGTTAAATTATGCATGAGTAATAAACCCCTCTTGTTCAAAAAGTAAACACTAACAGCTGCCATGTCGAGTAGACGAAACCACCAACTCCACCGCCGCGCTACAGGACCTAGCTTTCGCTTGTACGCCCGACTTTGCATTTTAAAAGAAATTCAATTGCCGTCATCTCTTTGACGAGTCCTGCTTTTCAATGAAAACGAGCCTTGTGGCTTCGAAGAGTTACTGCGGTATTATGGCGGTGGAAAGGGCGTAATCAAAGGACGAACGGAGCTTGGAGGCGATGCGCCAGCAAATGCAGTGGCGGAGGTAAACGTGTACTGTATTACATAGCAATCGACGCGAACCTTAATAAAACCCTGAAAATTATTATTTGCGTGCGTGTAGGTTCGAGTTATTTAAATATCCAGTCGCTCGGAGTACGTGGCTCCTGCTCTCTGACAAACATGACGGCAAAGTTTACAAGGCAATGCATGAGTGTACACAGGAGACAACGAGTCTTGTGCCAATGGATTTCCATTGGAGATCAGTTTTAGTCGGCGTATATACGTCAAGTACATTTCAACGAGCTAAATACGTTTACATATCCAACGCAATCAAATTTTGCACGTGTAGCTGCTGGCATGGTGGATTTGTTCCGTTTAATTAGGACTTGGAAGGATATTAGTTTTTGACGGTGTCTGCACATGATTGAGGTCGGTTTTTACTTATGGTGCAATATTTTTCTCTAGTGTGCGGATTTCCAAATAATCCTATTTAGAGGCATTTGCTTTATGGTCTCTGGACGTTTTTAATTGACGACTGAACTTTTCGTTTGATAATTGGTTTTATTGGGTCAATCGAGCCATCCCGATCTAGTTTTGAATGTCTATTAGTTTTTAGTTGTTGATTTTGTGAAATAGGTCGGATGAACAAGATTTGTCAATAGAGCTGCTGGGCATTGTTTATATTGACGTGTCGCCAGTGTTTGATGTTTGAACACGATATGTGTAAATTGTAGTGACACAATGCCTTCTAGTTCGGACTTCCTTAATTTCAAACTAACACGAGCAGTTTAGCAATATGAAACGATGTTTGTTCATTATTCGGAGAAACATGAATACTAATACTCTTGTGATGTTCAAGGGTGTTCGGTGATCAAATTTATTACGGATAGAAGGAAGAGTTCGACCCAAAATCGACTCCCGTAATTGTAATATGAACTGCTTCACACTCCCTAACTATTCATTTTGTAAGACGAAATGCAGTCAAGAGGTTCGGTTAAGAAATAAGTTTAGATAAATCTGTCTATAGAAAACACTTTTTCCTTTTTAATATGCAGATAGTTTACTTCTAGACACCTAGTACATTGGTTGTATCAAAATATGATATGTGGTACGGATGGTGAAGAGATGTAGGGAATATCGATAGAAAAAAGCTTTATGTCTCTACGAATCTTAGCTCGACCTCGGGAAACCACCAGAACCATGGTGTCATATCCGCACGTGTTCCACATCCTTCATGGTAATCTTGCCGATAGGAAAAGCATTAAAAGCTAATAAGAATAATGATTCTATAGTGCGGCACACAACCCAATTTCTCCCGAAAGACAAAATGAGTAAATCGTCACTGTGTCTGAAGATAACAATCCAAGCGAAGAGTTTTATTAGTATTACTATTTATTGGTCTATAGGAAGACGGAAGTTCATGACTGCGCCATCCGTGTGTGTGTTAATGTGTATGCGTGTGAAAGCAGATGTCGCTTCACAAATAAAACATTAGATCAAACGGTGGCAATTAATAATGGAAAAAAGAAAAGATGTGCTAAAAGTGATTTCAAAGAGGAGGCCCAAAGCCCAGCCAAACCTCCTTGCCAAACGGCATAAAGCCAACTCTAAGGTAAAAACTTCATAGAAGGAATGACCACTCCTGATAAGCCACATTATTCCGAAGAAGGGAATAAGTTCAAAGAACTGGCAACAGAAGACCACCAAACCAGCAACAGAGAATTGAGTGACAAAGATGTCGACGTGCTCAATTTACTGCGGAGTTATATAAAAAAAAAGGAGCTCTCCAAAAAGAAGAACGATTTGGAGCGACAAATCAAAGAAGCCCTGTCGGAAAGCAACACTCAACAGCAAGAGCAGAAACAACAACAGCAGCAGAAGCAACACTAACAGCAACAGCAACAACTGCTGGGAAAACAACAAGCAGCAGCCAATAAGAAGGAGAAAGTGCCTCCCATCATAGTTAGCTTTATGGAAGCTAAAGACCTAATTAAATTGGGTAAGTTAACATGCAGACATTTTAAAACGAAAAATGTAAGTAATAATAAAATAAGTTGTTTATGTGATAGTTTAGATGACTATCATAAAATTAAATCTGCTCTGAGGGAAGCAAGTAGTGAGTACTTCACGTACACACCTAAATCGGAGAAAACTATCTCCATGTTACTTAAAGGAGTTGATCCTTCTTTTTCCTCCGAAGAACTCCTCTTGGAACTACAAACTGTCGAAAATGACAGTTTAAAATTTACTGATGTTAAGCCATTCTCCACTTCTCTCTCTCTCGAAGTCGCAACCGCAGGTTGCCGTTCTTCATTGTCCCAACAGCAAAGTCGATGCACTTAGGAATATTAAAGTTATTTTCCACCAAACAATAATTTGGGAAAAAATAAGAACAGTTGACCGTGTGTTGCAGTGCGTGCGGTGCCAACGATTCGGCCACGTTGCATCTAACTGCTGTATGGAATTTAGATGTGTAAAGTGCCAAAACAATCATACCGTAGGAGGATGGTTCAGGATAGGAGCAAACTATCTTGCGTCCTGTGCAAAAATACAGGTCACCCGACCAACTTTAGAGGTTGTCCGAAATTCCAAGAACTAAAAGCCAAGTTGGAATTTAAAAAAAAACAACTTGAAAAAGAGAAACGAATGAAGGTTCGTTCTTATAATAACTTCGTTGCACCTAGTGTATCATTCGCTCAAATTGCCGGTAGTCCATTAAACTCAAACTTCGCGCCACAGGGAAGTAATGTCACAAAACCTTCCGCACCTAGCGTATCATTTTCTCAAACGGCTAGTAATCCAATTAATATAACGGCGGCGGAAATTTCACGCAACGTCATAAAAGCACCCGCTCCAGAGGCAAATTCAGACATAAGAGCAATCCTGTTTGCCATACAAGAACAGAAAACAAAACTGAATGAACAAGCGGCTCGAATACATATTATTTATTCCTCCTTGTTCTCATCTCTTCTCAATGAAGTATCCAACTAATTTAACACTAAAATGAATTCACTAATCCACGTGGAAAGCAGTGATAATCTCGGTAACCTGCTTGAAGCCGAACGCCCCGATGTGCTTCTAACCAGCGAAACCAAGCTAAACCAGAGGCACAAATTGGGCTACAAAAACTATAAAGTCATTAGACGAGATCGTCCACACGCCACTCAAGGAGGTGGAGTTGCTGGCCTAATTAAGAAAGACATTCACCACAAGGTCGGTTACAGCACAGCCGTACACAAATTTCAGTTGGTGGAAGCTTGCATTAGATATACCTTTGAAAAGTCAAAGGTATCCGTGCATGCACCTGAAGCTCCTCACTGTTCGCAATTTATCAGCGAACTGGATACCCTTTTTCGTAATCACAAGTTAGACTCGGAAAACAATTATTTTGTTCTGGCGGGAGATTTCAACTCCAAACACAGTGCTTGGGGTGATATCACACCGAACACAAGAGGTAATGCACTATTCAATTGGTGGGAAGCAAATGTAACAGAATATAAACTAGAATTGTACGCTACAAGTACACTATCTTATCCAAGAGGAAACTCCTTTCTGGACTCATTTATGATGGACGAGAGACTACAATTATTAGACACGGACCTAAATACTCGAAATTGCCTTCGCACAATCGGGTATGATAGTGACCATTACGGCCTCGGCACCGTTTTACATGTTCCAAACGATCACGCAATACTTGAGCAGTACGACCAGATACATTTGTTCGTTTTGGTCGCATTTTGATCGCCCAATAAAAAGAGAACTATGCTCCAATGGCGTGGAAATGAGGAAGTAGACCATTATCTCTCAACGATGGACAACATTGTCATCAAAACAATGCACCGTTCCATTCCAAAAGCGGCGCACATGGAGGATACTCAACTATTGATGCCTTGTATAGACAAAAAAGCGCTTTGCTCTCCCAGCTGAAACTGCTCTACAGACAGTTCAGCGATCCTTATAGCCAAGCAATAAAGACAATTAAGTCATTGATTAAAAACGTTCAAAAGCTGATCCGTGAAAACTACAGATCAGTAATTAATGAAGAATGGAAATACAAAATTCTCTCCATTAAAGCCAGTGGTAGGAATATGTTTCCACAAATAAATAAAGTTTTTAGAAAAAAATATCATAATGACTTTCCCTGCCTTCGAGTCCCCAGGACTCCCGAGAATTGTCAAATATTGCTGAACGCAGGACCCACCGCCGAACACATTAAAACGAAGAACTAATAGTAGTCGAGGATCCGCAAGAGAAAGCGAACTCAATAGGCGCCTGTTTCGAGGCAGTATACAGAATGAATGAATCCATTCATACTAACTTCGACATCGGAAACAGAGCTATCCAAAACCATATATCGCTGCACAATGAACGGCAAAGTTGGCATTCCGAAAACAAAAGTTTCACCATCTTCAGTGAAAACAATAGAGCGGATGCACCGCTTAGAAATTTGCACACAAATATATTTGTGAAGATAAATGAACTCATGGACATCCTTAGATCCATTAAAAACAAGAAATCCTCTGGAAAAGATGGTATTCCGAATACAGTTCTTAAACATCTGCCTCCGGAAGCGGTGAAAATTTACACTACCTTGTTCAATAACGCTCTAAATAATACATACTTTCCAAGACGTTGGAAAATAGCAGTAGTCCATCCCATCCCCAAAAAGGGCAAGGACCGGAGCAATCCCGCTAATCTTCGCTCGATTAGTCTGCTGCCAAACATTAGCAAAATATTCGAGAAAATCATAAATAAGGCATTGATAAACTGGTGTGATGAAAATGACGTCATTCCGAACAACCAGTTCGGCTTTAGAGCGGGGCACGACACAGTGCATGCAGCTACAAAACTTGTTTCCGATATACAGTGGAACAAGGCAAAACGACAATGCACAGGCGTATAATTGGTTGACTTTGAAAAGGCCTTCGATACCGTATGGTCCCGTGCTGTTGGCCCGATAAGTGACTCATTGTCAAGAGTTCCGTATTGGAAATAGTAGCTGATTCCAACAGAGACAACCTTGTTCCTGATTATCTTTACGGTCCATCACCAGAAGCAGTTGTTGGTGGAATTGCTAGGCGCAGATTGCCATTCGCAGCAAATTTACATATTGGCCGACCGAGTGCCAAAACAAATTGGTCCTTCGAGCCGGATCTAGTCTGTGAATCCAATCCACTGCTGCCAGTTCGCAGTGTACAAAAGAGTTGCAGATACTTACGTCACGGCAGTATGCGGTTACCATTGTCGAAGGAAGACACATCATTGTCACGAAGTGCTGCTAATCATCTCAGCCTGCGTTCGACCGTATGAGCTTTCGAACATTATAGTCGATCAAGCAACCGCTGTGCATTAACGCTATCAAATCAGTGACGCAACAATGAGCTGCCCACACTGTAGATACAATACTGCCGCCAGGTTCGTGGCACACTAACCATAGCTGTCCCAACTACAGATACATATCAGATACATATCTCTGCCCCAGTCGCAGCCCTAAGGTTCAGCCTAAGGACCGTCCGCCGTCATTCACGGCATATTAGAGGATCGACGATCCGAGGTAAACAACATAAACACACCAGCTGTCGACTGGACAACCTCTCCTGCAGTGCAACGTGCGACCCAAGCGTTTCAACCGCAACGCAAAGCAACAAGACAGACCGTCATCCAGCCGATTAAAGCCAGCCACAACCAGCAGCACACTCAGTTGCGTAGAAGCCTAAGACCAAGTTACAGCCGATCCACAAGAATCTGAATCAAGTAGCTAGTGGCACTTCGATCCACAAGCATCGAAAAAGGGGCAAACTAAGTTGCAATGGCTACCAGCGATATGACTGTTCCGACAATGAAACGGAGACGAGGAGTCATCAAGGGATTCCCCACGCGGTTGGAGGAGTTCGCGACCAAGTCAAAGGAGGTGACCAGGGAGGAAGTCGCAAGCAGACTGCGCAAACTGGAGGACACATTTGAATCCTTTGAGAGCCTCCAGGAATGTATCGAGGAGAACGACCCGGACCTGAACATCGACAGGGAGAACGAAGAGCGAGCAGATTTCGAAGAGCGATACCTTTCGCTGCAAGGCAACCTCAACGAGCGGTTGACCATGGCAACGGGCACAGGTTCCACCGCTTTAGATACGTCAGGAGATACCCTGGGAACGGCAACTACTACAACGTTAACAGCGGAGCAACCAGGGATGGAGAGGCTACTTGACGCCATGAATGCTAGCCAGAAGCTCATGAACACCTTGGTGGAATTGGTTACGCGGTCAACGGAACCGACAGCAGCGGATTCTACGAGTGGAGTGACAACCTGACCGGTCAAGTTGAGGCATATCGATGTGCCTACCTTCGATGGGAATTACCAGCAACAAGGTCAATCGCAAATGAACGGCACTGAACCACATTACAGTAGCCCGTCTCAGCCAACAAACTTCTTTGTAAATCAAATGACTACTCCTCTGACCAGTAATGGCTGGGGGACCGGCAGTGTTCCGACAACTTTACATGCGTTGCAACAACAAGAGCCAACGCAAAGTTCTACACTGCCAATAAATATTCCTACATAAACCGATATCGGCAACGGTAAAGCTGCGAATACGAATTATCAGCAAGCTCCTTATGTTCCGACATCGGTGTATCAAGGTAATGAACTCGGTGTTTCTCCATCATCTTCCACACAAACGTTTCTCCATCATCTTCCAACAACAAAACTTCCAAATTTATAATTCACCACCTACTTCTAATATAACTCAGCAATCCTATTCCTATGGTGCCACAAACACAATGATGGACACTACGTACATAAACTGTCAAGTAACAAATGAACCACAGAGTTCTTAGCAGGTATCTTCACAACCTTATTCAAATTCAGGGACTCCGCCGAATGGGCAAATGTAGCACTGGATCCGCACCTGTTATTCCGCCAGGATCCGCGGGCGGTGCCATGGAAGAAGTCGCACCAGACTCAACGTTGCGGCCTCACATGCCATAGGCAGCATCCCATCGGAAGATACCGTCCAGCGACGGAACACTCGTCATCATCTATACATCCATCACCAATTCAGGGCGGGCGGCTTTCTCCAGGCCCCCACATCAATAGAAGTCCAAGGCCCTGGGCCTCAATCCCCTGGAACAAACGGCTTCGCCAATGATGGGCGAATGCAGCAACCACAACCAATGTCCGAACAGTCTCTGCCGCAACAATCTGTGGCGCAGCAATCTATGCCACAGCAATCTGTTCCGATACAATCTATATCACAGCAGTCTGTTTCGCACAAGCTGGTGCCGTTACAATCGGCGTCACAGCAACTTGTTCAGCAGCAGTTTATGCCACAGCAGTCTATGTCGCAGCAGTCGGTACAACATCAATCTGTACAACAGCAGACGTCTATGCCACAGCAGGCTGTACCACAACAGTCTATGCCACAGCAGTCGGTGCAACAACAGCCAGGGCCACAACAGTCTGTGCCACAACAGTCTGTACCACAACAGTCTGTACCACAACAGTCTGTACGACAACAGTCTGTGCCACAGCAATCCATGCCACAACAATCAATGGCACAGCAGAGTGTACCACAGCAATCTGGCACACAGCAGCATGTCTCTCGTCAAACCTTACAGCAGCCTATGACTCAGCAAGCTGTGCCACAACAGCATATGACACAGCAAAGTAGGCAGCAGCAATCTATACCACACCAATCTAAAGGCCATCAAAATTATGTACCAAATCCAGCGGATTACTTATCAAGGGGACTTAAAGCAAAGGAGCTCGCCGGAGCAGAGCTGTGGTGGCAGGACCCGCGTTTCCGCGAGACAAGGAGCTGAAGTTGCCCTGGACGACCACTCACCAAATCCGAGAGGCGGACACCGGAACACCGGTAGACCTCGAGGAGCGCAAGGCATCGTGCGTCGTAATACAGCAAGAGGAGCTGTCCATTACAAGAAGAGTCTCCAGTTTCACTCGAACAGTACGAACAGTAGCATGGCGGAAGGCGGACCTAACGGTCATTAGAGCCGGGAGACAAGTATCAAGACGAAGCGAATGGATGGCGCTCAACCCATTCATCGATGACCCAAGTAGCCTCAGGGTGGGCGGAAGACTAGGAGCAGCAAGGATGGAAACCGCAGTGGACTCCAGGTACTGGATCATAGGGAGTCGAGGACTTATCCACAGGATCATCGCGGAATGCACAGTTTGCGGTCGTCACAGGGGACGGGTGCTAGCTCAACAAATGGCGGCATTACCAGCTAGTCGGATTAATCCCGCAAGGCCAGTTGGTAGCACCGACGTGGATTATGGAGGTTCTATCAGCGAGCTGTCCATCGAGGCGTTCTTGGCAGCATTAAGGAGATTCCTCGCGCGCAGGGGTTTTTGTCACACCTTATGGAGTGATAATGGTACCAATTTCGTTGGTGCATGTCGAGAATTGCGAGAAGTTTATGAGCACATAAACTGAAAGGCTACCCAGGATCAGATCATGACTGAGTTGGCCACCAACGGGATCACGTGGAGATTCATTCCCCGGCAGCGCCCCACTTTGGCCCAGATCGAGGCTTGTCTGAATTCACGACCGCTGGTCGTTCTGCCAACGGAGCCTAGCGATCCCGAGGTGTTGAACCCCAGTCATTTTAAGCGACCCGTCACAAAGTTAGTACTACTCCCGGTTGCAGAAAATGAGACGGTTGAACCGACAGTTCAAGGTGGGTGGAATGTTGGAGACGGAGCATCACACCATGGCAACACCGGCGCAGGCACTACTGAAAATGCTGTCATGACAACACAAATAACAAATGTCAGCAAACAGCTGACATTTCAATATTTATTTAAACGAGCTGTCACATCGTCGTAAATACCTTTTCGAGAGATTAGATTGCATCAAGAGAAATAAACGTAAAGGTTCCCAATAGTTAACGACCGTGTTTTTACTTTACCTAAGGAGGATTCTTTTCTGGAGGTTCCGTCAGCAGTCCATCCAACTTAAGGTATTCGTTTCTCCTTATTCTTTACAATAGCAACTGTTTCAGGAAGACAACTATCGACGTTTATATACCGTGCTGGTGGCCCGATAAGTGACTCATTGTCAAGAGTTCCGTATTGGAGATAGTAGCTGATTCCAACAGAGACAACCTTGTTCCTGATTACCCCCACGGTCCATCACCAGAAGCAGTTGTTGGTGGAACTGCACGGCGCAGATTGCCGTTCGCAGCAAATTTACACATTGGCCGACCGAGTGCCAAAACAAATGGCTCACAGTGTTATAATTTATAATAACAATTATTTTGTATATTTTGCTCTTAACCAAACTCACCCCTATTTTGACCCTTCCTGCTGCTATTATCCTCGTAGCGCCCTATTTTGCTCCTTACTGCTGCTATTATCCTGGTAGCTGTACGCGTCTCTGTATTATACTCCTTTTTGAATACTAGAACAATTTTATTTGTCCACTGGATCGAGGACACTGCTACCACAATTGTATGACACTAGCAATACAGTTATAACACACCACCGCGGAATGTCTTTTAGTGCACCTATTTCGAGATTAATCTTTTACTGTACAGCATTAGAAGTAGTCAATTAAAATAGTTCCAAATAACACAAAACGATCGACTAGTTACTGTTCAGATTTTATTTAAATTTATTAATATAAAAACTTCACAACACAATTACTCTATATTTTATGACTTTCTTTAGATATTCTGTTTGAAGAAATCAATGGACAAATACACCTGTATGCGGCGACTGCTTAACGAACAAGAAGGCTGAATTTCGTGTCTTTCAGCACATATCCTTTTTTGTTCCGCTTCCACGATAGTTACTTCTAGGAAGCGGCGGAATTGGCTAATAGGGGGCGACTATGGCTAATAAAAGGAAGATGACTATTGCAATGTGATTGGGGTTTTAAATGGGGGTTTACTTTTATTTAAACTATCTACTATTGTATTTGGGGATATTTTATTGTAAAGGGAAATTAGTGATTTGGAGGGAAGGGAAGGATATGTATGTGAAGACACGAGATGCTAATAACTCAAAGGGGGAGTGATAATTAATTGAACTTTAATTATATAACAACAGCAGGGAGCCGTGAATTCTCCCAATCTCTTCAATATTTATACTAGTGATCTAGTTGGGTCTCTTAATCATGCTATTGCATATGCCGACGATATTGTGGTGTACAGATCAGAAAAAAACAATCGATGCCATTAACAGACTTCTTCACGACGACTTCAATAAAATCAAACGCTTTTGTGACGATTGGAAATTAAAAATCAACTTCCAAAAAATAGAAACTATCCTTTTCAGAACACCTCTTTCTACAGCTTCAAGAGATACAAGGAATAATTGGAAAAACGTTTCCATGGTAGGAAGCAACAATCTTCCGCTGCAAATGAAAACTGTTGTCAGGTACCTTGGTATTTGGATGGATCAATACCTATACTTTGATAAGCACATAGCAGCTGCCCTCTCCGCAGCTAAAAGTGCATATGCAATGACAAGAAGTCTGTTCCGAAATAGCCTCCTAGATCACAAAGTTAAAATCATTTCGTACTCAGCATTTCATCATCATCATCATCGGCACTACAACCGGGATCCGGTCTTGGCCTTATTTAACAAATCTCTCCACCGGTCCCGATTTCGAGCCGATGTCATCCAGTTTAGCACTCCCAGGCTCTGGACGTCTGGTCTACGCCATGCCTCCATCGCAGACAAGGTCTGCCGCGCTGTCTCCTTCCATACATCCTGCCACAAAGGACTTTCCGGGCAGGCTCCTCTTCGCTCATTCGAGCTAGGTGTCCCGCCCACCGGAGTCTACCGAGCTTGATTTTTCTTACAATATGAGCTTCAAGGTAGATTGCGTACAACTCATGGTCGTAGCGTCTCCGGAATCGTCCTCCCTCACATACGGGGCCAACAATTCTCCTTAAGACCTTTCTCTCGAACGCGGCCAAGAGTTCAGAGTGCCTTCTATTAAGCACCCAGGTCTCGGATCCATACATGAGTACTGGTAGACCATGAATTGTACAGTAGTAGCTTGGATGTTCTGGATAAATTTCCGGATTTAAAGAGCCTTGATAGACCACAGTAGGCTTTGTTGGATTTAATCAGCCGTTCGCGTGATACTATTGACCCAAGGTAGTTAAAGGATTGCACTACTTCAAATTCGTGCTCCACTACCCTGATAGTTTGACCAACATTAGGTCTTCTCTTCGCAGAAGTTGCCACCATGTATTTGGTTTTTCCCTCATTAATGTGCAGTCCCAGTTTTTGTGCCGCCTGCTCGATCTGGGTGAAGGATTCCTGTACCGCCGATTCAGTTCTACCGATGATGTCGATGTCATCTGCGTAGGCAAGTATCTGGCTGGACTTGGTGACAATAGTCTCTCTTGTTGTAACGCCAGAGTCGCTTTCTCCAACGCCAGGTTTAAGAGGAGGCAGGCCAGACCGTCCCCATGTCGGAGCCCATTATAGATGTTTATTGGTTTGGACAGCAATCCCGCTACTTTTACTTGACTAGTTACGTTGGTCATGGTCAACCTACAAAGTCGTATCAATTTGTTCGGAATGCCGAATTCTCTCATGGCATTATATAGTTCTACCCTGGCTATGCTGTCGTAGGCGGCCTTAAAGTTTATAAAAAAGATGATATAATCGAATTTTAAATTCCTGACATTTTTCCATCGCCTGCCTAAGGGTGAATATCTGATCAATTGCTGATTTGCCTGGGATGAAGCCACACTGATATTGACCAATGATGGCTTTAGCATATGGGGCTATCCGATCTTGTAGGATAGTGGAGAGTATCTTATAGGCGGTACTCAGCAATGTTATACCCCTATAGTTGCTGCACAGTGTGATATCTCCTTTCTTATGTATGGGGCAAATTATACCGCGACGCCAATCTTCTGGCATCTCCTCTTGCTCCCATACGTGCACCACGATCTCGTGAATTGTGTGATGTAACGCTGTCCCTCCTTGTTTGATCAGCTCAGCTGGTATGCCATCAGCTCCGGGGGCTTTATTTGATTTTAGCTGTCTAATGGCTTTTAATGTTTCCTCAATGTTTGGTGGCGGCAGCATTTGGTCTTGGTCTTGCAGTGGTGGAGCCTCCAATTCTTCTGTGAGCTGACCATTTAGCAATTCATTGAAGTGCATTTCCCATCGCTCCAGAATGCCTTCAGGATTGGTGATCAGATTACCCTACTTATCCTTGCAGTAAGTGCAGCGTGGTGTGTACCGCGTCATACTGCGGATTATTTGGTAGAACTTCCGCGCCTGGTGCGGACCTCGCTCTCTACTTTTCTCTATTTCACAGACAAGGTTTTTTTCCCAGGCACTTTTCTTTTGTCTGTGAAGTCTTTTTTCAGATCTTCTGAGCTCTTTGTATTTCTCCTCGCGTACCCGCGTCCTATGAGACTGCTGCATTGGCCGGTATGCAGCATTCTTACGTTCAGTCGCTAGTTTGCACTCATCATCAAATCAGTCGTTCCGATCTCTACGACTACTGCCTAAGATGGAGTTGGCAGTACTAATGACAGTATTCTTAAGGCGTGTCCATTTCTCTTCTACGCCCGGCATTCTGGCCCCAGGACTTACTCTCCCTCCGTCGAGCTCTTCGAGGACGAGTCTTAACGCATGACCAAAGGTGTTGCTGGTATTCTCATTGCGTAAGGCAGCCGTGTTGATTCGAACCTGATCCGCGGATGCAATACGTCTCCGTAAGGCAATCCGCGCTCGGAAAACTGTACCAACAAGATAGTCATTAGAGTCGACATTGGCACCTCGGTACGTTCGTACCGTCATTAGGTTCGAAGAGTGGCGGCGATCTATCAGCACGTGGTCAATTTGGTTGCGAGTGGCTCCATCAGGTGATACCCAGGTGGCTTTGTGGATATCTTTACGCGGAAACCTGGTACTTGCAACGACCAAGTTTTTCGATGCTCCCAATTCGATGACTCGTAGTCCATTGTCATTAGTGTTCTCATGCAAACTATGGGAACCTGCGTAGTACCTGAAAACCGGCTCCCGACCTATTTTTGCATTCAAATCCCCAAGAACTCAGCATTTACTCGTCCAATATTAGTGTATGGTTGCCCGGTATGGTTTAACGTTTCCCCGTCCTACATGGAGCGGCGCAAGGCTAATAAACTTGCCCACAAGAATAAATTATTATGGAAAATTTAACAATCCTCAAGACTTGTTAACCCTTATGTCAATGACCAACTTTACCGACAGTAGTCAATGACCGGGTGTCCAGGTGCCCATTCGTCGCAGTTTCACGATTGCTCGGCCTAGTAGACGAATTTCGGTCCCATGTCTTAGATCATCTCCATTCAAACGTTTCTGAATGATAATTACGAAATTTCAATGAAAAACAATTTTTTTTTAACTTTCAAATTGACATTTTAAAAAATCGTCTACTAGGCCGAGCAACCGTAAAGTTGCGACGAGTGGGTGCCCGGGTACCCGGTCATTGACATACGGGTTAAATAAGGCCAAGACCAGATTCCGGTTGTAGTGGCAATGATGATGATGATCCTACATGGAGAAGCTTCGTTACTGCCTCGGATTACATAGAACACTCGAGTCTCAATACAGGAAATTCTATCCTATTAAGACACTGTATGACAAATCAGGGTTGAATACGATAGACAAATTCATTAACAAAATTATTCGTGGTCACACTGCATGGGCAATGTGCAGCGAAAATAATCTTATCTTGGGAACAAACTACCCCAATGACATGTACCTGGAGAATACACTCCAATGTGGGTTTATCCCACCTGAAGCGTTCCCTCTCCTGGATAGAAAAGGTCTTATCCAAAACAAGCACGGAGTCCCTATTATTTACCACGCTTTTCGTGGTGCCAGGGACAAACGGATTCTTTATTACAGTGATATATCAAACGCTGCTGTTCACTTGGGCTTTAGCATGGCAAGAGACGATCGAGATAAATCTATGAATGACCGATCCCATCCCAACTGGTGGTGGATTGATAATGAAGAAAGGACTTAAATCCCCAAATATAGTAAGATCTTCAGACGCTGCGCTTTGCCTTCCCATTCCTCATTTCCCTTTTCATATATATTTATTCTTCCTTTTCGTTTCCATTTTGCATTTAGATTCCTTTACGTTTTAAAATCTCTGTATGTTAACATCTTGTTAATATGTTTGTCCATTTTTTTTTGTGAACTATTTATTTTATCTTATGTTATTTATAAAAACAAAAACAAAAAACTTCTCCCAGGAAATACCATATATAAAGGTATAAAAATATAAAAATATTATTGTACGCCGAAAAGGCATTACATTACGAAAGGCATTACACAAACTTGTATCGTGTAATTTAGAGTGCTCGTGTGGAGCCAGTAAATTATTTTAAGAATAAGAAAAGTTTGTTAAATAGGATTTAGCATTTAGTCCTAAGTCAAGATTTGTTAAATTATTGTACAATAAATGCGTTATTCATCATCATCATCATCGGCTACGCCATCGTTCCCTGTCCTGAAGAGTTTTATCGTGGGTTGTAAATTTCACAGCGGAAAATTTTTTCCAAAAAGGCAATATTAAAAAAATCTAATATGATTCTATCGCATCTTCGTCTACACAGGCGGCGATGATCATATCTGTGTTTGTAAGATGCATCGCATCCTATCAGCGCAGAAGAAATTGGTTTCAGTAAAAATTATTATACATTTCTTCGGACATAGCGAGTGGGAACGAGACCAAGAACAGGAATATTGACCTAAATTGACTGGCGAGCGTTTGTTGTTGCTTGTGGTGGGTGGTTAGGTGTATAATGGCGAAGGCACCACATTGTAAAGTTATATTCGTGTAAGAGAATTAAATTCATGATCGTAAAGGCTGTGCACAGCATAA
Source organism: Microdon myrmicae (assembly GCA_963931805.1). Taxonomy (NCBI): domain Eukaryota; kingdom Metazoa; phylum Arthropoda; class Insecta; order Diptera; family Syrphidae; genus Microdon; species Microdon myrmicae. The sequence continues at coordinate 62,115,800 of OZ007496.1, read as the reverse complement.
ACTCGTACCTATATAAGATACTTAAGTTCCTAATCGTAAAAAGACCGTATTGTAAATTGACACTTATGTAACATAGTAACTATTGTAAACTAAAAGAATCCCTTTTTTAAAATTTCTTTGACTGTGTCGGGAATTTACCATGGGTTGGCATATCTGCTAGCCATTACGCGGCAGAAAAAAGTTTCGGGTATCAATATAACGAAAAATTGCGTATCCCAGCAAAACAAGACTATGTAAGTCGACGATAAAACTCTCATACGATTTACCAAACACATTGTGGAAAAGAACTTGACCCTATGACATGTCTTTTTAGAAAACGCGCTCATAAAAGGGAGTTTTATGGTAGCCTTTATTGTCAAGTCTCCGTGTGGCGAAAGAATATGAAGACGATTTCGTAAAGAAATGTCAATAGACGTAGGTTTTGATGGCAGGATATGACAAGGAAATACGTAATCAAGGCAAATCATTCCACATCGATGCGGCTCCGACAACAAATGATTCTCTATGTTAATTTATACGGTCAACTAACCAAAAATTGATTTTTTGAGAAAATTACAGTGGGAAAAGGCTCTTATAACGATCTTGACTCTGAAGCGGACACACTGACATATACGATTCTCTTGGCATGCGAACTTTTATTCTACACTCGGTAAAGAGTATCAAACCGAAGAGAAATATGTGGTTCGAATCCGCATGCAGGCGGCCATTGAAGTTAAAGCTTCCGGTTAAATAAATCAAACAATACTAAGGAAAACGGGAAAAGATTCAAGAGAGCTAGAAATCGCTGCAATGCGCATATTTAACGCGCAAAGTTCTTGCATGACCAGAGAGAGATAAAAAGCGACGCCATCGAATTTCTGGAAGGTGCTAGATGATTCACGTGATTTTGTTATTCTCTTCACTCAGTTTTTTAGTTTACTCATGAATGTTCGTAAACCGTCAAGAAACAGCTAATGACGCCATTCACAGAAAGAATTCTGAACATTTTCGGTAGTGTAAAATTAATGAATGAAAAATCATCGGCGTCATTCAGAGCCGTCATGCGTACCAATAGAAATTTGTTGCTAAATATCATTGTGCATTGGGTGAAAAAAGAAAAATAGTTTTGGAGAATTGATCGTTGATGGTCTTAGGCATTAAATCGTCTATACATACCATGCGTACGTTTTTTCCGGTTTAACTAAGAGACGGCGCCGGCGAAAAGTAGGCAGCGTATTAATTTGACATATACGTCATTTTGTTTGCCTGAGATTTAAGTACAAACACACACAAGTTAAGTCCGCCAAAAGCTAGCGTATTTGTTTTATCGTTCAGTGATCATATCGAGTTTTGTGCCTTATTTAATAAAAAGAAAAGGGCTGTTGAAAGTCATCGTTTGCTGGTAGAAACATATGGTGAACACGCTCCATCAATTAGAACATGTGAGACATGATTTCGACAATTTAAAAGTGGTGATTTCAATGTGAAAGACAGTGAGCACCTTGGTAGACCAAAAAGATGTAAAGACGAACAATTGCAGGAGTTATTGGGGGTTGGCCCAACGGCAATTAACAGAAGCATTATATGTGTCACAATCAGCGGACGTTTACGTGCAGTGAGGAAGATCAATAAACATGGTAAATGGGTCGCACGGGATTTAAATGAACGTCAAATGGAAAATCGAAAAATAGCTTGTGAAAATGGTGCTTCAACGCCACGAAGGGAAATCATTTTTGCATTGAATTGCGACGGGTGACGAAAAAGGTATTTCATTTAAAAACCCGAAGCGGAAAAATTCGTAGTTTTCACCTGGCGAAGCCGATCCCTCAACACCAAGGTCAAATTGCTTCGACAAGACGACCATGTTCCGTGTCTGGTGGAGCCGGAGCGGTATTGTGTATCATGAACTCTTGAAGACCGGCGAAACCGTTAATACACAACGGTATCGCCAACATATGTTTAGTTTAAACCACACATTAATCGTAAGACGACCGGAATGGGCCAGAAGACATGGTAAAGTAATTTTATTACACGACAATGCACCGTCTCACACAGCAAAACTAGTGAAAGACACATTGAAATCGCTTGGATGGGACATCCTTCTGCGTCCGCCGTACTTCCCAGACTCGGCGCCATCTGGCTATCACCTCTTCGCATCAACGGGGCACGCGTTCGCAGAGCAGCATTTCAGCGATTTTGTTATATATATTCACAATATATGATAATATTGTGATATATTTAAATAGATTTAAGAGGTACGTAAAAAACTGACTTGGTCGACCGTGGAGCGGTCGCTGTATCTGGTTCCTGGTGGCAGGTTACAAGGGGCGTGGAATTTTGTGCTCCCCTGTTCAGCTGGCTGTTGGTTGTTGATTTGAGTTTCGTCTATTCTTTTTTAGTATTGAAATTAGTTTTGTAATCAATTGCAGTTGAATCAGCGCGGTTGCACTTCGGATATAGTACTCGTTGCACTCGTTCTTGCAATTGGAGTATCTCCACTAATTTTTTTATTTAATTTTATTATTTTAAGATTTCCTTTTGCTTTGTTTTTTCTCTTAAGGAGCACTAGCTTAGTGTCTGAGATCGAATGACTATATTTCATGCCGCTGAGGTTTTATTTTTTATTCGACGCCAACGCCCTTTTTTTTATTATTTTTTACTGCCAAGTAGAATTTGCATAAAATAGTTTATGCAAATTAGCTACTTGACGATTTTTTTTCCTTTACAGGCAGAGAGGTGAAATTTGCGGAAATAAGTGGGTGTTGGGGGAGGACATGGACGCGAGGTCCGTAGCAATTTCGAGGAAGTTGGAAAATGGCTCGACGTATGGTTTGCCGCGAAAGACGAGCAGTTTTTCTGGCATGCTATTCATAAAGGGCTCCTCGATAGTATAGTGGTTAGTATACCCGCCTGTCACCCGGGAGACCGGGGTTCGATTACCCGTCGGGGAGCCTCTGGCGCAAGACTAATGACCTTGCCCAGAAAAAATAAATCATTATGGAAAATTTAACAAGCCTCAGGACTTACTAAATAAGGCCAAGACCGGTTCCCGGTTGTAGTGCCGATGATGATGATGATGATTCATAAATTACCTGAAAGATGGGCGAAGTGTGTAGATGTAGTCGATGGCCAATATTTATAATAAAAAAAAAATTAATTCCCCTAGAAAAATACGTTTTTTTTTACCAAAGAAACCAGAAAAAACGTATGCACACATGGGTATAATTAGTCACATACCAGGCATTCTTGTACTAAGCAAAACTCGGGTAATTGGTGATTCTGATATTTTAGGTTGTAGTAAAGTGTAGAAGCGCCACTTAAGATTGGTGGTGAGAATGGTTTAGGAGGCGGTGTTTGAGAGTGTGGCTAGAGAGGTCGACGTCGAAGAATGTGGAATTGCAGTTGACATTTCTCACCATTGACAGAGAGGTGTTCGTTGAGACCATAACAGGTCTGGTGAGGGGGAATGTAAAGAAAGCGGGGATTAGGCGTATTTCGACGGTTTGTGTTCAGAGGAATTAAGTTAAGGCGGTAGGCGTAGTCGACCGGGCCGGAGAGGACTCGATGAATGAACATTATGTCAGCCACGATCTTTCGCTCCACAAGGATTCTGAGGTTGATTAATTTGAGGCGGTTAATGCACAGGGGACAGATTAATTGATTTTTCCAACCTAGGCCTCGGAGATCGACGTTGAATACTTACGATTCTACAGATATGGATGTTGTGATAAGAAGAACATACCTGGCTAGCATATTCAAGCAGTGGACGGACGAGAGTAAGGTAAAAGGATCGAGCAACGTAAGGGTCGGAGAATTCCTTAGGCCATCGTTTCACGAATCCGAGGGCAGAATTGGCTTTCCGGATCGTCTCATCAATGTGAGAGAGGAAGTTAAGTTCCCTGTGGCGGGTTACCTTGAGGGACCCCAGAGACGGCAAGTAAGGGGTGTTGGATATCGTGGACTTCAACCGAACGGAATAAAGTCTATCCTTTAGATACGACGAAATCCATTTCAGCAATCCAGGTTCGAAGCCGAGGGCGTCGAAAAGTTCCGTGAATTGGAGGCAACAGCTAAGAAAGTTGGAGTAGTCGGGTATAGTTCGATTCCGCGAGAAGGTGACACACAACTTATTCCTTTTATTACGCAGCGAGCGAAGCTTGTGATTGTACCATAGAGGGGAAGAGGTTGATGTTCTTTCTCTAGAGTAGGGAACGAAAAGGGAAATAGTGTATAGGATTTCGATATATAAGTGAGTGATGCCGTCTTCAACGGATGGGTGATCGTAGCTGAACGAAAAGGGGCCTAGGTAGTCGTTGATGTGGCGAAAGTTAGCTTTATGGAAATCGTAGGCGTAGTGATTGGGAGGGGGGGCGGACGGCGACGAGTGGATTCGGAAGGTCACGAGAAGACGGGGTGTCGATGGTCTATAGATGTAAGGAGGGGGAACGCGATGAGTGGCTGCAATTATATGAGGCGGTAGATACTTGGGTAGAGCTGGGAGAGTAAAGGGACTTGGAAAATGACTGGTGTGTTGGCTTTGATGAAATTGGGATATTTTTTTGATGTTCTTGTGGCGAAGGGTGGTATGGGATGAGCAGGGAGAGTGTGGCTTAGGGGTTGTGGGGCGTTGGAAAGAGTCGAGTTAGGGTTAGAAAAGACTCTATTGGGGGTATGTTTGAAGGAAAACTTCTTTTTACGAGAGAGGTTGTGGTTATCGGTTTTCTGTTTATTTGTGGAATCAAAGACGTCTAAATTAGGTAGGGAGGGGGCTAGTTTGGGTTTGGAGCGGGCAGTACGAAGAGTGCTGTCGAGATTGGGAGTATGCATTGGCCGGTTGATAGATTTAGGGGTGGGAGGGGGATGGGGCATGATAGCAAGTTTACAAACAGGGCTGTATCGTGGTAAAAATCTATGTTGGTGAGAAGTGGAACATGAAGAACATGTCCAATATGCTAGCGGAATGATCATATATATCTAACACCGGTTTTGTCTTACGAAGTTGATTTAAATTATTTGAATCAGCGAAGAGTTGGGCATATTGACTTTCAGGTGCTGTGTGATGTGACGAAGTCACTGAGAGTTATGCACATAGAAATCACCCAAAATAACGATTTCCCTGTGCGGTTACAGGGTCAAGATAATATCGATAGAATCAGATACAGCATCAAAATCGTTAAATGATACGTTTCTATCTAAGCTCAGAGTTCTGTAAACAAAGCAGTAATGTACACGTGCGATTCAAACCCATGGTATGGTGATTACAATCACTAAAAGATAGAACCAATGACTCAAGACATCAGATTACCGCTGTGTGTACGAAATCGATTGTTATTTTCAAGTACAATCAACTGTTGTGGAATTGCCACGTTAGTTTCTATGATATACGGCTGTGGTGGGTATTTTTATTTCGGTGTGATACTTCTCTATTTGATTGTCTATTGCTTACGTAACTGTTAGAAACACAAAAAAAAAAGGAATCCATGCACACACACAAAAATAGATTGTTGTTGCCACCTGTGAGGCTGAGGATACGATAAGAATTTTGTTGCATTCTCACTTTTTATAACATTCGCTTTTAGGAATAATTTTCGGCTGTGTGATTTATGACCCATGATACCATCTCTTCGACCGCATTGTTACTTCGCGATAGATAAATGTCGTGGCTAAGAAGCACCGGCTTACAACACTAATTCCTCGTTTTGTGTCGAATTTTGTTGAGCATGGGACAGTGATAGATGGTCGGCATGCCGCTCATCAACGCCCAAGACGTTCCAACGAACTGGTTGAAGCGGTCAGAGAGAGTATTGTCGAGAACCCACATGTGCCGTATCGTCATCGTCATCAGCGTTTGGCGTCAGTGGAACCACCTTGCGGAGAATTTTGAAGGATGATTTGCTGTTGTTTGCGTATAAAGTGAAATTGACTGAAATCACATTGCCGACAGACCGTCGTCGTCGCTTGGGATACGGCCAAACAATCGTGGCGGTTCTTTAATACATTCACAAAGAACCGCCCATCCTCTTAAATCCAAATCCACCTTCCAAACCCATAGTACTTACCTGCAATTAGGGGCAGCGTAAGCTCCCCTGCAGCATCACACCTGAAAGTTAAACCTCATCAAGGCATGCATCACATTGAATTATTATATGAACCGTACCATATCTCCATCGGCTTGGCTTGTCAGCAATTATAATAGATAAATACTTGCTGGCTAGCGTAATTGTTGACCAGTCGTAGCCGATGGGTTTTGCTACGGTTCATAACCATTTATTGCCCCAGTCCCGAGGTTCGCAACACTTGCGACCATTTCCCTTTATCGGGTAACAACCGATCATGAATTTGGGCATGGATCTGAACATTGTTTAGGTAACCTTACCCATGCCATGCCTATGATGACCTGCCTCAAAACCTAAAGTAAACATACAGTATCTCACTGTGTGCGTTTTACTTACCCGCATATTAATCAAACATACAGCCATCCAGCCTGACCCGTTGCCGCCGTCGACGAGGTTTCTGCTGACTTGTTCAACAAAATAATTTGCCTCCTTGTGCACCGGAGCCATACGGCTAGATTGGATATTGCTTACATCGGTGTTTCCAAGGAAATTTAGGCAAATACCATGACGACCCTTTGTATCATAGGCACATTATTTACATCATGTGTGCCACCATTTGATCTGCGAAATAAAGTTTTTGTTTACTTTGAAACAAAAATCTATTTCGATCCCTGGCATACATCATCAACAATGTATGGGTACATCGCCCCCGATTATCGTACGTCTGTTTAATCAGGTGTCCACCGATCATCGTTTTCATCGCAGGGCATCGTACTTGTCCTATACGGGCACATATACAATCCTCCCCTATCGATGCAATTCGCGGCCATCGATTCTGATGGATCTGGGTTACGTCGCGGAGTCAGATTTCATCCCTCGACTGATACACGTCGGAGTGCGGTTGCTGGTCAATAGAGTCTTGTCGCTATTATCTTCGGTAATTTCGAGTTGGAGAATAAGTCGATATTCCGCCACAGAGTCGCACACACGCCTGAGTAATGCAAGTCGTGAGTCAGTTGAGTTAGTGTTTCGGGTCATGTTCAAAGGCCCCTTAAAGCCAATTCCCCGTAAAGAATAAATCTTCCGACACAATAGTTTCTAATGCAGAATCCAGCTGCTAACGTTTTAAGTGCCTGTAATTTAATTGATACGTTTTGCTAATGTTCTAAGACAAGAAGTTGTGTTAATACAGTCGTTAAGGAAACTTTTGTAAATCAATTAATACTGATGTACGTAAACGCCGAAAAATAAAAAAAAACACGTTATCATCGAAACTACTCCGGTGTGTTTTTCTTTCCACTGTCGAACAGCGTCGCGAGTGAACCCGGTTTTACGGAATTCTTTTGATCTGGTATGTTAGGACACTTGGTGAACCATGCCAAGGCCAGCATATAACTAAGTGATTTTCCTACACAGTCACATGCCTACATAGAAGATGGCGTACCCTATATGTGGCTAGACCACGATGAGGTAGGTATACTGAACTCGGAAATATATGTATTAGTTATTATCTGGGTTTCGCAAAGTGCTAGCATTGCTGGTTTCTGGTTAGACACGTTTCTGGACCGACATAGAAAGCCAACACCGCCTCAGAAAGGGATGCAAGTCAGGACCAGCTATAGATGGGCGAAAGCAACAACTAAAGGTGTTATGCACTTGTAGTAGATGCCTGACTAGATCCGTGCCGAAATCCCGTGCCACTTCTCTTCCATGACGAATATTATGCCACTCAAACACCAAAAATTCTCCCGAGATTATAAATTAATCGAGAGCATCGATGTCTGAGGGACGCAACAAGAGGAAAAGGAGAAAAAACAGACGCAAGGAAAGAAAAGGGTATGCGGTTTTTCTGCACTGTATACTTTCACACAATTTTCTCATTACGGCACGAATCCCAGAGATAACCCTGCACTATACTCACATCCGTATGTGGAAATTGGATCCCACAGAAGATCCTACGTCCTTTAAAATGCAGTTATGGACATTCGTACTTTGAAATCGTAAAATAAAAATAATCAGCTACAAAGGCATAAACGGCGACGCAGAATCTAATCTGTTATGGACTCTCGTGCTTTGTAATCAACCTCAAAGATATGATTGGCGAGGCAGAATCTAATCATAAACCATGGACTTTACCACACTCAGCTACAAGATTCCCATACGACAACGACGGAAGTGGACGCAGCAACAATTATGGATTAAAGCAACGTATAAAGACGGTGGAGAGGATTCCATACAGTTAGTTATTAAGCAATTCAATTTTCGAAGTAATTTGAAAATACAATTTTTTAAATAAATTTGGTCTTTTATTTTTGACGCCCTCGCTAAATGACTCAATAATTCGCGTGAACCGATAGTGCAATTGGGCATCTTATGTTAATTCAAGATACCCAAAACGGATTGCACAATTGATACGGAAGACGAACCAGAAGCGCACGTGCTGTGTCGTCGGCGGTTAACGATGGTTTAACTACTAGCCCTTGACCTAAAAACACTTGAACACAGCGTCGATTAGAAGACTCAACTAAACAATGGGACCTAGATGACGACTACGTGAGTGAAACAGCTTTAATTTTGTAATCAATCATGAAGATTCTTATAAGCAGCTCAGAAGATAGCATTGTTTCAATTGTTTCAAAGCTTTTCCTATCGCTAGTGTCGTATATCTAGTTAGCTAGAAAGGCGTTTATTACTTTCCCTCTTCAATTTAGTAGTAGACTTGTGTCATTGTATATCCTTCTTTCGCCTTTAAGGCTAACGACTAACTTTACCCGAATTTCTGGCATTCCGCATTAATACTTTTGATCCAGGAATCAGCCATGCTCGTAAATCATTAGAAATCTGTGCATACACGGAAAATGGTGGTATAGAGTATATCTTTAAAAGAACTTGCTCTACGATCTGATGTACGGATTGTTTACAAGTCGCGAACTGTATCCCCTAAGCAAATATATGAAGTGTGAAGTATAAACAACTTACCTCGCTCCCACAAGTAAACTATTTCCATCTTTTGTCACAAGTTTAAAATGATCCAAAGTTGTACTGTTGCCAAGAAATTTTAGCACATCTTCTGGACCTGGAATATAGAACGAACATTTTTACTTAATAAATTATTGTTAACACAGATTTGTTTAACAGTCAAGGAAATAATATTTAAGGCCATTCAGTAACTTAGTCATATGAGGTGCTTTAGGTAACCAGATCAAAAGGTTTTAAATATAAAAAATGCTTTAAGAAAACGTTGACCTATAATACTTGGAATTATCCGCCATCAGGTGCTATCTTTAGCCTCAGAGATAACAGTTCGATCTCGTAAAAAATATTGCCATGACGCGTAAATATGAAATGCTTGAGCAATAGAATGGTATAAAAATAGATTAGAAAACATTCGTAATATATAATAAGTTTAAAAAAACTTTATGGTTTTTTAATTTTTCTTGAATTCAGTTCTTTTATAGCTTGTCAGCACTGAATGGATCCACGGCCCACCTAAGAACGAACGAAAAAGACCACAAGTGGTATATCTGTTTGAAGGTAGCTGGGTGTTAATTTTATTTATATAAATGAGTGTTTTGGGAACTGATTGACCGTAAGGGTATTAATTTACAATAAAGTTGATATCTGAAATGTTATATGAGTTTTTATAATTTTAGTGCGATCTGATCTCGTGATCAGGGCCATTCATCTTGTTCAATACATTTTACGTTACTAGTTGAGTTCAACTTAGGGTTTTTCTTCTGGCTCCGTATAAGTTTTAGAGTGGAATTTTTAAAATTAAGGAATTGTGGGAACTAAAGAGTGGGACCGGCTAACTTGCCTAGAAAAACAAATGATTATAGAAAAATTAACAAGCCTTGGGACTTGCTAAAAAAGGCCAAGACCGGTTCCCGGTTGTAGTGTCGATGATGATGATGATGATGATGATGATGATGAAAGAGTGGGACTGTCCAGAAAAAAAAATAGGTTTTCGGGAATTTACTAAAAGAAAAATATTGCATCGATCTTTTGAAATTTTGAGAATATATTTGAATATACTTCATTTAAGTGCAGTCATATCTTTATATGAGTATAATCAACTTTAAAAAAAAAAAATCAATTTTCTACGACTTATGTGTCTTAGGCGGGGCCTAAAAAATTTTGATGATTGCGACCTCCAATGCCCGAAATAAAAAAAGTCTGTATAACGAGACTAAACACATTCCCCGGGCATTGCCGGAGAATTATGGAAAATAAAAGTTAGAATTAAACAAAATGGTGGTGGTGAAAAAAAAATTGCAGGTCAAAGGGGGTGTTACACCTCGCTTTACACCCCCTCTCAACATATCAAACAATTAAGATTCCATCATATATTCCTATGATTCCATCTATATCAAAGTATTCTGCCTATAATGCAACACTCACTTTCCCGCAATTGAAATTCGTATTTTGCATACAATGCAAACAATACAAATTCGCATTCATTCGGAAGTAAAGCCTTCCCCACGGGCAATTAATTCATATCGCATACGTTGCGATAATGAGCCATCCATGCCAAAGCCATACACTTGACCAATATCCCAAGGCCACTGCAGTCGACTTCGTATTACGAAGATCCTACACGGTCTCAGTTTACGAGTACACATGTTTACAAGTGTGATACACGAAATACGAGCACAAGCGACATTATCAAAGGCCACCGATTACGAAGTAGTTGAACGTCTGTGAAATGCTGAGTTCGGCGAAGTAGCGAACACAGCAATGAGGCGCAATAAATCGTATGATACGATTGGCACATGTGGCCAATGTCCTGTAATTGGTTCCCCGCATTGAAAACAATTAAGTAATTGCGCAATCCATTGCCGCTGCAGTTTTAGCAGGGCAAGTTAAACGATTATCGAAAATTGCTAATTGCGAGTGACTGGCAAATAACCCCCAAATAGGCTACACGCGCTGGGTGAGAAAAATACTCCATCTGCATTAACTCCCCAAATTAAAATGGTATTTAAAGGGTAGTGCAAGTGAGTTTTCTGGGCAGTGTAATAATATAACAAGAAGACTGCAGCCATCGAAATTGTACAGCGGGTCTTCTTGTTAGTTAGTAGTGAAAGTCATAAATTAAAGGGATCGATATTCATGATTGTTTAGTAAATAAAGTTGCAAAAAATCAAGTGAAGTAAAGCGTGTTCCTTCAATCTCGGAACCCCGACCACCAGCAAAACCTGTCGCCGAGGAGAAACCGTGCTCTGGTAAAATTACGCCACACTGGGTGAGTAACATTCCCGTTAACGGTAAGCCGCAGGAACCTGCCAAAATCTTAAAACAAAATAGCCAGAAATATAACGATAAATAAATGTCCAATCAAATCAAATCGCGATAAATAAATATTAATTGTTGCACAAATAAAATACAACATTTTGGCGCGCAACGTGGGCCTAATAAAAGATAAATAATATAAACAAACGCACTCTTAGATAATTAAATAATAAATGTTAATATCTGGGGTTACGCTCAGGTATTACATTGTAATAATAATAAAATACTAATAACTAGTACAATATCTTGGCCATTTAGCTGCCCGAAAACTGAATATTAAATGTTAACATTAGGGGTTACACTTTAATGTTGCAGGGGCAAGGGGTTGTTATATCGAAAAACGAATACTAATCGCACTCCAAAATGATTTTTATGGATCAGATAATACGAGGGCGGGCCAATAAGTCTTTAGAAAAAGATAGAAAAACAATTTTTTTGGGGGCATTTTGTAGTAAGCATTTGTGTGTGCAATGACCTAGTCATTTGATGTAAGCCATTGTCCGCTGAACCATTTTATTAAATTTGAAAATAAAAGGAAATCACTCGGGACCACATCTGGTGAATACGGTGGATGGTCTGTCTATCAATTCAAACTTCAATTCCTCAATTTTTGACATTTAAACTACGCACGTATGCACTTGTACATTACCCTGGAGAAAGGGGACGATTTTCTTTTTTTTTTTTTTCTTTTTTCATTTAGCTGACTTAATAATGGCGCATAATACTGTCCAGTTGTCATCTATTCCTTTTCCAAATAGTCAATGAAGATAATGCCACGTGCATCCCAAAACACGGTAGCCATAACCTTTCTATTTGATTTCACAGTCTTTGCTTTCTTTGAAGCCCGTTCGCCTTTAAGAATCCACTGTTTTGACTGTTCTTCGTCTCAGGAGTGTAGTGGTGTATCCATGTTTCATCTAGAATTACTAATCTGCACAGAAACTCATCTGGGTTTGCGACGTATGCGCTCCAAAAGAGCCTTAGAAGGGACCATGCGGTTATGTTTGTTCTCAGCTGAGAGTAAACGCGGCACCCATCTACCAGATATTTTTTTCATACCCTATTTATCAGATACCTACAAGATATTTATGTATTGCATTTGACAGGTACCTAGTGACGAATGATGCTTACTAAAAACTTACTGATGCTACGAGCGCCATCTCTTAGATTTTCTAAGGACTTATTGAATAAGAACTGTAAAAAACCTCCATTTTAATTGTAAAAAACGAATCGTTTAAGAATCGTGCGTTCAAAACTAGTTTCACTGCGAAAAACGGCAATTTTATTAAAAGAGAAGTATTGTATCGAATATTTTCAAGTTGTGACGATGCATCTCTTTGAAAATGTTCTATTTGTAGTAATTGTTTGGCATAAAAATAATACATTTTAAATGATTTATGCGCTATCCCACCATATGGCCACTGCTCCTTAATTGCGACTCCGATCATCTTTTAGTGATGGATAAAATTAAGAGCCGGCTCGCAGCAAACCCACACGGGCAGTCACGGGAGACGAGCAAAAAGGTCGACACTGATAAACTAAAAGTCCTGAATATCAAGACGAACTAACGAATACATTTAGCATCCTAGAGAATGGGAGTAGTGAGGAAGACGAAACCAATAATGTAGACACTAAATGGGCATCGATCAGAGACGTAATCAAACAAATTGCCCAAAAGGTATTAGGATATAGGAAAACAATCAAGTCCAAACCTTGGTTTGACGATAAGTGCAGAGCGAATATCGAAGAACGTAAACGGCTCAGAGTGATCCACTTACAAAGATATGATGAAGTCAACGCGTAAAGATGCGCGAGAATTCAATGAGACTCTTCAAACGCAAAAAACGCGAATGGGAGAAGACTCGGATCGAAGAAATCCTAGAAAATGCCTGAGCATAGAACATCAGAGGTATGTATGCCGGCATAAATTCAACTACAATTGGCTACCTAGGGAGACCCAAAATAATTCGAGACGCAAATGGCTGTCTGGTCACAGAAACAAACAATATCGTGACAAGATGGAAGCAGTAATTTGAAAACCTGCTCAATGTGCGCACCCATCAATCACAAATAAACGCACCAGACATACATACAGCAGAGCTTCAGATCCCAGAGCCCTTTTTCAACGAAGTTGCAGACGCAATAAATCGATTTAAAACAACAAGGCGGAGTCGACTGCATACCGGCAGAGGTTATGATGCATGGAGGAGAGGCAACCACTCGAAAGATCCACCAACTCATCAAAACAATATGGGATAAGGTAGTCACTCCGGAAGAATGGAAAACCTCAATAGTCGTTCCTATTTTCAAAAAAAAAGGCGACAGATCTGACTGCGAATACTACAGAGGAATATCATTGCTCACAATCACATACAAAATACTAACAAATGTCATACAGGCGAGAATCACGCCGCACGCAGAAGAAATACTGGGAGACTACCAATGCGGATTAGTAGTAACCGGTCAACAAGCAACCATATGTTCATAATAAGGCAACTGCTGGAAAAGAAGTGGGAATACGGAGAGACGTTTCACCAACTGTTCGTTGACTTCAAAAAAGCCTACTACTCAGTCGCAAGACAAAGACTCTACCATATTGTAGTTGAGCTGGGAATCCCGAAATATGGTGGCGCCCTCATTCAAATTTGCATGAACGAAAACAAAGGGCGAGTTAGAATAGAAAATCACCTCTCAGAACAATTGGAAATCCGGGACGGACTAAAACAAGGGGATGGCCTCTCACCATGTCTATTTAACCTTGTGCTCGAGTATCATCCCTGAACGGGGTCACACAAGTGCTCGTATATGCGGATGACATCACCGTTTTGGGTGATAATCTAGAAACTGTAAGCAAAAACAGTGAAATCATTATGCAAACGGCAGAATAGGTGGGCCTAGAAATAAATGAAGACAAAACAAAATACACGATTACGGCGGGAGGAGGTGGACCTCAGGGAACACATATAAACGTCAGAGACAAGATATTTGAAAAAGTTAAAGAATTTAAATATCTGGGAACGATACTGGCGGCCAGTAACGAAATGTCGAAGGAAATTAACAAAAGACTGCATTCCGGCAACGCTAGTTGGCACACAGTCAGAAAACTGCTGAAGTCAAAACTGCTATTACGTAACATGACGCTCCGTGTCTATAGAAGCATAATCATGCGCATTGTTCTATACGGATGCGAAAAATGGGCTCTTACAAAACGGGAGGAAAACAAATTCCGCGTACTTAAGAATAAAGTTTTAAGGTGTATCTTTGGAGGTAAATGTGACAAGGAGGCAGGACAATGGAGGAAACTTCACAACCACGAATTGAAAGAGCTATACAGCAAGCCTACAATGGTGAGAGTAATCAGGTCGCGAGGATTAAGATGGGCCGGACATGTGGCGCGAATGGGCAACGATAGGACCGTGCGTAGAATTCTTGACGGTAGATCAAGGGAAAGATACCGACAGGACGGCCGCGACGGAGATGTGAGGACAGTGTTAGGTTTGACCTCGAGGAGATCGGATCGGCTGGTCAAGCGTGGAAGGAGAGTGCACAGGACAGGGAATGATGGCGGAGTCGACTCGGTGACGTCATAAGCTACCGGGTTCCTACAGGCCAATAAATAGTAAAATAATAGTAATAATCCGATTGCTAGTTCGATTTGAACTTAGAATATAATTTTTTATTCGATTTTTTGTTTTTTTTTAAGTTTGATGTTCAGAGCAATTTTAAATTAGGCTTTGAGTTGGCATTAAGTTTGATATCCCGTCCATTTATGCGTTTGGCTTGAGTTTTAATTCGATTTTCGGTTAAATTATAGAATTTCTCTTTCAAAATCGTATTTGGAATTTCATTGGAAGAATGCGAAAGACTGTGCTGCATAACGTAAAATAAGTGGTAACTTACTCCACTATATAAGTATCGTCTCCAATTGTATGAGGAATAGCAGCAAGAATAAGATACACATTTCATTTAATGCTTCACTTAAGATATTTTATATTCATCAAATGTTCCTTCTCATTGCTCATTTTCCCCCTCAATTTATTATTCAAACCCAGTTTTCTCAGTTTAGGGTTAATCACATTATCTTCGTTCATCAGCAGTGACGAAAATATATTTTAAAATGTCCACAGGCTTCGTTTTCGAAGGTCACTCACAAGAAGCCAAGCAACCTCCCGCTGGAATCATCCTCCCACCTCTCCGACAGATACTTTCATCTACATTATAAGATGTTAATTTTCCATCATTTAGGGATCTATGTGTATTCGCACATTAGTCTTTTTTATCTGCAAGGTGAAGGTGCCTTCATTACCTAAACATAATGGACCATAAAATGTTTCTTAGGCTTATCATATGATGCTTTGATGTGTGGCTTGAGTTTTGGGTTCGTTTAGGTAGAAAGTTCGTCATTTGTAAACGACTCTGAATGTTTAATCGGAGTCTCCTAATACTTGAGTGACTAATGCTTCTTATTCTTCTTTGTGTTTTATAGCATTGCTTACAGACTCGTGCAGTCATAAAGAGGGTTTAAGTACCAGGTAGTTAACCCACTTTAGTGTCTGTACTAGATACTGCGGTGTGTTGGTATAATATTTTATTTTTAAAGACCGGTATGAAATGTGATGTAAAAAATGTAAATATTTTCCTGAACCGATATATATATATGACAAGAGGGAGTCGCCCAACACATTTGGTAATAAATATGAATGCATTTTTTGACATTGACGGTGGGTGAAGGTGAACTTGACATTTAAAGAGGATGACAATTGCGAATTCCGCAAGGAGTTCCAGAGAGTAGCGGTGAGGTTTACTGCTTCATTTATTTGCTACAAAATGACGAGGTAAGGCATAATGGTGAGCTATAGTATTTTTTTTTTTTGCACCTTGAGTGTTTATAGATAGTAAAGGTCATATCCAGGTCATCTGAAGATAAGTATTTTTGGCAAATTTCTGTCAAACAATTTATAGATTGAGAAAGGGAAATAGGGAATTAAGAAAGAAAAAAGTAGAGGCAGAGAAAGAAGGAGGGAGATAGAGAAAGCAGGAGAGATACAGAGAAAGAAGGAAAGAGACGGGAAGAAGAAGGAAAGAAACAGAAAAAGCAGGATCGAAAGCCAGATATGGATATGGAAAGAAAAAAAAAAAAATAAGGAGAATTTTAGGATTGATTAATAATACCGTAATCTTTGATTGCTTGGCGCAAGGTTAATAACCTTGCCCGGAAAAACAAATTATTATGGAAAATTTAACAAGCCTCGGGACTTGCTAAATAACCCAAGACCGATCCTGGTTGTAGTGCCGATAATGATGATGATGAATCTTTGATTGAATCGAATCTAATGCTACGTATCTAGAACCAAAGCGTTTTCGTTCTGGATATATTGTAATTCGCTGACTTTCAACTGTCTACGATCTGTCGAAATGAATAGTAGCGGTAGAAAAAGATTCCCAGCGGTTTTATGAGTAAAGAAAAGCATTTCTTTAAAATTAAAAGGAAAAAATATATCACCGAATTTACAAGTAGTCGGTAAATATAGATCATGGAATCATCTGCGTTCGAGTAAAATTGAAGACAAATTCATACTTTGGAGATTGTAAGCTCTCGCGTCACAAATTATTACATTTTCCACTCTCTCTATTAAAGATAAGATTTCAACATGCTTTATAAAGCTTTATTGCAAATATATTATTATATAATATAGAAGTAATAACATTAAAAATTGTCGAGATATATGCGGTAGCATATATGGATCGAACCAAAACCTGGACTGACTTGACAAACATTTTCACTTGCCAAATAAACTTCAACGATGAAAAAATTAGTGAATAAGTCTATCTCTTCTATAAACAGATTCTCTGCGGGCAAAAAAAAACCTACCTACGATCGATTTGGATCAAGGCATCATTGAGACATTTGTCACACTATGTATCACAAAACTGTAAATAATAAAACACATTGCGAAAATACTAAGGCAATTGAAACTGACGCTGTATGTGAGAACCAAATAGAGAAGTGTCCGTGGCTCCTTTGAAATCCCAATTAATCAAATGGAGTTTACTTTGGAGGTTTCAACATTATTAAAAATTATTAATAATCATTACATATACTTTATCAATAGTTGCATCCGTAATGCATCCGCAGATCAGGTACGGATCAACACTGCTGCCTTATGCAATGACATTACTAGTGACACCTTTAGTCATGGGCTCGGGCATCACCTGATGGAGCGACTTGCAACCAAATTGACCACGTGGATCAAGTTCGAATCAACTCGGCTGCCTTACGCAATAAAAACACCAGTAACACCTTTAGCCATGCGTTGACTCGCCTTCGAAGATCTCGATGGAGGGAGAGCAAGTCCTGGCGCCAGAATGTCGGGCGTAGAAGAGAAATGGACACGCCTTAGGAATACTTTCATTAGTACTGCCAACTCTCTTTTAGGCAGTAGTCGTAGAGATCAGAACGACTGGTTTGATTATGAGTAAAAACTTTCAACTGAACGTAAGAATGCTGCATACCGGGTAATGCAGCCGTTTCACAGGACGCGGGTAACCGAGGAAAAAAACCTAGAACTCAGATGATCTGAAAAAAGATACCACACACAAAAGAAAAGTGGCTGGGAAAAAATGTAGTCTGTGAAATAGAGAAAAGTAGAGAGCGAGATCCGCACCAGGAGTGGAAGTTCTACCAAACAATCCGCAGTATGACGCAGGCTCCTCAATAGTATAGTGGTTAGTATACCCGCCTGTCACGCGGGAGACCGGGGTTAGATTCCCCGTCGGCGAGCCTCTGGCGCAAGACTAATGACCTTGTCCGGAAAAAACAAATCATTATGGAAAATTCAACAAGCCCCAGGATTTGCTAAATAAGGCCAAGACCGGCTCCCGGTTGTAGTGCCGATGATGATGACGCAGTACACATCACGCTGCACTTACTGCAAGGATAAAGAAGGTAATCTGATCACTGATCCCAATGGCATTTTGGAGCGATGGGAAGTGCACTTCAATGAATTGCTAAATTGGTCAGCTCACGGAAGAATTGGTGGCTCCACCAATGCAAGATCAAGACAAAATGCTGCCGCCACCAAGCATTGAGGAAATATTAAAAGCCATAAGACAGCTCAAATCGAATAAAGCCCCTGGAGCTGATGGCATACCAGCTGAGCTGATCAAACAAGGAAGGACACCGTTACATCACGCAATTCATAAGATCGTGGTGCACGCATGGGAGCAAGAGGAGATGCCGGAAGATTGGCGTCGCGGTATAATTTGCCCCATACATAAGAAAGGAGATATCACACTGTGCAGCAACTATAGGGGTATAACATTGCTGCGTACCGCCTATAAGATACTCTCCACTATCCTACAAGATCTGATAGCCACATACGCTAAAGTCATCAGTGGTCAATATCAGTGTGGCTTCATCCCAGGCAAATTAGCGATTGATCAGATATTCACCCTTAGGCAGTCGATGGAAAAATGTCTGGAATTTAAGATTCCATTATATCATCAATTTATAGACTTTAAGGTCGCCTACGACAGCATAGCCATGGTAGAACTATATAATGCCATGAGAGAGTTTGACATTCCAAATAAACAACGGGGGAATCGAACCCCGGTCTCCCGCGTGTCAGGCGGGTATACTAACCACTATACTATCGAGGAGCCCGCATTCCTATTTCATATATATATATATATATATATATATATATTGCTTGTCCCGCATACATTTTCGTTTTGTATTGCACTTCTCTCGGGAAAGGCGATTCTGTAGCGCTGAGTGGGCGCCCCGAGATGCCACCAAAAAAACGGTTGCAGTTCCTCTTGAACAGCTGCAGGTTGTAACGCTCCGGGAACACTCTCGCTTGAAGGGACTTCGACAGCTTCCCCGCTCTGTAACGGGACGAGTTCTGATGCAGGGATGCTCGCGTCGTTGGGAGATGAACCGCAGACTGGTGCGATCCGTCGGATAGCCGTAACTAGTCAAGTAAAAATAGCGGGATTGCTGTCCAAACCAATAAACATCTTTAATGGACTCCGACAAGGGGACGGTCTGGCCTGCGTCCGCTTCAACCTGGCGTTGGAGAAAGCGACTCTGGCGTTACAACTAGAGGAACTATTGTCACCAAGTCTAGCCAGATACTTGCCTACGCAGATGACATCGACATCATCGGTAGATCCGATTCGGCTGTACAGGACTCCTTCACCCAGATCGAGCAGGCGGCACAAAAACTGGGACTGCACATTAATGAGGGGAAAACCAAGTACATGGTGGTAACTTCTGCGAAGAGAAGACCTAACGTTGGTCAAACTATCAAGGTAGTGGAGCACGAATTTGAACTAGTGCAATCCTTTAACTACCTTGGGTCAATAATATCAGCCGATAACAATATGGAAGAAGAAATACGCGAACGGCTGATTAAATCCAACAAAGCCTAGTAGGGTCTATCAAGGCTCTCTAAATGCCGAAATTTATCCAGAACATCCAAGCTACTACTGTACAAGACCATGGTCTTACCAGTACTCATGTATGGATCCGAGACCTGGGTGCTCAATAAAAGGCACTTTGAACTCTTAGCCGCGTTCGATAGCAAGGTCTTAAGGAGAATTGTTGGCCGCGTATGTGAGGGAGGACAATTTCGGAGAGGCTTTGATGAGAAAACTCAAGCTCGGTAAACTCCGGTGGGCGGAACACCTAGTTCGAATGAGTGAAGAGGAGCCTGCGCGGAAAGTCGTTTGTGGCAGGATGTATGGAGGAAGAGAGCGCGGAAGACCTTGTCTGCGATTGAGAGATGGCGTAGACCAGGACGCCCAGAGCCTGGGAGTGCCAAACTGGATGACATCGGCTTGAAATTGGGACCGGTGGAGAGATTTGTTAAATAAGGACAAGGCCGGATTCCGGTTGTAGTGCCGATAATGACGACGATGAACTCTTAGCCGCGTTCGAGAGGCAGATCTTAAGCAGAACTGCTGGCCCCTTATGTGAGGGGTACGATTCCAGAGACACTACAACCATGAGTTGTACGCGATACACCTTGAAGCTAATGTTGTAAGAAAAATCAAGCCCGATCGACTCCAGTGAGCGGAACACGAGCTCGAATAAGCGAAGAGGAGCTTGCTCGGAAAGTACTTTGTTGCAGGATGTATGGAAGGAGACAGCGCGGCAGACCTTGTCTGCGACGGAGGGATGGCGTAGACCAGGACGCCCAGAGCCCGGGAGTGTCAAACTGGATGACATCAGAACCGGTGGAGAGACTTGCTATTTAAGGCCAATACCGGATCCCGGTTGTAGTGCCGATGATGATGATGATGACCTTTTATTTTATTTTGCGATATATCTTCCACTGGCTTTTGTTGCTTCACATGATTTTATTAGAACGATTTTTTTAAGTGTAGTCCATGACGGATTTATCTTTAAAGAATTGTGTGGACTTCATTTCTGACTCTCTGAATCGGGACCTGGTTAAAATCTACAAAAGGCCAATCCCGGCGAATTTAATGTGACGAAAACGCATTATCCAGGCATTTAAGACCAATGTACATCGATACCTTTTTGCTTATCGATTTCCTTACCATCCACTCGCACTGTGCTCTGACATTTAAGGGTACTTCAAAATCCTCATTTGTGCGCGTGTTAGTTACTATTACTATTTAGTCGCCTGAAGGAACCTGACAGTTCATGACCGCAGTGACGCATCTACGTCTTCTTCTAAGGGTAATTCAAAATCCTCATTTGTGCGCGTGTTAGTTACCATTACTATTTATTGGCCTGTAGGAACTCGTATAGTATAGCGGTTAGTATCCCCACCTGTCACGCGGCAGACCGAGGTTCGATTCCCCGTCGGGGAGCCTCTGGCGCAAGACTAATGACCTTGCCCGGAAAAACAAATTATCATGGACAATTTAACAAGCCTCAGAAGGCCAAGACCAGTTCCCGGTTGTAGTGCCGATGATGATGATGAGGAACTCGAAAGTTCATGACCTCACTGACTCGTCTACGTCTTCTTTTTGCTGTGTCTGTGTTGTCTTGATGAATACTTCCCTTATGGTAGTGTCGGCACATCACACCTACGCCTACCGGGTTGTTTATAGTTTTTATTCATTTTTGTTTGTTCCCATGAATCTTGGGGATTCACATAGTCCTATATATCAGAGCCCCATTTTGATATGGTAAGGTCGGTGGGGTAGTTGGTTATATGTACCAGACATGGGCACTAGGTCCACTCAACGCCCCAACACTTACCATTGGTTTCACTGTAAATTGTCCACAAAAATAAACCGAACTTCAAGCAAGCAGAAAAATAAAAATGCACGCAAGTATTTAGTTGTTAAGTGTTCTTTATTTTTATCTACGATATGGCATCGGCACATGCGCTTAAAACTAGGAGTTCACAATGTTAATCACTTAATCCTTTGACGATGGACGCCTACACTCCATCAGGACCGTTGAAAGTTTTAATACAAAGTTCACTTAAAAAGAACAACGGATTTCTTGACTTGACGACTAAAAAGAAACATTGTACTCCAACTCGCACTTTGGAATCGCGTATCTTGGCCGTGTTAGGAACTTGACTACTTTGTAACGCGGCTGGTGAAAAGGTATCGTTAAGCGGCGGGACCGTCCGCTGTGGTGATATAAATCTGACTCGACTATGTATATTAAGAATCTCCAAAAACGACGCGCGTTGTGCGTGTGCACTCTTAAGGTGACGAAATTTGACTCCTCGATGCAACCACATCCGTCAGATTTAACGGTGGTGGATCACATCGATGTAGGAGGAGCGAACCGGATCAACTTGGCGACGGCCAATGGCGATCGAGAAAGGGGTTAAATGGGAGGATTTCCATATGCCGTAAAGGGCAACTACGGTGCCCATTTGCCTGCAATACCGACAACGATCGTCCCTGTACCTGTTCAAACAAATGGGCTGCAGGCATTGTGGTCATGAATCGTCGATGCTGCCTGAGAACGAAATAGGTTTCTGCTTTCTAAGTAAACAGAAACGCTATTTCAAGGGTCAAACGATGAGATGCACATCGTTCATGGCTTTGCCGATGTTACATTGGGTCGTCGTCGTGTTTAGTCAGGCATTCATGGTAATGCCGTTGTAGGCGATACATTCTTCGGTGACGATAGGTCGACCGAAGATTTGGGGTTAGTTTGATTTAGCCGTATGGCTCTGGTGCACTAGAAGGGAAGATACTTTGTTGAGATTAAGTCAACAGAAATCTTGCCGACGGTGGCAAAGGGTCAGGCTGGATGGTTATCTATTTGGATTAATATGCTGGTACATGGATATGGTGATGAGGAATTTGCCACCCAGGGGAACCATGAACCAGCGTTGGTAAGCAAAACAAACACAGTGAGATACTGTGGGTTTACTTTGGTTTTCAGGAGGGTCATCATAGAGCATGAACGTGGGTGTGATTGAACGACGATCATATTCATGCCCAAATCCCATGATCGGTTGATAGCCGATAATAGGGACTTGGTTGCAAGTGTTGCGAACCTAAGGGCATGGGAGCAATGCATGTTTACTCATTGGCCACTGCGTACGGCATCACTTAGTTTGTACGCGGATGGCCAACGTCTCATCGGTCGATGTATCGGGTGTGTATTTGTATTAAAGCAACACTTGAACTTCCTGTCGGCGGCCAGCAATGGGCTACGCTCTAGGCTGTTGTTTGGACGATCGACCGATGGTTCAGCAGGGTAAGGATGAACATGTCATGCACATGTGTGAGAAAATGTTTTTTAGCATTGCGCATTGACATGTTCATGGATAAATGCTGGTTATCTGATGAGGTAACCAAATTACGTTTCGGGAGTATGATGTGTTGGATGCAAGCCTGCCCCGAGGTGAAAGTTTGATGTCACAGCTAGATGATAGTCTTGCCGTGGACTTATGTTTACCTATGGGAGGTAATGCGGAGTAGCTTACGCTGCTCATTTGCAGGTAAGTGGCAGACAGGTAATTTACGGAATGGGTGGTTCTTAGGGAATACTTAAAGAACCCTCACAGGTCTACTTACCGCTCTGATTCGAACCGACGTCAGAGAGGCGCCGTCATAATACAGTCGATATACCCCTGACTCTAGATTTTCCAATGGATATGGTGACGCGTAACACCCTGGATTAGGGGTGGTCGATATTTGTATGTTACTCCTCGTTACTTGTCTGACATGGGTGACCCTGCTTGAAGCGTCGGCTTCCGTCAGCATATCCTGAGTTATTTATTATTTAAGCCTTCACACCACGTCAAGGTTTCTACCACGCGGGGACTCCGGGCGGATACAATACCAAGGACGACCACCTTTATTTGATTGTCAACCCCTCCAATAAGCATCAACAACTCTTTAACACATTTTTGACCCTCGAATAATTCCAAGGTTAAAACCGCCAAGAGTAGAACCTACGAAACGAAAAGATTAGATTCAATGTTTTTTTGTAGTTTAAGTCCTATTCACATCCATCATCCCTCCCTCCAATCGGAGATCCCCATATATTGCGAATCCCAACATTCCTACCACTCCGACGTCGTGTCGATACTTCAGGCCAAGTCACCACAACGACACAAGAGCCTCGCCATAATCAGCTTTACACAAGTCGATTATAAATCCCCTAGTTTGAATTGCCACTTCCAACAATTCTTTTAAAGAATAATTAATCAATTCGCAAAAGGGTGACAAATCGCCCGCTGGTCTCTTCCATAGCGCTAAATACTTATCCACCAAGATGGTTTTCGTTGTTCTATAGAAGATCTGATGGCGCATCTTACCGAAACTCTACGCACTACTTCAATGAAAACAAGGTTGTCGTATCAGATATTTCAAAAATCTTCGACAAGGTTTGGCACCTAGCTCTGCTGTCGAAATAGCATTGCTATGGAGTTGACTGTATTTAGTATATGGTTCAATGTAAAGGAGTTTGTCGGTGACTTGCATTGCAAAAAAAATATTTTTTGGAAACCTATAATTTTTTCCTGAATTCAATTGGTCCAATGATACATAATATTGGCGTGCGTTAGTATAAAAAAAATCACTTTTATTTTATCCTGCCTAACTAGTTTTCCATTGAAAGCTGAACAAGATGTTATATGTTCGGTATAGTAAACTATGAAGTTCCTAATGCAAGGCTTCGATATAATCTTTACAGGCTTTATAAAAGTGGATATTTAAATAAACCCATTCCTGATACTTTCAAATGTTGCGGAACCCAGTGAAAACTTGTTCTTTTGTTAGATACCCCCGTTTCTCCAATACTGTGACGAAATAGTTTCAATTGCAGTGTGGACATTAATATTACAGACCCTTGCCTTCACTGCGTCCTATAAAAAGAAGGTTAATGGTTTTGATTTTATGCGCAGATATTAGAGTGTTTACAACATTTGTTATTAGCATACTTGGCCGTTAGATAATAAAATAAGATAAAGATTTGTAAAATTTGAATTTCGTAACATTGAATCGTATCCCTTTCTGAGTTACGTCTTTATAGACCAGTGGCCTCAAGCAGACGACTTTATTGGAGCCACGTTATCGGTGGCTAGAAACCGGAAAAAATACTAAACCAGCGGAATCCTCTCCATAAAGTGCCCGACTTTGTGTTTTAAATTCAATTTTTCGATAGCGAAATCGTTGTCCTTGCAAATTTTCCTACTTTTATTGTTAGGTCCTTTTATTAGCTTCCTCAAAGATGTAGTCATGGGAGTAACGTTGTTTATTCTTTTTGTTTTTCAATGCAAAATTCGCTTTCAATTGATTGTGCCCAAAATTGGTAAATGGAGCGATGACTGTGGTGGGGGATAAGGTTGTTGTTGCTTGAATGATTTTACGTTTCCTTTTTATTTTTTTGAATACATTTTCGAGTAGACCCGATTTTTATGGACTCTTGTGGTTTTATGTTTTTCTTTTTCTGTTTTGTTTCGCAGGCGTCAGAAACGGACAAGAAAGCATTTTGAATTCGAGGGATTTTTCTGTTTTTTTTTCTCTTACATTTTGCTGTGTGTTTAGGATTTATTTGTAGTGTTTGTATTTAAAAATCAATTTCAAGGTGCTTGCCAATAACAATTTAGGGAATGTGGAAAAAGGGTTTTCTTGTTCGTTGATGTTTTTTCTCCGTATTCGTTTCTGCTTCGGAAAGCATTCAAAGGATTGCTAATCGCAGATTCTAGTTAAATTGAGCTAAAGCAAGTAGATGGGTCAAAATACCCATTTTTTGACCCGAAATAATTGTTGAAAAGAATGCAAGTAGAAGTGTATACTTGAAAAATAATTAAAAATGTAAAAAAGGTTATATATAATAAAATAAATATAAAAAAACGAAATTGTGGATATTAATTGTAATTGAAATAACTAGTCTAATGTGGCGAATAACCATAAAACAGATAGATACAATAGATGAGTATTATTTAAGTACAAAGGCGAGGATAGCAAAATGGTCTCCCGGTAAATGCACAACAAAATTTCACTTCTAAAGTTTAGTGATATTTGCCTAACGGAAGCAAGGGTATGCAATAAAGTTCAGTGTTTCGCACGAATTAACATCTACCAAGATCCATGAAAAGCTGCGTATCGCCTTTAACAATGTTATGTATTTTCGAAGGCTTAAGTCATTTCAAAAGGACAGGGAATCATATGAATTAAAAGGAAGTGTTGGGATACTAGTCACTGCTCTTTTCGAAGCAACAATCAACGCGAGGGGGATGATGATTCGTACTGACCCACATTAACCGCTAAGGCAGCTCATATTGAAGCAGCTAGTTTAGTTTAGTTTAGTATAGTTTAGTGAGGACAGAACCCTCGTTTATTTAGCTTAATGCAAGCTTACATTAACTTAAATTAAATTAATATAAAAAGCCTTACAGACTATTATAGCGTTTTAAATAATAGTGAAGAAGATCGTGTGATTCGAACTGACGCTATGACAGCTCGAATCACGAAAAAAATTTGACCTAAGCGTTACACACCAGGCTACTAACCGTGTTTAGAATTTGATTTCCAAACTCGACCATATTCCACTGGTATGAATTATTTTTATTTTATCGCTTGGTATACGGTTCTGATGTATTTTTCTTATTCGATTTTTTTTCGTTCGGTGTTCTTCACTATTTTTGCTTGTGAATTGTGTGTATCTGTTAGAATCGCTACACACTCCCGCCGCAGTAACTTCGTTACGATCAGATTCGTATGCGGACGACGGACGAACGAGAGAGAAGCGAGAAAACGTCGGAGGCTGGGCTCTATGCGGAAGTCGTGACCGTGTGTGAAGTTCTGCTTTACTATGGGAAGTGGATGCTGCGTGTTCAGATCACGTCGGGGTCACCAATTATAGCGTTTTAAATAATAGTGAAGAAGATCGTGTGATTCGAACTGACGCTATGACAGCTCGAATCACGAAAAAAATTTGACCTAAGCGTTACACACCAGGCTACTAACCGTGTTTACAATTTGATTTCCAAACTCGAGTATATTCCACTGGTGTGAATTTTTTTTTTTTATTTTATCGCTTGGTATACGGTTCTGATGCATTTTACTTATTCGATTTTTTCGTTCGTGTTCTTCACTATTTTTGCTTGTGAATTTGTGTGTGTCTGTTAGAGTTGCCACACCACCCCCTTCCCAGAAACTTCGTTACGATCAGATTCGGTGCGAGCGACGAGCGAGCGAACGAGAGAATGTCGGAGCAAGCCAAGCGAGTGTGGCTTGGTGCTCTATGCAGAAGTCATGATTGCGTGTGTGAAGTTCTGTTTACTAGGGGGAGTGTGTATGTGCTGCGTCGTGTACAGATCACGTCGTAGTCACCAATTATGTAGCGTTAAGCAAGGATAGTGAAGAAGGTGAATTGAACACACGATGAAACGGTTGAAAAGCGAAGCAGTGAAGCATCAGACTACTGACCGTGTTTGGTGTTTGATTTCCAAACTCGAGTATATTCCACTGGTGTGAATTATTTTTTTTTATTTTATCGCTTGGTATACGGTTCTGATGCATTTTACTTATTCGATTTTTTCGTTCGTGTTCTTCACTATTTTTGCTTGTGAATTTGTGTGTGTCTGTTAGAGTTGCCACACTATCTTAAATCTAGAGTAAGAAGGAGAAAAAAAGAAAAAAACCAGGAAGGTGAAGGTGACTGTGCGATGGGGGAGGTAGGAGGCTAGGGAGGAGCGAGTGTATGTGGGGGTGGTGAATTCGGCATTTGTGAGACAGTGACAGTGCAGGGCATGTCTACGTACTGGTAGGGGGCGGGGTTGGTAAGCTGGGGGGAGAGGTTGAAATTGTGGGTGGGGCTGGGGGAACTATGTCGAGGGTAGGAGAGGAGAGGTAGGATTGCAGGGTAGAGAGGATTATTAAAGGGAGGGGGCGGATTTAGGACGGGTTTATTCTGAGACGTCGTTTAAGAGTGGGGGTGGAGATGTTGAAATCGAAGGAGGTGGGGAAAGAGTTGGCCTGTCGTAGCATACGCGAGATGGGTTCGTTAGCGCCGTAAGAAGTGTGATGAGCAGGCACGTAAAACAGTCGTGGGTTACGTACGTTACGGGGGTTTGTATGCAATGTTAAAGTGGAGCGCAAGCTTGGGCAATTGATTGAGCCAGACAGAAGACGATGGACAAAGATGATGCCGGCATGGATTCTGCGCTCTTCAAGTGTGTTTAGATTTATTAGACGGAGCCGGCTTGGGCATGGTGGTAGAATCAGCGGATTTTCTCAGTTAAGTCCGCGGAGGCCGAAGCGCAAGAAACGACGTTGAACTCCCTCAATCCTGCGAATGTGAATCACTTGATATAACCAGACATGACTAGCGTATTCGAGTAGTGGCCGGACAAAAGTTGTGTAGAGTGATCGGGTGACGTAGGGGTTAAGGAATTCCTTCGTCCAGCGTTTGACAAACCCAAGGGCGGCGTTGGCCTTAGGGATTATGTCATCAATATGTGCGGTAAATTTGAGCTCCTTGTCGCATAGGACGCTCAGATCGCGAATCAATTCAACCGATGTTATCGGTTGGTTCAGTAAGAGATAGGAGCGTGGGTGAGTGGGGGAACTCTTCCGAGAGAAGGTGATTGTGTGACATTTGACGATATTCATTTCTAGACAATTATTTTGGCATCAAGTCGAAAAGCTGTCAAGATCCGATTGGAGAAGTGAGGAGTCTGGGGGAGAGGGGATTGTCTTAAACATTTTGGAATCATCCACGTAAAGCCAGATGAAGGAGTGATTAATGCAGGAGCCTATGTCGTTTATGGTTAGGATAAATAGGAGAGGGCCGAGGTGACTGCCCTGGGGGACACCTTAGGTTGGGAAAAAAAGGATCGGAGAGGGTGGATCTAAATCGCACGCGGCAGGTTCGATAACTGAGATAGGATGAGACCCACTTAATCAGCAGGGGTTCGAAACCGAGGGAAGATAGCTTGAAGAGAATGAGGTTATGGGAGATTTTGTCGAAGGCCTTGCTAAAGTCGGTAGCGACTACATCGATCTCATCGCCGTTTTCTAGGGCAAGGAGTGTGTGGGATGTGAACTCGACAAGGTTAGTAGTAATGGACCTGCCTGAGAGGAAGCCGTGCTGGGTCGGAGAGATGATGGGTGCGCAGCGAAAACTGAATGCCCCATATAGTAGGCCTTCGAACAGTTTAGGAATGTGCGAAAGCTTAGCAATGGGACGATAGTTGGATATATCGTTTTTTTTCCCTTTTTATGTATGGGGGTTATGTAAGAGGATTTCCAAAAGTTAAGGAATAGACCTTGAGCAAGGGATAGATTGAAAATTGACGCGAGCGGGAGAGAGAGAGAAGAGGAACATTTTTTTAAGAGGATAGCAGGGAGTCCGTCTGGGCCGGGACTGAAATCGTCTTTCAGTTCTTCAAGTTTCTTTGTGACTTGGTGTTGTTGTATGTGTAGAGGGAATAGAAGGCCCGAGGAGAATTCAGTAAAGTAGGAGGGGATAGGCACGAACGAGTCGTCCGTCAAGGATAGTTTGAAGAAGGACGCGAAAAGGTTGGCTATGGTATGGGAATCCGTTGTAGTTGTTGAGCCGTAGAAAAGGGAGGTGGGATAGGCATCAGATTTCCGTTTGTGGTTGATGAAGTGGAAGAAAGATTTGGGGTCGTTGATCAGGTTGAATTGGGCCTTGGCAAGGTAATTGCGGTAGAGGGAGCTGTATAGCTCTGTGAATTGGTAAAAGTAACCCAAATAGTTGGAGTAGTCAAGGGGAGAACGCGTGTTTAGGAAAGTGTTCCACAACTTATTCCTTTTGTTACGAAGGGTGCGTAATTTGTGGTTATACCATGGGGGCGATGAGAATGATAACCTGTGTCGGGAGTATGGGACATATAGGGCGCCATATCCCTTTGTGGATTTTGGATTTCTGTGTAGAGCGATGCTGTAGCGTCCTCTACACTTATTTCATTTACGCAGAGTGTAATATTGCCGAGGTACTCATTTATGAGGGGGAAATTGGCTTTTCGGAAGTTGAAAGAAAATTGATAGGGGTGCGGAGTGCTATGGGCTGAGTAGTCGTGGTATAAAGATACGAGAAGCGGGGGGTGGTGGTTGTCAATAGTTGAGAGAGTGTGGGGACTAGAGACATTTGAGGAATTAAAGGGGTCTGTCGTGAACACAAGGTCAAGTTGTCTGCCCAGGCGGCTTAGGACATTGCTTACTTGGCAAAGGCCAGAGTCGGTGAGGCTGTCTATAAAGAGACATTCCTTGGTAGTAGTGGGGTTTGAGATGTAGTGGGAGTGGTCGTCAGACAGCGTCCATTGGAGATGGGGGAGATTAAAATCGCCAAGGACTACAATGTCGTCTTGGGAAGAACTAGCCACGGTTATGCGGTCGATTGCCGCAATAGCGAGTTCGTATGATTCGATAGCTTGCGATGGAGATATGTAAAAGCATATGATGAACACGGACTTTGAGCGGTGTTCAATTTTTATTGCGACATAGTCGAGGTTGGGAGAAGAAGAGATGCTGATAAGAGAAGATGTAAGTCCGTTTTGGATGGCAAGCAGCACGCCTCGGCAGGGGGTGTCAGGGCCGGAATGATGGACCTCGTCGTCCCGAAAAACTGTGAAGGAGGGGGGAACAGTTCCGGGCTGTTGATACTGGGGGTCAGGTTACTTTCGGTCAGTGCGTATATATCAAAGGGAAAGGAGTGAGTATTTTGTAAGATCGAATGCGTTTTGGACCGTAGTCCTCTGACATTCTGGTAGTAAATGGTTAGGGGAAGAGTATTGGTAGCCCCAGTTGAAAGTGGGTTGGGCAGCCATTTAGGGCCGAAAAAACTTCTTATTTGTGGGTTCCCTGCGTAGGGGATCAGATGCCACTTTGGCGGTTTCTGTCAAATTCGGTCGTAAGTGTTCCGCCGAACACTGTACGCACACCAGGAAGAACACACCTAGCGGAAACGGCACAAATAAAACACGAAAAACTGTTTTTTTTCTTATTTACACGGTGACTGTTTATTAATTCACAAAAAAAACTTATTTTTGCACTGATCGTGGTGAATACACCAGTTAATTATTTTGCAATTTAAGCACACGACGACTCGACGTTCTTGAACAATTCGATTCTCTACTTCATTCGGTGATCTCTGCGTTAGAGATCCTCGCGGTTTTACGGTCAAAATCTCTGTGTACTCCTTGACGATTCAAATCTCTCTTCCAACCTATCGGATACTCTTTTTCCAGTATCGGTGTGTTTTGTATCTGCAGTTGTGCAGACACAATTTCCTGTAAGGAGAAAATTCTCACGCATACATGTGGAAGCTTCACCGTCGTGGTTGACGGTGAATTCTATTCCCACGCTGCTTGGTTAGGTCGACCATCTGGTGTTGACGATCGCCTGGACGTCTAGTCCGCTGGTATCTATTGGATTTGAAATCCAAGAGAGTTTTTCACATGGTGTGAAAAACAAACATTCCGCTGATGCATTTCTGCTTGGCGGACAGTGGCAACGGCGCAATGCTGTGCCGTATTTATTTATTGCAGCTGGCCTTCGTAAAACTCCAAACAAAGTATTGTTTGGAGTTACGTGGTGCTTGGTTTTTCGCGCCATCTGGGTGTTTACGAGGCTAAGGAATGCGGTCCTTTGTTTGCGGTGAATATTTGGGTGATCTAATGTTTAGATCAACCGCACCACGTCCGTTGGTCGGTTAATTGTTTTAATTGTAATTCCCTGCATCTCGTGCAGATGTTCAGGGTTGCCGACTTGTGGTGCTGGCATTCACTTAGCTTGCGATTGCACACGTCGAAGGATGCATGAATGTTTCTCCTTGTTTCAGGTCGTAGGTTTGGAGCGTTTAGCTCGGTATTAGAGGCTTTGGGGACGTTAAGTTCCTTGCCTTCTGGTGTCGACTCAACGTTGGGTTACTGGCGGCCCCCGCTGGGCTTGGGATGGCGTCTGTGGACGTGATGTTGTCCAGGTAAGTGCGTTACCTCAAGTTGGTCTGGACTTTTTCCTGTGGGGAATTTGTACGTTCGCCACACCACTTTTATGCAAATGTATTGTCGAAAAGCCGAGAGGTCTCTTGTTACTTTTTGGGGGGGAATATTGAAGTTTTCATGGAATTTTATGTAAGCTGAAGGATTATGCTATCGTCCTGAAACTTGGTATGTTTACAGCAAATTCTTCCTTCTTTCAGAGGTATATTTCAAGATGGCACTAATGGTACATATTCGTCTACAACGAAAATAGGGTCTACCTTCATTGAACATCCGTCGTATATAGGTTGTTAGTGACGCGTTATTCCATGAGCAGGAGACACTCCGCCCCGACACATTGTGTCGATTCCCAGGAATTTAATTAAATACTAGATTCCTGGGAAGACGCTATCGGCACAATAGCGGCACACATAGCAGGTGCTCACTGCACCATAGCACATTATGACGATCGCCGCAGGCAAAATGTAAAGGAGACAAACAATTGTAAATCGTTGAGTTCTGTTCCAGAGCCCAAGGAATGTATGGGACCTTTATTTTATGTAAATAAACTTAGATAGAATTTTAGAAAAGGAAATACTGGTATGTTTTCAGAGGGAAGTTGTTTTCCGATCCACTCGTTTCTTGCTCTTCAGGTACTCTTTTGCGGTTTTATTTTTGTCCTTTGGGTCGACTGTTGATGGCTGCGGTGTTCCGCCGAACAACGTCCGCAATAAAAGGAATTAAACCAACCGGAATACGGAGACGATCACACAAATGAAACTGCGATATGTTTTGTTTTAATTTTTGTTTTATTCTTGAATTACTTGTTGTAACGGTTTAAGGATTTAATACACACATTTTTAACGTTTTGTTCTCACAACGACTTTACGGAATCGAAACGAATATATATTTTCTTTAAAAATACGAATCGCACATCACGTTACTACACGTCATTCAAAACCCCTAAACTCGCAACAAATTGACTCAACCGTCACTTAGATGAACCTACCGATCTTGTACGATTTCTTTCCCACCATCCCTTCATCCACGTAGTTAGAGAACACCTGTACTAACCCTCTCCACACTATCCTTAGATACCCCCCCCCCCCCCTACTTTTTTCTTTTTCATATATCTCGAGACCGAGCCCAACATCTTCACGGAAGTGGATGATTCTGGTTATCGCAAGATGACCAGAAGTCAGAGACAAGATGAAGGACACATTTGTCCATGTCTCGTTTCAGTCGGCCTCTCGCCACCATTTTTTTTTTTTTGGAGCAGTTGAGTTTAACATACACACAATCGGCAGACGTGATCTGTGTTTACTACCGCATTCAAGACTTACCGGTCTTGTATGATTTCTTTCCCACCATCCCCCGTCTAAGTTAGCTTACATAGACTTAGCTTTTCTAGAATTAGGGTAGTATAAGATTTAAGTTAAGTTAGGTTAAGTGCTTTTACATAAAAAAAAAAAAAAAAAAAAAAAAAAGTATATACATATATATTAGGTAAGTTAAGTAAGTTAAATTTTAAGAAAAAAAAACAAAAAAATTGACAAAGTTTTTCAAATTTTTCTTTGTATTTCAACTAATTATCAGTAGTGCCACAAAGTTCTGTCGCCGAAAGGCAAATTATACAAATCTTAAGTAATGTTTTGCTTAGAGCGTCTGCGAAGGACCAGTAAGTTATTATATAAGATAATTAAGCTAGAATTTAAGCATTTTTTGTCTAGCCTTTAATTTAGAAATTAAGAATATAAAAAGAAAAATAAAAAATGTTTTAAAAATGAAAAAAAAAATGAAAATCCCCCGTCTAAGTAGTTAGAGAACATTGGAACTAATCCTGTCCACACTATCCTTAGATATCTCCCCCCCTTTCTTTTTCAGATATCTTGAGACCGAGCCCAACATTCTTTCATATGTGGGTTTGTCTGGTTATCGCAAGATGACCAGAAGCCAGAGACAAGATGAAGGACACATTTGTCGGCTTTTCGCCGCCCTTTTTTTTTTGTGGAAAGTTAAGTTGCCACGGAAGCTCCTCGTTATAAAGAGACCAATAACAGACATACTGCACGTGATTTATTGTATTGTACCCCATAAAATTACAATAAAAATGTGCATAACAAATAATAAAAGGTGATTAAGCAATTATAGGAAGAGATAAAGATACAAATCAAATAAATTGTTTGGTCGGCTGGCGCCGGAAGTACACTGCACCTGGAAATGGAAGCTGAGACGTCGTCGAAGAGGCGCCGTCCGCAGACCTATAACAGTTTGTTTATCCATTTTTACAGTCTATCCACAAATAATTCGGTGAGTTGATTAAGCACAATTTAAACAACTTTAGGTGCATCCGGCTATTGTGTGGGTGACCCCAATGGGTAAGTGGGAGTGGTAGTTTTTGATGCAATAACAAGACATGATAAGCAATTCAATTTTTTGTTTTTAAATTGCAATATACGGATGTAGCCGATATGTATTTTCGCCATTCGGGTGTTTCGCTTGACCAGAAATAGAAATTTTTAATCAAACACAGAATGATAGATGCAACTACAGCCCAAGATGGATTTCAAACAGCATTTGGCTTTTGTTTAAATGAGGGTCATTGTCGAGGTTAAGGACGTGGCCCTGAATACGAATGTGTATAAGGAATATTCTAAAGAGGAACAGTAACAAAATGGGGCCATTTAATATGGGAGCAGAAAATCACCAGTATCCATTTTCCACCAAAACGTCCGAGGTAATTTTTTTCTTGACCTGAAAGATCCGTCTAAGGATTAGCTCAGTTCAGAATCAGATTTTGCTGACGTACTCTCTCCTAGACAATTGATGATAGTAATTATCTTTTCACCTTAGGAGGGAAATGCATCAAGGTAGTGGTAACCGTCATTCTAGAAGCAAAAGTACAAATTCCGTAACCCAATTCAAGTTGGTACGTTGTGTAGTTGTAAAATAAAATAACTCTAAAAAAAGCCTAATTCTGAATTAATAAAGACGTGGTCAAACATACTTATCAACAAAGTCCCATCAATGTTCTCCGAGAGAAAGTTATTTTAAGAATCCTTCCGGATTAAATTTTTCCCACGTCAACGTAAATCCTTTAAAAGGATCGCATTGTAGTCAAAATCTATTATTGAATACCTGTGAGAGAGGATGGAAAAGCCACACAGCCATTGTCCGGAACAGCCAAAGTAATCCCAAATACATAATTCAATTATGTATCCATATGCAGTAACAATAGATTTCGGGCCATTCTGTTGGATACCTTAAGAAATGTTCGGGTCCCACATATATGTGCAGTGTGTACAATCTGCAAAGGTTAATTCAGTTGCCTCAAAATACGAGTATCGTTTCTAGGCCTGTAAAAGGAAGTACTTTTCTCTGAGATTGTTATCCGTTGAAATAAAGACCATGGTCGATGGCTTCACCCGATATAGGGGTCTATGCGTGTGACGCGTAGCTTTCATTAAATAATAAATCTTCAGAGCGAACTGTCATATCCATGAACGTAATGTCCAATTTTGTTGTTTCTTTCCCCAGTGACATGCAATTAGTTAATTGATAAATGATATGACAGACACAGATTAATACTGCTGCAGCCACTGCTATCGTCTTGATATCTTTCTAGTCATTTTTCTTCGAATCTGCGTTTTTTCTTCTTGTTTACTTACCCTCTGTGTACGGTGGTTTTGATGTGGGCACATGGAAACTACGAAACCCAACGAAGAGCTGAAGAAATTTATTTCTATCTAGGTTTCGGTAAGGGGATCGGATCGATTATAGGAAGGAAGTGGTAAGCCTAATCCCGGCAACTCTTGCCTCTTGTGAAACCGTGTTTGTGTGACATGAAAACACAATAGTAGAAGAAAAGAGCGCGAGCGTACGAAATACAATTTTCCCGAACCACCATTCAATCACATTAATAAATTTCCCTCAATAAAACCGCAATTCGATTTGGTTTTACGCATCGATTTCAGTCCCACCGGGGGATGTGTGGTGCACAGAGACAAGAAAAATCTCCAGCTAAGTGGCGTGTTATGTTGCAAACGGTTCCCTCGGGTGGGGACGGAGAAGGACGAAAGCCGGACGAATAGATACATGCTTTCATGCATGAATGTCTTAATGTAAGCATACCGTTTGTGAAAGGCGTCTATTATTCCTTCCCGTGAGATTTAGGTGACTGCTGTGGGTGATGGAAACCACTGATAAGGATACAAATGCAGATTGACAAAAAGTTCCTATTTACCCCAAATCGCTGTCACTGGAGCACATCAACTGTTTTTATGGGTTTCCTAGGTGTTCTAGGCTTGGTATATTGATGTTAATGTTTCCATAATGTCTACCGCGGGCGGAGTATGATACGTCCCATTTTCGAGTATATAGAAAATGACTCAAAATTTGTTGAAGGCTTTTTCTATCCTTTCATTTTGCTGCTGCTGTTGTTGTTAGCATTGTGTTGTGTTGTGTAAAAAGACTTTAAACTCAATGATGGGATTCTATACAAATCCCGACCTATTTTATTTGGTCCTGAGAAATGAAATTGCCGAAAAGAGATAGAAAACGGTTTGCTGGTGAGTAGCAACAACAAATTGGAAAGATATATTTGCACGGATACGTGATTCCATGCAATGCTTGACATGAAATACTTTTGGCCTTTCATGTGTGGGCCTTATGAAATATGGGATGAGATATACCGATCTTTATGTAAACGAATTAATGGTATTTATATAAGAAAATCAGGCAAGCGTGTTAACTTCGATGAAGCGGAAACCGGAGGCGATGTAGTTTTTCAATCAACCGGGAAAAGTTTGGCGAAACTTTTATAAAATAAATTTAAATCAAAAACATGCAAAGGGGCTCGAGATACTGATGTTATTCTGTTGTTTAAGAATAAGAGTTTTGTGGGCTGTTCACTCAGTTGTGTCACCATGGGCCAAGAGTAGGCGTGGTATCGAACCTTTTTTCACTGCTCTGAAACATGATCAACTGAATGTCTTTGAGATTCAGCTTTTTGCCGAAGTCTTTTCATTCATTCATTTA